>JABTXL010004601.1:2274110-2321505 GCA_025134845.1 Neodon shergylaensis | reverse complement strand
TGGTTTAACAACTCAACATCATATTTAAAGGAAAACCAACACCCCAATACCTTATCCATTATTGCAATTAGTCCAGAATAAAATGATAATGAGATTTCACTTAATCGCTAACCTTAGCTGCTAGCAAAGTGTGCAGAACATATTCAATATAATTAATTCATTGTTTAAACCTTCACTCAATGATTGGATATGACTTACCCACAGACACGAACATCTACCAATTTTACTCATATTCTAAAACAGAAGTAGTTCTGGGCATTGGGCATGCACACACACACACACACACTAAACTTTTATTACATGCAAGTATTATTATTATTCTTTTAGTATCTGCCAATGAATTTGCATAGTATCTTGCCAACCTATAGTAACAATGAAATAACATGCAAGAGTTTCATTTGAACTAAAAAGGCCCACATTTCACTGTAAAGGAAAACCAGCAACTGTAAAAACAAGAAGATACATCAAACTCACCCTTCTTTGCAAAACAGCAAAATGGTATCATGATGTAGAGGACAACGCTACATAAATTTTTTACTAGAAATGTTGTACACATCTACACACATAGGGAGGCTATCATCATCTCTCTATATTCTCCTTTCTCCTCTAACTACACCCATAACTGAAACTCAAAAGTTCTTGGTGGTGAAGTCTATGGGGGTGAAGATACTGAACAGAGAAGCATGTACAGACCTATTTGTCTCTCTGTCACTTCCAGGCACACAGATGTGGTGGCGAATCCTCGAGTAATTAGTAGTTGTCGATACCTCCCTACCACAATGCTAAGCTCTTCTCTGCCTAGAAAATAGCAAGCCAAGCCTATATATATAGAGCAAGCTCATAAGCTCTAAACCTACCAAGAAGGTCACTATTACTAAATATTAATAGATTTTACATAGATGTGTAGCTTTTGGTAATAGAAAACCAGTAGGAAATTGTAGTGCAGGGATTGAGAAATGTCACTTGATGGTCATAATGGTTGGGGCTGAAGTCATATCTCTGGCACTTCTAGATTGATTGCTTGAGGACAAAGTCTTTAGATGACTCAGGTGCAGGATATGATGAATATTCACAATCTTTACCTGAGAGTTTCTGCTGAGAGGATTATGAGCCCTCAAAGGCAGAGTGATTAGACAATGCACACAAGACTGCTCCGTCTGCACTGTTTGTTGTTACTGCGATCCAGCCACATCATTTCCCTACCCAGTATAGAAATGGATCCTCCAGTCTTTATCCATAGGATCTTGCCCAGACTTGTGATCCTTCAAGAAATGTCTCATAGTCACTTAACACTTTGGATTTGATTGGAAATTTCCACAGAACCAGGCACTTATGTAGCGTATTTCCAAAACACTAACTGTGAGCTAGGCATCTCTGCACTGGGCTCTGGCTGGGAAATCTCATAGAAATAATCGGTTTAAAATCGGGTTAAAAAAGAGAGGCAGGGCTTGTTAGATATCGTAAGGTCATGAGAAATAAAAAGGTTTTCTCTATCTATTCTGAAATAATTTTCATATTATTTTATTTATTTATATTTATCATAAAATAATATTTCTCTATGTCACTTCTATTGGAGTAGCCAAACTAGTGCTGGGTGGAGGTAGTGGTCTACAGTGAATGGGCTAATAATAGACTAACTTACAAAGGAAGAACAAGCCAGTGCTAGGTGGAGGTGGTGGTCTACAGTGAATGGGCTAATAATAGACTAACTTACAAAGGAAGAACAAGCCAGTGCTAGGTGGAGGTGGTGGTCTACAGTGAATGGGCTAAGAGACTGACTTACAAAGGAAGCACAAGCAAAGATTACGGTGTGAAAGCCAAAGACAAACAATAGCAATTCCTTGAAATCTCAGTGCACTTGGCCAGAGAAGCAGAACTGAGAAGGGGACAAGAGACCAGCACTGTGAAACTGTGTGCTCCATGATGGAGGTTAGATTTACTAGTGTCTTTCTCAACTTACATTTAACGAAATAATTTGGACTCCAACGCCACTGTGTCTCTAACATCACTGCTAATGTACCTGAGCAGTGACACATGAGTCGTCTAGATGACTCAGGACTCATCACAGCCAACTATTTATGTAGCAGCACAGAGCTGGTCTTCTTCATGCTGCCTATATTCTTGAACCTCAGAAAATATTATAATGCTTTCTCTCTCTCCTCTCTCCTCTCTCTCTCTCTCTCTCTGTGTGTGTGTGTGTGTGTGTACTTGTATTTGCTTGTGTCTATGTGAAGGTCAGAGAACAAATTCAGGTGTCACCCTCAGTCACGCCATGCACCTGCTTTGAGACAGGCTTTCTTTCTGACATGGTGCTAACCAATTAACACAGGCTGGCTAGCCAGCAAACCCCAGGGATCTCCCTGTCTCTGTCTCCCCAGGCTGGGATTATAAGTGCAATGCTACCACACCCAGGGTTTCTACATAGGTTCTGAGTACGGAACTCGGGTCCTCATGCTTGGAATTAATTGAATTATTAAATCATTTATCAACTGAGCCGTCTTGACAGCTCCAATTATTTGTGTTAACCCAAGTCCATATAATTTAGTTGGAGATTGTGCACAAGCAAGTCTTCAACTTCCTGCTTCTCCAGATGTAAACACGGACAATTCCTGCCTTTAAGTTGATCCATTTATGGTTTTGAGATCTGCTAGGGTGAGAGCAATTTCTTTCAGTAGCTTCTGCACTTGGATTTGCTGGCACTAGCACCATGTGGCATAACAGTCTCCGCGATGCTGTTCAAGGGCAGCAAGCCATTGCTTCCTATTGCCCACCAGTTCACAGATAAACAGCCCATACTATGGTATTGCTATGTTGTATGTAATACTTTACAATCAGTTTATTGGAGACATATCTCCACATTAGTTTGAGGAACACAGACTTTCAACTTCTTTGGTTGATTCCACTTGTAAAATAACATATAACGTCACTATTTTGTCTTTCAGGCTTAGTCATTCTCTGCTTGTATTTATGAACCATACAGGTTTGTTCCCTCCTTCCTAGATCATCACCACATTCATGTGTCTTTCTTGCCTCTGCATTCTTTCAACATGGCATATTACAAATAATCTTGGCATGATTAGGATTTGCTACTCATTTTAGCATGGCCGTGTTATCAGTGTTCAGAAACAAGTCATACAGAATCCTGTTTCTTTCCTCTTCTGTAGAATTTAGTTGCATTCTAGGGAGTTCTCTAGTTCATGCTTTTAAATATATAAATCCCAAAGCTTCTGAGCATTTCTGGGAGATACACTTGGTTACACTGAGTGAGAGGAGCTATCCCAGGGTTAGACACTTGGTTACAGTGAGTGAGAGGAGCTAACCCAGGGACAGACACTTGGTTACAGTGAGTGGGAAGAGCTATCCCAGGGATAGACACTTGGTTACACCGAGTGGGAGTCCCAGGGACAGACACTTGGTTACAGTGAGTGGGAGGAGCTATCCCAGGGACAGACACTTGGTTACACCGAGTGGGAGGAGCTATCCCAGGGACAGACACTTGGTTACACCCAGTGGAAGGAGCTATCCTAGGGACAGACACTAGGTAACATTAAGTGGGAGGAGCTATCCCAGGGACAGACATTTGGTTACACTGAGTGGGAGGAGCTATCCCAGGGACTAATGTATTGATTCTTAGCTCTCAATCGCTCCTACTGTCTGAGCTATACCATTATTCTTACTTATCCCAAGTTCTGGGGCCCCCAATTCCTGGGCTTCTGGGGAATATAAAATGCAGTGAAGTTCCCTGCCAGAGTCTGCTGCTGTCCTCTGTTTTCCTTTTCTTGATCTTCACATAGGATTCTGCCATTGGAAAACCTCACATGTTTCTCCTGCCAAGATAGCATGTGCTCATTCATCGTCATTTAATTTTAGAAGTGTTACGATCATTGATCACCCTCTCTGGGAGAAATTTATTTTTACAGAAAAGATGAAAATTTGTTGTACCTGTCATACAGCCCGCTTTGTGATTTTTATAAAGAACAGCAAAACTAAGCCTTTGTTCCTGCAGAGTATCTAGTCATGTGTCAGAAAGAAGGCCAAGAAATTAACTACATGCATAGGACGCCGCCTTTTGCTTTTCCGATCTAGGCTCTGGGAAGTTCATCAATCAGATGATGACAGGGCTGAATGGCAAGGGCACAGGAAAGCCAGGATGCAGGCTGAAAGAATATGCTGTGGTTCTTGCTTTGCCTTTTATTGACTTTGGGCAGTTATGCAGCTGAAGTGTACCATTCCTCTCTATAGAATGTGGAGATCCCAGGGCTGGTGGGAGGACTAAGGAGGAAAACACACACAGTCGCACAGTGCCGTGTCTACTGTCAGGACAAATCCCAGCTGCAAAAGCTGAAAAGGAAATGCCAATGTCAAAAGGCTCTAGTGACAAGGGCAAACACAGGACAGAGACAACCAAAGTTCTCTGAGTTGACAGGCGGGTGGATTTGTTGGAAGGTAGGAGCCATGATTATGGACTTGTTGGGGTAAGAGGGCACTAGGGTGTGGCTATGTTTTAAAATGCAGTCCTGTCTATTCCTTTACCCCACTTCACCTCCCCTCATAAACCAATCCACATTACTGCAACATCAATGAAAGTAATGCCTGGTTCTAAAATACCACGATTGTCTCAACAAGAGCCTAAGAAAACTGGGCCTAAAACTGTTCACTACATCCATATTCAGAGGATGCCATTTTTCTCTCAATGAGGACTGCAGTGTAGCTGGACACACGAGGGGATGTGAGCCTCTCACCACAGAGCAGTGGTTCTCAACCTTCCTAAAGCTGGGATCCTTTAATACTTCATGCTGTAGTGACCCCCCAACCACAAAATTATTTTTGTTGCTACTTTATAACTAACTTTGCTGCTGTTATGAATGTGATGTAAGCAGCTGATACTTCTGATAGTCTTGAAGGGGTCATGAGCCACAGGTGGGGAACTCCTGCTATGGGGGATAACAGGACATAGAGTGGACATCAGTGCCTCTCATGGTGAAGGTCCCCTTCTGAACACAGAGGTTTCACGAGGAGAAAAAGGCAGAAAGGGAAATTTGTACAAAGATGGTGAAAAAAATCAATAAACCATAGCAGGCCCTCAGCTTCACTCAGAGCCCATGTATGGTTGATGGGAAGGGTCTGGATTTCCAGTCTATATAACACAACTGTAGTGCACACTAGACTTAAAAAATATATATTTTTAAAATTTATTGTTTGAGAATTTCATACTATGTATTTTGGTGTGATCATTACATTTTTGTTCTCTAGAGATTTGCTTAAAATATTTTAGAAGGCTTTGTGTAAAGTCATGAATGATCACCATCTTGCTAACGTGTGCTGAGGTTCACAATGTGTTTTATATATGTGTATACATATGTGAATATGTGTGTATACATATATATTTGTGTATATACACACAGATGTATATTTATATGTATTTGTGTATGTATTTTACATACATGTTCACACGCATTTAATAGTGCATCCTTTTACTGAGAGTGGCAGTAAGTTTCTCGGTCCTTGCTCTTGACTGTTTTCCACATCTTTAATCCATGCAACAGTCTGCTCAGCACTTCGTATTCACCATCTTACCCAAAGGCTTCTTTCCTGGAGGGCACAGTGCTTAGAACATTGCTGATAAAGACGTCTTATCCATGCATGCAACAGATACAGGCATTGAGTGAAGACCTCGTGTGTACAGGGAACTGAGAGAAGCCTTTGGGAGTTTCCTCTTTCACTGCAATGCACATAATTCCTGGATGGCCTTTTTATTTTTGTTTTGCAGTACCTTATGTTTCTTCGACTTGTCAATCACAAGTATTTTCCAGGAAGAAACACACGTAGTATAGTGATGACTACTTGTGTAAGTGCAGTCGGAGCTCTGAGGAGCTGACAAGTGTGTGTGTGTGTGCACGCGTGTGTGTTTGTGTGTGTGTGAAAGAGAGAGAGAGACTTGTGCACCCCTTCTCCATCTGAAACAGTGCAACAGTCAAAGCTTCACAGTAACCGTTGCACATGGTGAGCTGAGACTCAATACATTCTTGTAGCAGTTTGTGGGTTCACCTGTCAGCCTGCGCAGCCTCACTGGCAACTTCCAGATCACTAAGAGACTCTGTTTCAGAAACAATACTGGATAGCTCCTGAGGAATGATACCCAAAGTTGACTTCTGCTTTCCACACTCCACACACACACACACACACACACACACACACACACACACACACACACAGATGCACACACATAGGACTTGAGATCTCACTCACACACTATAACATCTTTGCATTATTCAGATGTTGAATCATTTTCAGTTGTACTGCAGGGTGGTGTCTTAGTGCTCTGAGTGTCACTTCATTGGCTGTTGACTCCCCTCTCAGATGGCTACTCAGGGCTGGTGGACAGTGTCAGACAGCTGCCATCTTATTCCTGCAGAGGCTGTGCCATGCGGTAGTATTTGTTTTAGTATGATGGCAGGCGTGTATGGTTTACCATTAGAAATAAAAGTGCAGTTCTAGTGTTAAATTTATATCATTAAAGTAGACTTGGACAGCCCTATTTCATACTACCCAGTTGAGGGCGCTTTTTATTTATTTTTGCCATAACCACTGCCATAAACTCTGCCCAGTATGTTGAAACATTTTTATGTTTTCTCATCATTCTTTCTTGAAGGAACAACCTTGCGGTCAGAGTCCCTGCCTCTGTGTCTCCTTGCTCCTTATGCATCGACCATATGTTTCATTTGCTTGGGGGACTCAGTCTGCAGATATTAGGAGTACAGAACCAGCTCGATTTCTGTCCTGTTCTATAGAAAGGATACAGAGGTCTACTGGGGCTGGAATTTTCAAAGTTGGTTTATCAAAGCAGTTAGAAAACTAGATCTCTAAGGAGGAAGAGAATTAAGGTCATTCATATATATATATATATATATATATATATATATATATATATATACACACATATATATGAAAAGCTATATAAAAGCTTTTCATTTTGGTTTGGTTATTCAGACCAGGTACCATGAGTAATTCAGGAATTTACTAAAAGGCACTGATTGAGTTTTGTAAATTACAGATACATAGTATACTCACAGAAAGCCTGGAGAATATATAAAAGCATTTTCTGAGTTATATTATCCTTTCTTGTATTCATTGAATTAGAGAAAAGCACAGGGCATAAAAATGTAGACAATTATATGTGTGTTTCTGCTCATCCAGTTACTTGGTCATCTATTTGTGCATCGGCGTGTGAGAAATACTGAGCACAACGACTTGCTGGACAGCATACAACGTACATAGCTGTTGTCTTAAAAGACTTAGCCCCATACTTCATGGAAATCTTGCTTCCATTTATATGGTTTTCTTTTGTCTGAGTGTGCATGCGTGTGTGTGCAAGCTTGTACACACGCATGTGAAAGCCAGAGGTTGGCGTCTAAGGTCCTCCTCAGTCACTTTCTGCTTTATTTTGTCGAGACAGGATCTCTCACTGAAGCTGGAGCTCACTGATTGCTGAGACTTTCTGGCTAGAAGGTCTAAGCGAGCCTGCCGTCTGCTGCTTTTCAGTACTGGGACTACAGATGCGTGCTGCTGTGTCCAGCCTTTTACATGGATGCTTGGGCTAGTTCAGATTTTCTGCCAGGGCAAGCACTTCAGCAAGTGAGCTCTCTTCTGAGCCTTTATGTCCATCTTGTACAGAAAGTCTGAAACAGCAGAGAGAACGTGAAGCTGCTCATCTCCCGCCAAGGCTATCAGGTGCTGGCCGTGCAGCTGGCTCCGAAGTGTCCTATGCTGACACTGAAATGGGGGAAGAAAACGCTACACCGGCAAACCCCTTGGCAACAGATTTATATAGAATCTTTAATTATATAGTATTTTAAGAAAGGCCCATTCTACTTACAGCTGATAGTTATTCCCAGTTCCACACTGTGCTTCTTCGGCAGTTTTACGTGAAATGTTCCACTACTTGGGATGACAGACTCTGTAATTTCAAAACAGAAGAGAGTGTTTATAGATCTCAGAGGAGACTGGATATTGGGTAGGAATAGTTTTCTGAATTAAAACATTTCCATCCTGAAAAGCTGTTCATTAAGACTAAAGAAGTTCTAACATGAAACATTCCATTAGAGGGGGTAGCCTCCTTTAGATTCAGAGGTAAACAACTCACAAACCTCAAGAAGTCCCTGAAACTTATAAGATGATCCAGGTCGCTTGACTACTAAAGTTATAAAAACATTAAGAACTTCTGGGGAGAGCGGGAACTGATCAGATCCATTGATCTGTGTGACCGTTGTATAGTGAGGTCCTGCGTTACTACTTTCATGAACTGTGATCACGCTGGGGTAGGCTTCTTCAGTGATTAGCTGTTTCAGAGTTGTCCATGCTCTGATAAGTAACCACTCACCTCTACTCCTGCATGTAACCCAATAAGTTCGTTAGTTTTCCAACTAGGACTTGGGTAGATCAGTGTTTGAGTTGTCATTGGTGCTCTACCTGGGATCTGTAACGGTTACTTTCTGAGCTCATCCACATCTCTACTTTAAGTCCCTGGTGACTCGGATATAGGCATCCCGCCTCACATCTGCAGCAGTACCTTTCTTCCCAAGACCCCCGCATCTCTCCGACTTTACTCTCAGGTAGTTGCAACTTTCTAATCCCCACCTCAGACCTCTGCTGGCAGTCGGTCAGTGGCTCCCTCTCCAACCGTCATTCCACTCTCCTGCTGAGTAGGTCTTCTTTGCAGAATACCATGGAATAAATTCAGTGATACCCTAAGAAAGCGCCCTTCATCCAAGACTTTTGTAACAGTACCAAAAGCAAAAAAAAAAAAAAACCAGCAGAAGAGGAGGATCATGGGATGACTAATCTAGCCTACTCTTACTGGTTCATCACCCCACTAAAGCCTTGCTAACCCCCCAATAGACAAAGATCCAACTACAAAAGCTGATATGCAGGTAGAACTATTGAGCTCCCCGGTACCTAGTCTAATTTTTTCACTGCATGTGTAACACATTTTGCACAGCCTAGGCAAAAGTTAGGACTGGCCTCATGGAGAAAGTTAAGAGTCTGTCTTAAATTGCTCTTGGCCTTTTGTCCTTTCCCTTGAGAAGTTTAAGCAGTAAACTTTTTACAAGCCCAGAATCTGATCTTCCAATTTAGAAGGTTCACCACAGAGCGTTAAAGGAGAGAACACAATAAAAATTTGATTTCCCTCAGCCCCTCCAGGATGCTAGAAAGTCACCTGTGACAAAGACCCCAAACTGCCCATCCGGTTCAGGCTGCAGCATGGTCTTGTGCCCCAGCATCCTCCCTCCACTCTGCTCTTCCTTCAGAGGGATGAGCAAACCTGCCGACGTTCATAGTTCCTCTCAGGCTTCTAAAATCTTCCCGGGACCAGTCCAATGTCAAAGACTGACTCAGTATCTTCGCCTTCTGTTCTCAATGAACACTCCGATGTTCCAGGACGTGAACCTGCATATTTACTTATTTATCCATTAAGAATTTGCATGTTTCTCATTTCCTAATGATACAGTAAGCATGGAATCTGCCTCTAGGTAGAGACATGCCTTGGACCCCTCTCCATCTGAGTTAATTCAGTCTGGCAGGTTGGGAGGTCAAGGGCCTGGATAGGGGGCCACCCCTAGGAAGGCAAGTTCACTTTAAGATAAAGATAATATACTTTCCCTACCCAGAATTCCTGCCCCCTATTGCAGTCTTTGTGAGCTGTCCTGGAGTTCAGATGGGTCTGCCTGTATTTCTGTGTTAACAGAAAGGCCTGACAATTGCTTTTTCTTTTCTTCTATTTTTTTTCCTTAGATGTGAGCCAGAGCTTAAGTTTGCCTTAAAACTCCCTAATGCTCAGGCTTCATTGCCTCTTTTCTAAAAGTTTCTCTTACCATGGGACCACCTGCCACCAAGCAGCTACTGTCCATGTCAACTTAACTTCTCCCTCCTTCCATTATAGGGGCTGCAAGATCTAAAGTGTGTTTGGTCTAGAGTTTTCATTTTAAACTCTAAAAAAACTGTATCCACTTTCTATTTTATCCCATTGTTTTTCATTAATGAGATTATGAACACTAAGAGAGGACCCTTAATTTCCCAGTATCAAAAGCTAACTCTCCCAAGACTCCCCGAGATTTCTGGCAACATTTCTTTCCTACCTTTGTATCCTTCAATCACTCAAGAATATGAACCATTGCTGCTCTCCTAGGTAGCACCGTGAAGATGACTAGAGGCAGACACAATTATCCAGTCAGGCAATGAACTTCAAAAAGACAAACTAATTTTGATGCACTGGGGCAGAAATAGAAATGAAATAACTGATAATTATGACATTTTACTTTCTGATATCACATACGTCTGTGCACATTGTAACTATTTTCCAAATATTTCATCTTTCCCTGCCTTCCCTCTATTCCTTTCCTAAGTCTTGATTGTTTAACATTCTAAAAACGGAAGAGACCCCCTTTCCATCCCCTAAGAGAGCATTTAAGACCTTGGAGGTAACAAGGAAACTGGGAGTACTGGGTTTTTCGGTGCAAAAGCTGGTCTGCAGAAAGAAGCAAGGAATAAAAATGTGCACAAGGTGCAAACAGGATCTTGGAGAGTGCCAACGTTAGGCACATCTGACTGGAGCCCCGAAGGACTGTGAGAGCTCATACTTCCAGACCCCCCCTTTCTGCCTAAATCAGCTGGGATGCATTTCTGATGCAACAACTGAAAGATGCAAAGACTGAGGCAATAGAGAAGATGGGATGGGAGCACGTGGAAATCTGCCACCCAACTGCTCACAGGCTTAGCCAGCAGTCTCCATCTGATTGCTTAGATAAAGCTGGCCTAATCAGTACTCCTTAAGAGTGCATGGAGCGACCCAGACACAGAACAAGCAAGATGTGACTGCCTCACCGAAAAAGTTAATTTCTATGATGTATTATATTTATTGAATCATTTTTGTATTTTGAACCAGTCCTGCATCTCTGGGATGAAGTCAACTTGATCATAATGATATGATAGTATATATAAGTGACCCCAAAAACTCTACCAGAGAACTCTACAGCTGATAAATACCTTCAGTGGTGTGGCAGGATACAAGATCAACTCTAAAAAATCAGTAGCCCTCCTGTACACAAATGATAAAGAAGCTGAGAGGGAAATCAGAGAGGCAACACCTTTCACAATAGCCACAAATAATATAAAAATATTTTGGGGTAACACTAACCAAAGAAGTGAAAGACCTATTTGGCAAGAACTTTAAGTCTTTGAAGAAAAAAAATTGAAGAAGATACCAGGAAATGGAAAGATCTCCCATACTCTTGCATAGGTAGGATCAACATAGTAAAATGGCAATCCTACCACAGGCAATCTATAGATTCAATGCAATCCCCATCTAGCCAAAACAATCCTGTATTATAAAGGAACTTCAGGAGGCATCACCATCCCTGACATCAAGCTCTATTACAGAGCTACAGTAATGAAAACGGCTTGGTATTGGCATAAAAACAGAGAGGTTGACCAATGGAATCGAATTGAAGACCAGGATATTAATCCACACACCCATGAACACCTGATATTTGAAAAATAAGCTAAAATTATACAATGGAAAAAAGAAAGTATCTTCATCAAATGGTACTGACATAACTGGATGTCAACATGTAGAAGAATTAAAATAGATCCATATCTTTCTCCATGCACAAAACTCAAGTCCAAACGGATTAAAGACCTCAATATAAATCTGACCACACTGAACCTGATAGAAGAGAAAGTGAGAGGTAGTCTTCAATGCATGGGCACAGAAGACCACTTCCTAAATATAACCCTAGTAGCACAGACACTGAGAGCAACATAAATAAATGGGACCTCATGATACTGAGAAGCTTCTGCAAAGCAAAGGACATGGTCAATAAGACAAAAGGGCAGCCTACTGAATGGGAAAAGATCTTAACTAACCCCACATCAGACAGAGGTCTGATCTTCAAAATATATAAAGAACTCAAGAAATTAGACATTAAAATTCTAAATAATCCAATTAAAAATGGGATACAGAACTAAATATAGAATTCTCAACAGAAAAACTCAAATGGCCAAAAGACACTTAAGGAAATGTTGAACATTCTTAGACATCAGGGAAATGCAAATTGAAACAACTCTGAGATACTCTCTTACACCAGTCAGAATAGCTAAGATCAAAAGCACCAATGATAGCTTATGCTGGAGAGAATTTGGAGTAAGGGGAACACTCATCCATTGCTGGTGGGAATGCAAACTTGTACAACCACTTTGGAAATCAGTATTGCAGTTTCTCAGAAAATTGGGAATCAACCTACCTCAGGATCCAGCAATACCAATAAAAACAAAAGTGCATGAAGCTCCATTATTTAGTATCCATCTCATATTTATTAGGGTGTTTTCATTTCTCTATTTAAAAAAAAGTTCTCAGAAAATGAAGAGGAGCACAATGCATATTTATATTTCTGCCTCTGTGGATGAATATAACTCCCACAAATTGAGACTTAGAGTCACAGAGCCCAGGAAACACTGACTGAGAATACTTGGTATTGCAACTGTTGCTTTTATAACATTCTTAACTTTTTACATTTATTTCTTTGTGTGGTGTTCCTCTCTTCTCCCTCCCTCTCTCTCACCCTCCTCTCTCTCTCTCCTCTCTCTCTCTCTCTCTCTCTCTCTCTCTCTCTCTCTCTCTCACTGTGTGTGCTGGTGGGGGGACATGGTACACATGTGGAAATCAGAGGACAACTTTTGGGAGTTGTTTCTCTCCTTCTACCTTGGAGGCTCTAGATACTGAACTCAAGCTTGGTAGTAAGCGCCTTTATCCACTGAACCATCTGGCCTCCTTGCTTTTGTACAATTTTAATTCAGGAAAATCTGACAATGATTAACACCATTAATGACATCAGAGGACATATTATGACTTCCTGGAACAGAGTAATGTATCACTGTTGACTGTGTGTGATTTGAAAAATTCACAAAGGGGAATAAGTATCAACTAATTAATCTCTTTGATCAAATTGTGGCTTCATTCTAATCTTTATATGCCAGCGCGATTTACTTTATAGTTGGTATTTTCTCTATATAATTATTTGGTTGCTAAAGCAAAGGAATATTTAATTTGGGGTTCATAAACAAATACGGTTAATGAGGAGAAGGCTCCCTTATTTGGACAAACAACAGGTTTAGTGTCAGTGGATGTAATTCTGAAAACAAATGATGTTTATTTTGTAAGACCCCTGTGATTATTTTGCACTTCCCTGGTTTTGCTTCATCTTTGTTAAAACTATAATTAAAAACACATTTGGGTAAAAAGGTTTCCTCCTTTCCCATTGGTCTGATTTCCTGCCTGCAGCACTCATTGTCGGCACAGTAAGATAACTGCTACCACATCATTTATCAGCGGAGGCACCCCGTGAGGAGTGTAAATGTTAGACTCTCCCCCACTCAGATGAAAGCACCAGGGCTCTGGTCCATGGCCAACAGCACTTCATATGTTTGCGCTGAGACTTCTCACAACAGATCCCCGTCAGAGTGGAAGTGGGAACTTGGAGATCTTGTGGTATTCACTATATAGATTATCATTTTAAAAAATTGAATGGGCAAAATGGGAGAAGATGAGGTTCTAACTTTGTAAAATCCTACAGGATTCCAGTAAAAGAACTCAAATAGTGATAGTGTTGAGTGTTTTCAGCTTTGAATGCCTGCCTTTCCCTGATAAACTCACTAAGGTGCTTGCATAAAAAGACAGACACAGGCAAGAGTATGTTCGCTTTTAACCACCCCTATGGCATTTAAAATATTTATTAAATAGAGATCGCTGAGCACTGAAAGCCAAGGGCTGGAACATTCATCTTGATGTGTAAAACACACTGAGGCAGAACTCTGGAACTTTATGGCTTATATCCAGGCAATTAGGCATGAATCCAGAAGGAGAGGCCGGACTTGACAGAGCCTGCATCCACATATTCCCCATCCAGGTCCCAAGTTCTGAAATGACTGAAAAGGATTTGCTTGTTTCTAAAAGTTTCTAGTGATGATTCCAGTAGACAAGGAAGGACCTGGCGTGTCTTCCTGAGGGTTTTAAGGTTGCATCTGCACCCATCAGGAGAATTAGCGTTATCAATTAGTGATGTCCACCATGAGCAACGGCAGGGGGATAACAGATGGAAACACATTCCCCACCCCGGCCTATTGTAGACGACCCGAAATATCTATTTCATGACCTTTATTAAACAAGCTGGGTACTGAATAAAGTAGGCTTAATAGATACAGTCCTATTTTTCAGGAGCTTAAAGTTATTAAAGTATTAAATCAACAAATATTAAAAATATATATGTAGGCACATTAAGGATGCATGAGACACCAAATAAAATTCCAGGATATACAAAATAAATACATTTATAACACAAGCAAATACTTGGATACTGTGATAATCTTTACAAAGACGGCCAAATTGCACTTGTCATTGCACTCCTGTGGTGTCATTACTGTCCTCTCCCCGAATTCCAGGTTCGAGAAGCCTGTTCTAACAGTTTCATGGTGGTGAATCTCTAATATCTCCTGTAATAATTTTATTTAGCAATTTTTTAAATCAAAAAGGTGGTAAAGCAATAGAGGGAAAATGGGCTGCAAGTCAATAGATTTAGTGTCTGCCATTCTCTATAAGACCTAGAGTTTCCCCACCAGAACCCCAATTCCCTCTTCATGCATAAAGCAAAGGTACGGGATTGCAATAATTCTTTTAACCCTAATTTTCTGTCACAGTTGTTAAGTATACTCTGTGGGTGTAGTAACAGGGGCGGCTGGGCTGTGTTCCCGGCACCCAGCCGCCCACATGGCTCTCGCTTATGCCCGAAATAATTACACAGAAACTGTATTCATTTAAACACTGCCTGGCCCGTTATCTGTAGCCTCTTATTGGCTAGCTCTTACATATCGATCTAACCCATTTCTAATATTCTATGTAGCACCACAAGGTGCGCTTACCAGGGAGGAGCTTAATCTGCCTCTGGCTGGAGTGGGAGCATCATGGCGACTCTCTGACTCAGCTTCTTTCTCCCCCAATCCTGTTCTGTTTACTCCACCCATCTAAGGGTTGGCCTATCAAATGGGCCTAGGCAGTTTCTTTATTAGTTAACCAATGAAAGCAACAGATAAGATACAAGACCCACCTCCATCATGTGGGGCCACTGGACAGCTTTCTTGTTTGATAACTAAACCTCTCTGCCACTTGACTGATTCTTACAAGATCTTTCTATCCAAGTCCTGCTGGATCACAGGAATTAGAAGGCACACACTTCAGAAAAAAATGGGTCATCGTATAACAAGAAAAAAACAGATTGTAGAAGAAAGCAGTCCCAAGAGACCAGGACCCCCAGAGAAAGCAGATTTAAACCCAGTTCTGACACAAACAGACGTTCATAACCAAAGTCTCCTCATGGAGCCAAATGTGTTTCATTAATTCCTTCCTTCCCGCATTCACCGTGGACCGACTGAGGCCTGTCTATATTCTAAGCACCATTTTTCTCAGAGAACTTATAGTTAAAACTTCACACTGACAGCCGTTTAAATTAAATTTCCATTTCTTTTAAAAGATATATGACGATGGGGACCTTTTACTCTCCTAACTGCCATTACGTATACATCGTGCAGGAGAATCACTGGCTCATGACAAATATTTGTTGGCATATGATCCTTATGTCTAAAGGTATGCCTTTACCTTTTGGTAAAAATCACTGGATATGTAGGGCCCATATTTTGCTGTGTGAAGACAATCAATCTTCCCTTCCCTTCATCTCTCTCCCTCCATCCCTCCTATTCTCCCTTTCTCCCTCCTTTCTTCCTTTTGCCCTTCTTCAGTGATGCTGGGTATCAAACCCAGGGCCATAGTTCATGCTAGATAAGCTTTATACCACTGAGCTACCTTCCCAGCAGACAAACATCTATGAAAGGTGGGGAATTATTTGGGAGGGAGTGAGATGGGATAACATGAAATAGGAAGGATAGTAGGGTGTGAACACAACCATAGTACATGTATAAAAATGAAAACACACAAAATTATTTTGTATCTTGACTAAAAAAAGCAAAAGTAAAAAAGAATACCTCAGAGTCAGGTTGGTAATCATTTGTACCCCTCCTCTACCTCTGATACCTAAGATTTCTCCTAGTATTTTTTTTTTACCTTCTGGTTTTTATCACATTTATCTTGCCCATTGATTATATGTCCATCTCTACCCTCCCTGTCTGTATTTAGAGATGGTTTCTATCATCTATTAGAATCAATCCTCTTGACATTGGTGAAACAATCTTGAGTGGAATCCTCCTTGTCATTCCCATAAGTGTCCAGTGCGATTTCTCCTTAGACTAAAGACCAAGTACTTGCCTTCTGGCTTTGCATCTATTCACCCCGTGAATTTTCACTGCTCCCTACCTAGGACCAGTGAGACAAGGTGTTCTTGTTGCTGAGCCTAAGAAATCTGGTTTCTCTAGCTCAAATGTGCAAAGTTAGAAAGAATAAAGGTGACATAAATTCTCAAAATCACATCCACAGTGGACATCAATTGTCTGATTTGTCATATCAATCTTCAGGTCTTCAGTGGAAATTTAATGAATGAAATAAACAATGCAAAACGACCGAATAAACCTCTTAAACAAAAACATGTTGGGTATACATATATAAATATATATCTATATCTACACCCCCCTTTCTGCCATGCAGCTGACATAAGTCATGTGCAGCCCTCTCCTGACACTATCACGGACTTGAGGGTCAGATTTTACCTGCAACATCAAATTCAATCTCCAGTGTGACTTTGCTTGTGATGGAAGAGTCTCGCAGGAGCTGATTGGCTTCCTCGAAGGTGCTGTCTTCGGTTGGGATTCCATTAATGGCCATTACTCTGTCTCCAATCTGTAGCACCCCACATCTAGTTCAGGACCACACGAGAGAGGCTGGAGTTAGAGTCAATGATCATGGAGCTGCACTTGCCAGTCTACCTCATTTAATCTTTGCAAAATAACATCACCATTTGATTTTCTAGAGTCAATTCTACTGGCAAATATGTTAGGTCAACTGCAATGCCTTTCACTCTTGAATCCCATGGTTACAACTGTGGTCAAGTGGGTTCTTAAAGATCCCAGGGAATTAATAATTTATAACTATGATGGCACTATAATCTGACCAGAACGAACAGATAGCAAAAATGAATGTTCATTTCTGCAATGCAGAGAAATAACTTCAGTTGGATGCTAGCCACTTTTTGTATAGATTTTTCTCCTTTATAATTAATACAGCCTCTAGTTTTCCGGTGGACAAAATCTGCTAAATAAAATCATTGTTCCTCATAATGCTTCTCAAACCTGATAAAAACCATAAAATTTTATCATCAGAACGGAGAGTTAACTACATTTTGCTTTTGCTGCATTGAAGTGCTGTTTCATTATTTATTAATTATTCACAGATTGCTGGGCTTAGAAACGCAGGCCAGAAAGGCTGCTGGGAAGGGAGAGTGCCTCACCTCTCTGCTGGGCTGTCAGCTTCAATATAGGAAATCAGAGGTGGGGAGGAGAGCGTCTCCGTGGCAAACACGCTGCCCTGCAGTTGGAGTCCAAAGCCCGTGACAGGATCAGCCGTCAGGACCACCTCCGTGGTTTCCGTGTGAACAACCTGTCCAGCCAATCCCACAGTGCTAGAGGCTAAAGACACTAGAGGAACAAACATGGACAGGGTGACTGGAGGCTCAAGCAGGTATCAGCATTTCCAAAATAGAGTGGTATGTGTGAAGAGAGGCTCCCAGGCAATGCAGGGCGCTTAAATACTGGCCTTACAGCAGAAAGTTGACTCCCAGCTTAACAGGGTAAATGCATCTCCCAATTTGTCAGATTGGAGTCATGACCAGTGCAGCCACTCCAAGTCCTCATCCCAGGAACTAGGAAGAGACTGTGAGAACAGGAAAACCCTGGGATCACAACATGCTGTGTAGTCCTGGGCTGTGCAAGCCTCAACTGAGGAGGAATAGTGAGGCTCTCCTGGTTCCCAGTCTTTCTCCAGTACTGGGTGGGCATGATGAGCCATCTAGATGTCATACATTCCACTTGTCCCCACATTTGCTCCCTCCGAGTTTTGTTCCTTTTCTGCCCAGCCTCCAGCCACCAGTTGTCTTCCATTTCATTCACTTCTGTACTCACGCAAGTCTCTAGCCGGACATCTCTGTCTTATTTGCATCCCCAGCTTTGGCAATGAAAGGGCCATTCCACATCTAGACACCTCTGGCCCCTGTGCTTGAACACGCCATCAGTCTGCAAGGGTCCTTTTCCCAATGTCACCTTCTCCATGTGTGTCTTTAGCTCACTGTTCTAACTTAAAGTCACTCCCAACCCTGCTCCAACCAAAACCCTTTTCTTCCTACTCTTTTACATGGGACAAATAGAGGTGGTTTTTGTTTTTTTGACACTCTTTGCTCTTCACAGTGTTTTCCCTTCTCAAACTGCTATTTAAAATTCTGTATTCTCTATATATTTCTGCTCCCTAATCTTTTAGGCTACTTTTCTACTTTTCCTAATTTCCCCATTTCCTTGCTGACTTCATGCCTTCACTCTCCCATATCGTAACTTTAGCTTTTCTCTGTCCTTACCGTGCTGACAACCGTCTAACACACTGACTCCGTGGCTCTTCCGCTCCCTCAATGTCCTTCACTCGCAAATCCATCCTTCTTCAGCTTTCTGTCAACACAGCCCAGGACTGTGCTCCACCTTCCCTTAAAAGATCTCTAAGACCTTAATATTTGAAACCTCCTTTTACACCAGATCCTGTGTTAGTGACTTTCCCAACTCCCACAGTCTCAGTTTCTTCTCTATCTTGCTTGTAGTAATATTTCTTTTTGCTTGCCTTCATGCTGGCTGCTGTTCCAACTGTGTTACTTGGAATAGAATTTTCCTCTTTAAGTGAAAGCATCCATAGACATAGCTTTATATTTTAAATATAAACAGAACAACACTAGCTGAAGCAGGAAGGGAGGACTCGAAAGCTCTTCCCACAGCCTCACATGAGACCACAGGGCCGGTAGTTGGAAGCCCCCATCATCTACCTGTTGCCTTTCCTTTCTCTCATTTCTCTCCACACAGCACTTGGAAGCCTGGGGACCACTTCATAGAAGTGTCTGTAACCAGCAGAGATTCTTAAAGGCTGCATGATTTGCTAATATACTCTGCGTTCTTTGATAACACCCAGTCAACGCTCCATCTATTACTGAATTGTTGAAACCTGCCAGAAAGGAACAGCAGCTCTAAATTCTTATTATGGTCTACTGGGCTCTAGAGTCTTTGTTGGAAACATGCGTGCCCCAAGTTAATTCCTTAAGTATCTATTCTGAATGCCTCCATCCTTACAAATGGTCAAATGTCACTTCCTAAGAGAATGAGAAGACTTGTCCCTGTAATAAGCATTTCTTAGGTAACATTTCAGCCGTACCTCTTCTGTCTCTGTACTTCCACCACTCTCTCTTTTCCTCTTTCCTCCTCTCCCCATTTCGAGGTTAATTCTTTCTTATCTTGCTTCTTTTTCCCTCTTGAGTCACGGTCTCACGCAGTCCAGACTGGCCGCCGGCTTGCTGTCTGTGAAGCTGAAGACAGCCTTGAACTTCTGACCTTCCTAAGAGCTCTGACCACCCACGCGGTAGGATTGCAGGCATGGACTATCACAGCTCTTCTTAGCGACTTTTTGATTTTTCTCCCCTGCCTAGCCCTTCAGGGATCCTACGCCATGGATGTGTCTCTTGCCACTTTTCCAAGCTTGCCCATTCACTCTCCTCGCTTTTCCGACCTTGCCCTGCAAAATTGCTCTGATTCTGACACAGATGCACACTTGCCTCCTTCGTCTTTGCTAACACTGCTCTCACTGATGACTCTGCTAAAAATTCAGTGGCCCCATTCACTCTAACTGCTGTGCAGCGGCTGGCTCCAGGGACAGTCCCATCCTTGTAAATTGCTCTTAAGGTGTCGATGAAAATTTGGTATTAGCCTCTTCTGTATCTGCCCCTGCTGTACCTCTTCCACCCTTTGGCCCATGAAACAGATCCCAGCCTTGGTCCTGTGCTCAGTTCTCTCGTCCTTGCCCTCACCAGCCCTTACGTCCTTGGTGGCATCTTCTCTTATCTCTCTCCCTCTGGCTTCAGTGAGGAACGCTTTTCACCACAGAGACGTTTTCATCTACAGACACACCTCAAAGGACTTCAAATTATTTTCTAAATTGGGGAAGTAATCTTGACTTTCTCATTTATTCTCTTATGCCTATGGCAAGATGATCATGTTCTAGTCTTTTGGTCTTGAAATCTCAAAGCAGCCTTTGACTCATGACTCCCTGTGCCCTCAAATCAATCAGTTGCTCAGTCGTAAGAGTTGTCCAGCTTTCTCCACTTTTCCTTTCCACACCCCAATGATTTCTCCATTCTATCGCCAAATGGTACCACCTATATTTTGTACGTCAGTTACTTGATGCTGAGTCGTCATCAAGAATCAACAGTCATTTCTTCACCCCAATTCTTCCATCATGGAGATCATTGGAACTCATGGATAAGGGAGAAAGAGGTGGATTATTTTATTAAGAGGTAATAAATAATTTGAAAAAGGCCTCTCATCATTCTTTCCCACCTGGACCACAGGTAACACAGCCTTCACTATGTGGGAAGGCAGCAGACCACAAATCTACACTTTGCACAGTTGGTGGATGACCTAAAATTCTAACATGTGACTTGGCGCCAACATATTTAATTCTGATATGTTATCTAGTCTGATTTTTTTTTACATGTGTGCATTTTGTTTTCTAGAGATAGTTTTTGTTATCAGTGACACAATACTGGAAGACACCATATCCTATTGATAAGTGAAAGGACCCTAATTGGGTTGAGGGTGACACTGAGAGATTGTTGGGGGTAAGAAGTTCACAAGAAGAGTTATTTTGTTAACACCGTGAACAGACAGACCAGAGCTCTGAGAGTTCAGATGCCAGCACCACAGACAGACAGCATGGCTGGGGCTTTGAAGACTCAGTTCCCCTTTTACAGCTCCTTAAGGAAAAGGGAAGACTGTGGGATCCTACAGCCAGGTTCTCTGATTTCCCAGCAGCAGGGAAGAGGGTGGAGATCCAGATGTGTGGTCACTTGTACCCTCTGCACATAATTCACCTCCCCATGGTAGAAATGCAGGTACCTGATTGTATGCTGGCTAGAGGTTTAAGGACCGTGCTCTATAAGGGGCCTAGATCAGTGTCTGGAGGAGCAGTAGGGCTGTGGCAGGCACTGTGGTCTGAGAAGTAGCCTGGTATGGATCCCGAAGTTACATAAGGACCTGGATTAGGTTACATAGAGTCTCTGAACCTTTGGACAGATTCGCATAATACTCTCCCTCGTTTGAGATCTTAATTTGATGCAGATATCAGGAACTATTCACCCAGAGCTGTGAAGTATGTTTGAAGGCTGGGACGATGGCTCAGCAGTTGAAGGACCTTGGTTCACTTCCCAGCACCCACATAGGACAGTTCACAACCAGCTGCAAGTCCAGTTCTAGGGAACCTGGCAACCTCTCTTCTCACATATATTCATGCAGTCACAGGCTCATACACAAAAAGTAATAAACAATCACACCTTTTAAACCCCCTGTGTTTGGGTTGGTTGTTTCTCATCACCATAAAAAACAAAAAAAAAAAAAACAAAAACAAAAAAAAAAAAACAAGAAAGAAACAAGCCAAGCCAAGCCAAACAGCAATAGGTGGAGTACATTAGACTAAGGGATGCCTTCCACAAAGGAAGGATGAGCTACATGTGTTTTGGCTTGGGGAAGATGGTTGGACAATTTTTATTTAATGTTCAGTAATACACGTGAAGAATCCTTCGATGAGGGTTTCTTTTACCTGTAAGCTCTATTTAGAGACAGTTGAAGTGATCTAGGTGGACTAGACCTAGGATTGAAAATAAATTATGTACTGTACATTGATTTTATAACTATCGGAATTTATAATTCATAACCCAAATATATAATTAGATTAAATAATTTGGGATTTTTCGGTTAATTCTCAAAGTTCTCTGACACACTGGGATCTGTCCCCTCAACAGGAAAATTTCATCGGCATTTAGGATACTCACATGTATTAAATCCTTAGGGAGCTCTACATTTGAAGAAAGATAAATTATAGACTTAAAGTTCAAAAGCCAAAGGAACACACACAGCAACCTGGATAAGGTGGCGGAGGTTAGCCTGCTTCGTCAAGTGGTTAGCCAGCAAAAGGCAGAAAAGCGCTTTCTATAGTTTGAGATTTGCATGGCGGATTCTCTGGTGCGCTCTCCAGATTCCCTTGCTCTTCCCCATCGCCAGGCCCATAGCTAGATCTGCTCGCAGTTCTGTAGGCTTGCAGGGAACAAAGTCTTCAACTATGTCAGTTCCTCTCAATGTAAGGGAGGAGGGCAAGGGAAGCCAAAGGTAATCCATGGTTTTTAAACTTTTGGCTCTTGAACGTTTATTTTTAATGTGTTAATTATAGAGACTGTGAACTTTATTATCAGCTAGAAAAAAACTATTTGAAAAGTTTAGAGAGGAAAAAAAGCCCAGGGGTTTGTTAGAATAATGTGTTTTGTTGTTTGATCCCGCGATTTGAGACTTCTGCCCACTAAAGCCCCAGGGTTGAGGGTGGCCTGCTGTGGACCCAACAGGCTGTGAATCTTATGACCCAGTTTGGGAGTGGGGTGGAGGATGGTTAGCTCCTTCTCCACAAAGAGCTGTAAGGGTGTTGGGCAGTGTCTAAGCCGTTTCATTTCTGACTCCTTGCATGGCCTCTTGTGCAAGCTTACCATGAGCCGCATTTTTCTTGTGTCCTTTTCCTAGGGATCGATGGGAAGGATGGTGAAGATTGTAAGGTTTCTTCATCTCCTTCCTTTCAGCTATTTTCAGTGCCACCCTCTCTAGCAGCAAGTGACAGTGACCACAAAGACAAAGGACATTCTGCCGTTTGCTATTATCCTGGCCAACTGGGAACAGGCACCACTGTCTCTCTGCAGGGGCAGGAAGGGCTAAGCTAGATGTGCTGTGGTCCAGCTGCTGGCACTGTAGGTGATGGGGTCTAGAAGAAGCCCTGACCTTGGCGGCTGGACAGGGAGCAGCCCTGGCAGTGGGGAGGGGCCTGGGAGGTTCCAGAAGTGGGACTGGGTTTCCTCTGTGACATAGCCTGGAGCTGCTCCTGGGCTTTGTGACTCCACCCAAAGCCCAGGGCTCACAGAACTCATCACTCCCCCTCAGAAACAAGCACTACACCTTGTGGCTGTCACTAACACATTGCTATAGATTTTTCTGTACCTTCCTCCACGGATGATGAAGGTTTCAATATTTACGTGAGAATATGTCATTGTTTCCTGGCAATGTCCTTACTTTATCCTGCAAATACATGTGAGAATATTTGTTCTATTTTGTAAACCATGGCCTCATCAACAATAGAGCAAAGAGACTTTATTATCTTTGTGGCTTTCACTGTGAGTCACCATCCATGAATGGCCTGATTGCTGTAGAAACATAACTATTAGAAACTAGACAGCAAATGGCAGCCTGGAATGAAGACATAAATAAAATAGGGGGAGAAACCAAAGTATATAGTGAGAATGTTAATAAAATTTTTATTTTCATTTACTTGGGGTCTTTACATCTAAAATAGCCATATTAAGCAATAAAATGGAGAAGAGAAATTCTTAATTTTTCCCCCAAATTGGAATACTCTCATTTTTCATGCATTTTAAGTGGGAACAAAAGTTCACACCATTTGGGCTCTACTGCTTCGTTAAGATATAAAGTATCTGATTTCCTGAGACACTTCTATAAACATCCTGCTATATACATTGTCATTGGGGCCTGAGTGGCTCCCATCTGCAGGAAACATGACCTGGGAATTTTTCAACCCAGGTTTCTGTTTATCTTTTTGGCTACAGTTGAATGATTGCATGTTGATTCAAAAGAGAATCTATGAGTGGGTGAAGGGAAAGGCAGGCCTCGCCTTGGCTTTGTTTCTTGTTACAAATATCAAGGCGTGCACATAATGTGAGACAGACAGATGTATCAGCATTCATTTGTATCCGCTAGTGACCTTATTCAACACAGCAACCCTCACCTAACAAATGGCTAGTCTTCAAAGCAGAAAAATCAGGCATTAAAGAATTGATTTTGATGACTCTGTCCTGCTGCGGGATGTGGCCTGTTTCTGTCAGTGATGAGCACTGCACATGAAGATATTATAATATATAGATATGTACATATACATACCTACTTCAAGTTCTGGACGCATTATATGTAAAACTCAAAACTTGTGTATTAGGGCAGAGTATAAGTATTAAATCATGAGCCTGTCCCTTTAAAGATGGTGGTCGCTACAGGAGGCCAAACTCACAGCCCTAACAAATAAAGCTTTTCTGTAGCTCTCCAATTAGTTGTCCACTGCCAAAAGTTTAGTACTACAGTTGTTCCCATTTTCAGCAGGGACATGGAAAGTCTAAGACACTTGCTCAAGGTCCTACAGCGAGAATATACTGTTGGGGTGACAGGCGTCCAATATGTAGACTCAGGCTCATGATCCGTTCGCTCTGTAGCTGCAGCTGATCTCTGCCAAGACTAAATAATTTCCTTAGTTAGGAAGCAAGTGGAAATCTGGGTGCTTTTTGTTCTCTTTGACTAAGTTCATTCTTTTACCTTCTTAACTTTAAATCATTGTTAATTTCATTTATTAAACGTGACAAACCTTATATTTGAACACATATTTTTTTTAAGAGCTTGTCTCTCTCTTTTTTTAATTCTTTTATTTATTTATTTATTATGTACACAACATTCTGTCTGTGCGTATGTCTGCAGGCCAGAAGAGGGCACCAGACCTCATCACAGATGGCCGTGAGCCACCATGTGGTTGCCGGGAATTGAACTCAGGACCCTTGGAAGAGCAGGCAATGCTCCCAACCTCCGAGCCATCTCTCCAGCCCCTTGAACACATATTTTATTTTTAATGTGTGTGTGTGTGTCCATTTTTCTGTCTGTGTCTGTTTGTTTTCTGTGTGAATGCAGGTGCCCACAGAGGCCTGAAGATGGCATAAGATCCCCTGGAACTGGAGTTACCAATGGCTTTGAGACACCTGATGTGGATACTGGGCATGGAACCTGAGTCCTCTTGCAAGAACAGAACACATCCTTAGCCACTGACCTATCTATACATCCCCCAAGTTTTACATTTGAAAGGACCAACAAGTCAAAATTTATGTGTGCATCACCAGGACATCAAAGATGCTGACCGTTTCTTTTATTGTGGTTTTCTTTATACTGAAGGCTTCAGTTTCCCAACCTTAGAAGAAACGTGTCCTAGAATGGGTAATAACTGCTCTCCCCAGTACTAGAGGTACTGATGGACTAGAGAGTTCTTCTCGGGATACGAACTCTTAGGCACACAAACTAAAGAGTCAAAAGGCCCAACAACCACCCCATCTCTTGTTGGTGCCACCCTTGGGATTGCTGGGTTTGACATCATTGAAGTCACTTACAGATGCCCCTCGACTTTATTCCCATGGCAGACACAGAAGTAGACCCCATCATCTTTAGGTTTCACAGATGCCAAAAAGATACAGGGCATGACATACACTAAATTGTGATTTTGGATCTGGCTGGAAATAGGGGCATTTTCTCCCTTTAAACATGATTAAGATGAGGGCTGGAGAGATGGCTCAGTGGTTAAGAGCATTGCCTGCTCTTCCAAAGGTCATGAGTTCTATTCCCAGCAACCACATGGTGGCTCACAACCATCTATAGTGAGGTCTGCTGCCCTCTTCTGGTCTGCAGACACACACAGACAGAATATTATATACATAATAAATAAATAAATACATTAAAAAAATAAAAAAAAATCTTTAAAAAAAACATGATTAAGATGAAAGATACCCAGATTCTTTAACATAATAAAAAAATAGGGGTAGTCTATGTTTCCTCCATATAGAAGCATCTAGCCACTCCTTTCTATACAAATGGAAATGGTCACACTTCCCTAGCTTTTTTTTTTTTGGTCTATATATGCTTGGTTATCTATTCTAGGAAATATTTCAAGAATGAGAATTGAAGTTCTTAGACCTTAGAATGCTTTTGTGAATTTTTGCATCCTTGTAGTTTTCTTAATTCTAATAGTTCTTAAATGGACACAGTACCAAAGTGCCTTCTAAATATGCATCACTACACCATAGTCTAGTGCAGCTCTCAGTGCTTAGGAGAGAAGCCTCTTTGTGTGCTAGGTGGAAGTTAATACAGAAATGCGTAACTGCTTAAAGTGAAGAGAATAAGTCTATACATTTATAACACCCCACACACCCCGAGGTCCAGGGAGCATTGAGGAAAATGGTGCAGATTGATTATAGGAGCTAGAGGTAGTGGGTACCTGCAGTGAAACAGTATTTTCTCGACATGACAGGCCACTGAACACACACTCATAGCAGCTGTGACTTCCTGCGCTAGACCTATACAAGATCAAGCCAGTGAACACTCCAGGAAGAATTGGGAGGGGCACAAAAGCCTCCATTTGCCACCTGTTCTTCAAGGTTGCAGGCCCTGGGTAGGTTCAAAGTTCCAGTGGATGCCCCATGCATGTATGGGCAGCATTATAGGAAGTTAGGGGAAGAACATGGAAGAATTCCAAAGTAGTTGGAGAGGGGTCGGAGGCATTTATATGGCTAAAATATATTATATGCATGTATGAACTTTTAAAAGAGTAAATGAAAATAGTATATTAAAACCAAGAAATGCATGCAATAGAGGTGATTCTCGGTAGGATAGAATAATAACAAAACTAAAGGAAGCTTTTGGAATGAGAATTTGAAAAGAAATGCTCAAACTTACTGTTTTGAAAGAAGGTCAAGAAATAAAATATGAAATTTATTGGTTAACCAAATTTACAAGACTCATACTTATCACACGAAGGGCAGAGTTTGTACAAAACTGCTTTAGAAGGAATAAGATATGAGCAATAAATGTTTATGCCTGGAGCTACCCAGAGTCGAAAGGCACCTCAAATTTCATTAAAAGAGAAAAGAAACAAAATTGTTATAGGCAAAGCTGTTGTAGGAAAAGGTGGTGCAAGCTAGATCAGTCTGAAGTTATATTCAGGGTACACGTTACCACACAGATCATGGGCTTCAGTCACGGTGTTTAGCCAGAGCTATCGGCTACACAGTCTCCCTAATGACCCCACCCCTTAGCGGAGGCACACGTTTCCTGGAGACCAGCGGATCGTCTGGTCAGCATCTCACTTACATGAGCTCTTGAAGTCCTTCTTTTTCAGCCTCCTCCTCATCACGGTTCCTCGTGGGCTGGTGGAGTAGAGGCTTCGAGGTAGAGTCCCCATGTTCAGGGAACTCAGGCTGTATGCACTCATGGAGGTAGGGGAGGACGAGGACACCATTGCGGCTGGAAGAAAGTGAAGACTTGGCACGGGCCTGAGCCTGCCACCCTTGCCAACCAGCAACAACCCAAAGAGACATAGGACACAGAGCCACGGTTAGTCAGTACCCACATCTGGACGGAGACCAGGCCCTGGAGCCAGCGCGTTAGAATCTCAGTCACACGAGTTTGTAACTTTTGACGGACAGGGTCCTCCATAGCATGTGGGTGCACACAGACTATGAATTTTACTTTAGACAAGGACAGAGATTGGAACAAAGTCCTCCACTGATAACTTAAGACACCAGTGTACACAGTGCCATTTTGCGGGTATTTTCTGACCTGGATGTCTTAAGTGATCCACATACATGGAGATCTGAGACCACCATACTTCCATGTTCTGCGTTGTCTTCTGAACTGCATATAAAGCCTTCGGAACATTTATACATTTTCTCCCTGTACTGTTTTTGTGGTGCAGGGGACTGAACTCGGGGCCTCACACATGCAAGGCAGGTCACCTATCATCAAGAGACATTACTGTCTCTTGCATCCTTTTTAAATGACCAATGGAAAAGGAGAGGCCAGAAGCCAGAAACGAGACATGTTGTTAGTACAAAGAACCAACAGGACAAGGGAAAGCAGGCAACACGCATGAACCAGAGATGTAGTGAGTTAGGGAAGGAGGCATAAGGAGAGGAGAATCTAATATAGACCAGGGCGAGAAAGTGTGGAACATTACGAGGACTGTTTGGAGGAGGCGCTTTCGGGAAAGTCAGGGCTGGCACTCTGCAATGGTCTGGGTGGTACAAGTTATGGTGATGGTTGGTGTGAAGGCTGCACGGGTTGCTGGCCCAGGATTCCCAAGGAAGTTGTCTGTTGCTCCTTTGAATTTTCACTGCCCATATGAAGTGATGATGAGGAATAAGAAAACAAAGAACCGAGAAACAGAACAAAATGAAAAACAAAAGAAAAAAAAAGAGGAAAAAGTAACTGAATTGCACAAATTAAAAAAAAGACAAAGAAAAATTGTTAACAAAAATGAAAGCTGCTCATAAAGGGGAGGGGGGGGGATCTATTTGGCTTTGCCGTTTTCTCAGCGGTCAGCAAAAGAGATGATTAACACCAGCCACAGAGACTTTTCATCTCCCTGAGAATAATGCGTGTCTTTTCTCCCAGTCCATCTTTTCTCTCTTCAAGATGACTACTGAATCAATTTCTAATCTCCCCCTGCGCTTCACTGCAGAGATTAAAAAACATTTTTTTTTTAAACTTAAAAGTCATCCCCTTAAAGATCTATGGCACACGATAAGTAATTAAAGCTTTGCAAATCTCGGTCAGTTCGGAGCACTTCTTTGAAGAGAAAGAGGAGAAGGAACAGTTTATCATGCTGACTTGTGATGTGTGGGCTGTAAGAGTCACAGGCACAATTTACTACCCCGATGTTTTAATTACGCTACTATCCATCACGGGCACTTGATTTTCCTCAACAATAAACCGTAGACATCATCTGTGCCTACCAGAGTCTTTTCTCTTTCCTGATTAATAAGGAGAGAAGTCTCAATGTATTTTATGAAATTTTTAAAAGTTTATTTGCATGAGAAACATTTGATTTCATGTTATTATATTTTATTCATATAGCATCAAGATTGTAATGAGTTTAACTTCAAAGTTAGCAAGTTTCCGTTCTGAATTTGCTGTTGCTAAGACTTGAGTTTTCTGGTGGGGATGTGGTGCGATTGGCAGAATTGCTCCTTTAGCTTACAGAAGTCCTGGGTTTGGTACTCAGTGTGCATGGCCCAGGCATGGTGGCACGTGCCTGTAATCCCAGCACTCAAGAGGTGGAGGCAGGAGAATCAAAAGTTTAAGGACTTCACAAGCTACATAGCAAATATGAGGTCAGCCTGGGCTCTATTTTTTTAATTTTAAACTTTATTATTAAAATGTTGCAAAAATGTTCATACCCTGAAGTTAACCAGACCAAAGGCTTTGCCTTCAAAAGCAGGAAAAATTAAATTTCTCTCTGGCATTCTGGAAAATGGGTAGTATTATATCTTTGTCACTATGTCTGATAGGGACATTTTCACTGAATGATCTCGAAGGGCTGAAAACAGTCGTGAACTCTGATTGGCTTTTAGGATTCTACAGCTGAGAATCTGCATGGGTTGCAGTAGTTCCTTCCAGAAAGTGTTTGAAGGCTTTACATGCATGCAAATGAATGTTCTAAGGTAAGGGCTTGGGAGGGCATCACCATTCTCATCCTCTTTGGAGGGGGGAGTCACAGCAAACACTAATATGGACAGATCTTCCGGAGTGAGCCTGCCCTGGGCTTCACTGACTCGCCTTTGTCCTATACCTTCTCTTTGATCTTGCCAGCTACTCAACCTCTCAGATCCAATGTCCTCAGAGTCACCGATCATGAAAACATCTATTCTTGCGGTGGAATTATACACATACATGTTCAGCATGGTGCTGATCCACAGAACACAGCCAAGGAGCTAAGAGGGACAGCACCATTTCTCCCTACGGTGCCATCTACTTGCCGACAACAAAACGCTGTTCAAGGAAATACACGATCTTTGTCAACAGATTTTACTCTCTTGACACTTAGATTTTAGAAGACTTGCCAAAAGTCTGTAAAAGCAGCCATTTTCACAGCTGCTATAATCTCATGGTCTGGAACTGGACCTATCCTTCTGCAGGAATAGCTGGTTTGGGGTCCCTGTGTCTATGAATTCCCTGGGTCTCATCTGCCATCTCCTTTGAGACCAGTGCAAGACCGCCACACTTGGCCCTCTGACCCACATCCTGCATCTGCTTTCCAGGATCTACAACACACGGAGGGGAAACTTTTAAGTGTATGTGTTCAGTCATGTCATTCCTGTGTCCATGGCTTATGGTGCGAGGAGAATCAGTCTATACTTTCTAATTTTTTTAAAAAAAGATTTATTTATTTAATATGTATACATTTATTTATTTAATACATATACATGCTGCAGGTCAGAAGAGGGCACCAGATCTCATTACAGATGGTTGTGAGCTGCCATGTAGTTGCTGAGAATTGAACTCAGGACCTCTGGAAGAGCAGTCAGTGTTCTTAACCACTGAACCATCTCTCTATTTTTTTTCTTGGATTATTCACCTTTTATATCTTCCAGCCACACTGGACTTATGCCTCTTTGAACAAGCCGACCACCTTCCTTGTTTCATTGTGGCTTCTGTGCCTACTTGGCTCCCTCCAGCTGCCTGTATGGCTACCTCATTATTGAGGCCTTAGCTCTGGTGCTCTCTCTACCGAGGAACTGATGCTGACCTTGCTGGCTGAAGCAGTTGCCACTATCATGTTAGCTTCCACTAACTGTATCCTGCACATCCCTTATTACTGTCTGAAATGGCTCTAACATACCAATGCATGTTAACAGTCTCTTTATATGTGCACCCTGGAAGAATACAGCTCTGTTCGTTTCGCTTCTGAGAGACTAGAATGGTACCCAGGACATAATGATTGACATCCGCATGGCAGCAGCCTTTTCCTTGAGATAAAGGAGCATCTTAGGCAAGACTTTAGTGGTTTTTGCCCCCTCCCCCCAACTATCTTTGTGTTACTTTGTGGCACAGGGCAACTTGTAGCAACATGCAGTGCTCCTAATTTACAATCACAGCCTATTGTCCTCTTTACAAAGGGTTGTCTGTGTTTCTAACGAAGCCAGGCAGGAGTGAATGGACTTCAGAATTCCACACCCACCTCAGCTCTTTACTGAGGACTTCGAAAACAACTGAACATTTAATCAAACCATCAAGCCAAATTAGCTGTCTTAAGGTTCCATGAGGTGGCATCAGAATGAGATTTCTGGAAGTCTGCTCTAGAGCCTGGCCCACTGAACTGAACTGTCTCTTCCTGTAGAGGCTCCTAAAGCCCTTCTTCAGCTGAGACAGCAAGCTAAACACACAACGCTTCCTGTGCCAGTGTGCTGTGGCATTGCTGTTACTGTCTCAGAAGCATATGCCATCCAGGGCTGCTACAGTCTCAGATGCATACGCCATACAGAGATGCTACAGTCTCAGAAGCATACACCATCCAGGGCTGCTATAGTCTCAGAAGCATACGCCATCCAGGGCTGCTACAGTCTCAGATGCATAAGCCATACAGGGCACTCTCTTTGTTTTCCTAATTATGTTCTCTTGCCCTGCCAGGATGTCTGAGAGAATGGGTCACAACTAGTCTGGTGGTTGTCCCCGGAGATCACAGAATGGAATATTCTGCTTTAAACAGGTTAAGTCTAGTGACCCTGGCCACACTTGCTTCCCTACAGCCCCTTTTCCTTCAGTCAAGTTTATGTCTCCTAAAGACCTGCAGTGGGAAAAATTCCAACCTCAATGAAAACTGTTTTTTTTTTTTAATTGTATGTTGGGGATGTAACTCAAGACCATACACATGCTTAGACAAGCATGTTTCTCCAAGCCACACAGCCTTCTCTGAAAAGGCCAGCATTGCCAGTGTTCTGGAGACTGCTGTCTACCAGGGAAGGGGATAGTGGACCTCTTATCCCGAATGGGCTCGGCCTCTTCCACACTGTTCTGGAATCACTGTGATGAATGCTTTGTTGCTAACCGAATTTGGAAAATATTGGATCTTCATATTTTCATGAGATAAGAGACACAGGGCCCAGGCATCACAGACTGGAAAAAGCAATCAGAACTTATATTTTTGGAAGAATGGTGAAAATATGTCAGACTGAACTAATACAAGATATAATTATGTTTAGGTGCCATTCTTTATTTCTTTTAGTGTCTGCTTTTAACATAAAACTTAGGGGAGACACTCATAAGCTAAATAAGGTAGATAGTCAGCTCTAGCCTGCTAGCCTCCTACCGTACACATATGACATCAGCATTTCCAGGAAAAGAAAAACAATGTGTTCTTGCTCCATACAGCTCAGCATATAAATTCTTCATCTTTTCAAATTATTTTAATATTTCATGAGTTGGAAACTATTTGAACTATTAGGATTTGTATCAGGGTAGAAAAAGTAAAATAATGAGGTTGCTAAAAAAATAAAAAACAGTAAAGTTTTGAAAGGGTTTGCTCACATTTCTGATTTACTGACTCCAGACATGAGGTGCATCTTCCTAAAAAAGTACAGCATGCAATCTTAAGCCTTCTGTGCCCCAAATCCAGTGGTGACTTCATATACACCAAGAAGACACTTACACAGTTTAAGACATCCCTGCCTTGAGGGCTTGGGGTGAGACCTGCATGCGTTCCCACATCCCTAGCCTCAGCATCCTATTGCTCCTTGGAGCCTCCATTCGTCTCTACTGATTTCCAAACTAACCTGCGTATGTTGCATCATTTCCCCACTCCAATGTGTCAAATTAAAATCTGATAAGGGCAGCGTGCTCTACTAGAGATTATCATTAGCTCCAGGGCTGTCTAAGCTCCATTTAATTAAAAAAGGTTGCATCCAGCTGACTCAACCAGTAGGAAAATTATTTCATCCTCTTTTTTTTTTATCCCCCTGTAGAGAAGTGCAGTGCCTTTTAGAAGGTGAGAAACGCAATGCAAATGACCTTCCCACAAGCAACATTCCAGTGTTAGAAAACTCAGCTGTCGCTAACTGTAGAAAAGCGCACACTCCTCTTTCAGCATAACTGGACCAAAGTGGGGAAGCCTTCCTGTCCCCAGGACTGAAAAGGGGTAGTGGTATGTGCTTTAGTAAATAAGTGGGAACGGGAGTTGGAATGAAGACTCCACCAGAAACACTGACTTCCTGGATTCGTGACTCCAAGTCTTGTGTTTGTTAAAGATGCCCAAGTGGATGGTTTTATGCATTGAGAAAGCTTATCTGGACCCTACGGCCAGACAGTGAGGATGCAGATTCCCTCTGCTGACTCCATTTAGCGTAAGGGGCCTACCATTCTCATTCCCCTGGCATGGAGTCTGGAGAATGTGTTCTTTATCTTGGGGTATAAATATTCCAGAAAATAGACAAAGAACTAGACATCAACCCTTCATGCAACTGTCTTTTTCTGATGACTATTTAATATATTGGCTGTTAATATTATTAATATGAATTTGTTTTATTTTACTTTAGAATAGTAAAAACATTTCATTCAGAGACTTAATGATGCCAGGAACAGCCTACAAAGGCCAGCACTATCTGAAGTCCTTGGCAAGGCAGCTCTTCCTGGACTCCTGGCTACAAAGCGTGCTTTGGGTTTTAATTTTTTCTTTCTTTGTTTGTTGTTTTATGAGTCTTAATGCTTGCTTTCATTGTCCTTGACAGACAGTCAAAATTCCCTGTGACCACCAGGAAGTCAAACCATTTTCCTTCTCCTAATACTCAGTTTGCATCAAAGTTTAAGCAAACACAAAAAAAATCAAATAGTTTGAGCGTCAGATTTCAATCTCAGAATTTCTTTCTTCTGTTTCGGGTTTTCCACTGACTATAAATGCTTGTAAAGGGGACCCTGCAGATACAGCAGGGTGAACGAAGCCAACCTAATGGTATGATAAAGGGAGGAGCATGTGTCTTCCCGACTCTCTGTAAGAAAAAAGCTGCAAGAGCGAGAAAGAGAGAAGGGTGCAGAAGGCTCGTCTCACCATGGTCAGGTCCCTTCAGGGCCAGGCGGGTCTGATGGTGCGGGAGAATCTCCAGCTTCACCTGGTCGGTGGTGTTGGCCAGGAACTGGGTGGCTTCGGCGAGTGTACAGTACTCCATGCTCGTGCCGTCAATGGAGAGAATGTGGTCTCCTACATGCAGCGCCCCACATCTGTGGAGAGGAGACACGGCAGCATGGAAAATCCTTCTCTTCAGAATGAGACTTTGATGTTCTACAGAGTTAAAGCCTTAAGGAATTATCATTACTTTCAAAAATTGAATGTTAGTAGAAAATATTACCTGTTATATTTTAGCCATGTCGGGTCTGAATTGGAATGGAAAATTTTTGTGGAAAAGGCAGAAAAATCTGAAGGAATGATTTTTCTTATTTTCTTATCTTTGAAAATATTTTGTCCTTAAACATTTTGGGGTGAAATGGGGAAGAAGGCAAGAAGGGTGAGGAGAGGAGAAGAGAATTTTTTCCTCCCAAGTTTGTTCTCTTTTTTCTCTTAGGCTCTTCTATTCACAGTTAGCATCTTAAGATGTGCTGCAGTGAACTGGCCTACAGTCTCATGTATGAGGATGATGAGAAGTTTCAGTTACTGCTTCCTTCAAATCTTTTAAAAGAGGCTTCAATTTACCAGTTCTTTATTATGGCCCTCTTTTTTGTTTGTTTGTTTGTTTGTTTTGTTTTGTTTTTTTAAATCTGGAGTCAAACATTAATTAGCACAAAATAGAAATAACGCAGGACTTAAGAGTAATGAAACCAGACTTACATGGGGAGTTGGGGGAAAGCTAGGGGGAGGGGTCTAGCTGCTACACCTTGCTGGAGAAGACACCGGTTGGCTACTGGATGAACTGCAAGCATCCAGCAGTCAGCACCCAGTCAAGTGGACAGCTCCCCACACTGGTTACCCATTGTGGAATGAAACCAAAACAAAACAGAGGCTGGCAGCTGAAACACCCTGCACTAGCGACCTGGAGAGGATGCCTGCATCAGTGGCCGCCACTGTGACTAACTGCACAGAGTGGGCAACAATGGCGCTATAGGGCACCCACTCCTTGGGTTGCTGTGCAACAGCAGGGCCAAGGGAGAAGGAGGCTGGAAATGTAAATGGTGGACTGACTGAGTCCAGCAAGGGTTTCCATGGTGACAATCTCCTGGTCAGGGCAAGAACATTTCTAGACCCTCTTCCGTCTGGAAATAGTGGTCTATGGTGACTCACTTCGGGTGCTCGAGCATGGGAAGTGGGGTTTTCTTACCTGGAGCTGTAAAATAATTTTATTACATGAAAAAGCAGTCTTTTTGCCTCTTCTATCTTTATCTTACAAAGATAAAATGTGAATCAGGAAAATGAATTTCATTTTTATCATAACACTGTAATGGTGTTTAAGGGACTCTTGACTGGAGGTTATGAAGCCATGAACATTAACAAACTATGACAGTATCAGGCTTGTCTTTAAAAAGCATATTATTCTAAGAATATTGTATTACCGACTTTTCCGAAAAGGACTCATATCTTCTGACCGCAGGATTTAATTGTTAATGATGCAGAAAAACCCATGACTCTCCGAACAGGGCTGGATAAAGATCAGTGCTTTTAGCATGTATCAAAACCAGAACTTAAGGTGAATCCAAAGAAAAACATATAGTTATTATCCCTGCTATGGGAAATAGACAAGATTGCTGGGCAAAAAATTGGGATCTTGGGGGTGGGGTGGGATGGGGGTAAGGGGAGATGGGGAGAGAAAAGTGAGAAGGGGAGGATGGGGGGAACTTGGGGAAACGGGATGATTGGGGATAAAACAAGGTTGGATAGAGGAGCAGGGAATCACATAACTTAATTAAGGGAACCACCTTAGGGTTGGTAAGAGACATGAACCTAGAGTGGCTCCCAGGTGCCCAGGGCAATGTCCCCAGTTAGTTCCTTGGGCAGCTGAGGATAGGGAACCTGAAATGACCCTATCCTATAGCCATACTGATGAATATCTTGCATATCACCATACACCCTTCATCTAGCGATGGATGGAGACAGAGACAGAGACCCACACTGGAGCATTGGACTAAGCTCCCAAAGTCCCAATGAGGAGCAGAAGGAGGGAGAACATGAGCATGGAAGTCAGGACCACGAGAGGTGCACCCATCCACCGAGACAGTGGGGCTGATCTATTGGGAGCTAACCAAGGCCAGCTGGACTGTGACTGAAAAAGCATGGGATAAAACCGGACTCTCTGAACATGGCAGACAATGAGGGCTGATGAGAAGCCAAGGACAATGGCATGGGGTTTTATTCCTACTTCATCTTCTGGCCTTGTGGGAGCCTAGCCAGTTTGGATGTTCACCTTCCTAGACCTGGATGGAGGAGAGAAGACCCTGGACTTTCCACAGGGCAGGGAACCCTGACTGCTCTTAGGACTGGAGAGGGAGGGGGAGAGGAGTGGGGGGGAGGGGGAGAGGGGCGGGAGGAGGGGGAGGGAAATGGGAGGCTGGGAGGAAGCAGGAATTTTTTTTTTTCAATAAGAAAAACAACTTATTTTTCTGAGGGCACAGTAAATAAATGTGTTTGTTTGTTTTTCTATTGAAAAAGGGCACACCAGAAGTCTGGATGAAGTGGCTGATGAGGTAGTTATGATTTTAAGGATAACAACAGAAAGTTGCTTTCTTATGTGAACTTTGTAGAAATTGGCAACAGGGCTCTTTTTCTCTGTGTGTGTAAAAGTGTGTAAGTGTGCATATTATATGAGTGTGCATTGCATGACATTGTTAAGCACATACACAGTGCTGATCAACAGACATTTACTGCGACACTCACCTGTCTGCAATACTTGCAGATTTGATTTTGTCTATGACGATGACCTGTTTGTTACAGCACACTGAGGTAGTTAGGGCAACCCCAAGGCTGGCACCAGGAGTTTTGGCAACTTCAACTAGTAGTGGCCCGGATGCTGTTGCCACAGAATCTGTCAAAGAATACATTTCAAAAAATAAAACAAGATAAAGCAAGTAAACAAACAAAAAGATAAAGAATGTTTAATCTGGTGTTGGTTTGATCATTTTAATCACTAAATTCAGGTATTTTTCTATTATATCCACACAGCTTGAGGGCACCTTCTCCCTACAGCTGTCAGTGTGTGTGTGTCCACGCCAGTCCCTGGAATTAGATTTCAGTCTTTGTGACAGCTAGGATAACATCTCATGGATCAGTTTGTGCTCTACACTGCTTGGAACGGTGCCTGGAACACCCTAGATTTTCTTTAAAATAAATTAATTCAATACATAAGCAGAACTTGCTATGTATGCACACATTTATGTGTATTGATTCATGGAGGGTAGATGGGTGAATAGATGAATAGATAGAAAGAAGGGGTTGATGGGAAAGAATGGATGGGAAAGGGTAAAGAAGGAAAGAATGAGAGAGAGAAGAGAGAGAGAGTAGATAGATGATATCTCTAAATTGTCAAATAGCAGGCAAACGGGGTATAATTTATAAACACATGGGACCTGCATTAGGGTTTTCTCCCTCTCAGGAGTGACTCTGCATTTTTTTTTTTTAATTCTGGGCTTCAGGCGCTACTTCAACTCCTACCCATCTTTCAAAATATCTAAACCTCTGGGTGTCTCTTTCCCATTCATGGCCTGGTATGGTACTTCTCATACATGTTCCGACAACCAGCATTATTCCTGCTGTTGTAGTACACACTTCCCTGTCAATAGGCATGTCTACATGTGATTGCATGCCTTTGTCTCCTGCCTGATGGTGAGCTTACTCTGAAGGCAGACACTGTCTTGTCGATCTCCATCATTTCAGTGCCCAGTGTAGTGATCAGGATCAGGATATATGTGGTTAGAAGCCGTTACATTAATGAGCAAGTAAAGTGTATTTGATATCATCATTTAATTCTAGTGCTCCAGAGGAGTACTAGGCAGGTGGATCTTTGAGTTCAAGGACAACCTGTTCTATATAGTGAGTTCCAGGGCAGCCAGGGATAAATAGTGAATCCCCTTCCCCCACCAAAGTCTTTGATGCTCTTTAAAGCAAAGGAGAGGCAGGTGTTATATTGGAAAAAGCCTGGAAATAGAATTTAAAAGGTTTGCATTTAACCATAATTTTTATTTGAATCATGGCGCAACAAGTTACTAAAACTTCCTAAGTCTGACAGCTTTCCTATAAATTGGAACTTGACGACAGTGTTTATTAAAATCAAATCAGTGCATATAGACTGTGATTACTGCTGATATTTTATGACCTTAAACATTCGAGAGCATCTCATCATATTTGCAGGATTGCATGCTGGTGAACGGTTTTGTCTGTGTTCCTGCTGCTCCCATGTTTGAGATTTCATCAGGTTGCTGCTGTGGTCGTCATCACCAAGGCACGATTCGGCGACTGTGAACTGGGAAGTCTGTGTTTCTGCGGTGGAAACATGGGCACAAGGCACTGATCCATGAAGCTGGAAAGTTGGTGTGTGACAGCTGTCTCCAGTGTGAGATAAATGATGTAAACATACATGCTGATGACATGCAGACTCCAGGTTTAAGGTGTTTTAATTTTCTTTCATGCAGCGTTGGCTTAACCTTCCCAGCTTTGCACAGTGGCCTTTCAAACTCCATACACAAACATTGCTACACACAATATGACCTTGGTTATTCTCTTAAACCATGGAGCCATACTCCTCCTGGGACTCCATAGTGCCTGCCTGGGATTGCTAAAGTATTCAGCCATGTGAACTGAGAGCTACTGGGTTCTCAGCCTCTCCAGTGTGGGAACAGTCATGGTTGGACTACCCAGACAGTATCATGTGAGTGAATCTAATAAATTCCTCATAAATATATATCCCCTCTATTGGCTCCATTCCACTAGAGAACTCTGAATAATGCATAAGGATTCTTGTATGTACCACTTTCCTAAACGCCTAGCAATGTTGAAACAACTCAGTACGGAAAACTAGCAATATTGGAAAGAACTCAGCAAAGATTTCTCTTCTTTAGGGTCGGTTTCTATTCCTTCCATTTCAGTATTCTTTCTCATTAATACCAGCTGGAAAGAGCCAGTGACCTAACTCTACCGAGGCAGCTTTGTGGTCCTGAGGCATAATGACTACCTAGAGCCTATTGTTACTGTGCTCGTGAGCCCCGCTCTGTGGTGACTGCTACCTCGGGCTAATTTCCTGCTCTCCTGACATCATGTTGGGTGAGCTAGTTTTTTTTTTTTAAATCACTATCTGTGTAGAATTTTTGAGTCATCAATTATTATTTATCAAACCACTTCCTTAACTCTGGGTTTGAAAAAATGGGTCTGTGGGACAGTGGTCACTCATACTCTTCTTCACAGCCCTGCTGGACCTGATTGTAAATTTATTTTGCTTCAAAAATGAAAGCAATGCTTTCATGTTACTTATTACTTACTATATTAATCTTTCTACTTGGTACTATAGTGGGAAATTTCACAACATGAAATGTTTTATGAACAAGCTCATTTTAAAATATTGTAGAAAATTACTTTAAACTGTGTGCATAACGTAGAGATGAGTCATAAAGGAATTTTATGCTTACTCTTGGATCTGATCTCTCATCAACTTTACTTTGTATCAACAAATGCTTTAAAAATCAGAAAATATTCAGACTGAAGATAGTCTTTATCTTACTTCAACTATTTTGGGTAATGGACACTCACAGCCTCTATCAAGATTAAGCATCAGCTTTAAAAGAGCCTATCAACAGATAAAAAGTTCTTTATGATCACTTTAGTTATCATTTTTTTTTCATAGCCTACAGATGTGTCAAAGGATTGTCATTCATATCCTTGCATGGTTCTAATGTTTTAATTATAATAAAGGCTAAATATTATTTTTTCTCATAGAAAGAAACGATAAGAACATGGTACCACACATGACTGAGGCAGACGATATCAGATCCTTTGCCACCATGAATGTAAAGGCAAAGAAAACCACATCACAGCTATTCTGGCATACCTAGGTGATTGGAACCCGGAATAAAGGTCTCCCTTCAAGGAGTATTGTTGTTGAGGATTTAGGAGAAAAGCATATACAGTATTTGCACTTGAGGGACATAAATGTAGAAGTAATGGGTCTCTTTTAAAGTAGAACGCTTTCAAATCCTGAGCCAAGGAAAGGAAAGTTATGGTAGAGGGAAGAGGCATTGTAGTTCAGGGCTAGTGGCCAAGAGAGTGGTCCGTGCTGAACTCATCACGTGGCTGTGGCCATTGACTGCAGAAGACCCCATGTTTTTTATTCCTGACTTTAGGAGCTATTTATAAAAGCAACCAGTTTACAGAGCAGCAGTGACGCCACATATGTCAGAGACCACTGGTCATCCAAGAGAAAAAAAATCAAGGAAGGCTGGGAACTAATTTCATAAAACACATAATAGCTAGAATAAACCTCTTCAGCTTCTACTAATGAGAAGAGATGAGCTGCAGACCGCAGTGGGATTCTAGACAACTGATGATTCCGAAGACGGAAAGAAATAGCTCAGGATTAACGTTCTCTTATGGACTTAGAAACATGAACTGACAGTTGGAGGGATGGCGTCCAGTCTTCAGACACACACACCATAACATAGCATTTTCACATCAAGCGGCTTTCAGATCAGAACTGTAACTTTCTAAGAGATCATATCAGGATGAAATTTTTACCCATGTAGTCAAAGAACTGCAAGGAAAAGGGAATAGAGATCTGACATAAAGATTACTGTGAATTAGTGACGGCAGCAAGCAGGGCAAAAATTCATTCTCCCGCTCTCCATAATTGCCTATACTTTCACGTGCTGCTGTCATTACTAAATTGAATTTTTCAACATACATCTCCGTCCAGCTCTCCTGCCATGTACAATGGTTCTTCCCCATGTCCTAATCAGGCCAGATACACATCCCAACCCAAAGGGCGAGTTCATCCACTCCATCACTTCTCCAGACTTGCTTCTTTGCATAGGGGCTCACGTTGTTCTACACCACACAAACTGAACCCAGGAGTCACTCCCCAGCCTTGTATTCCCGACTTCTCTCCCTGATTTGTCTTGAGTCTACTTTTGAAACAATGCTCAGCTTTGCTTTTACTTGCTGTGTGCACATTCACCTTTTTAGTTCCACTTGCCACAGTCTTATATTCCAGATCCTTGCATGTGTTATACCTTCCCAATTCAAAGTGATCTTTCAAAGATGAGCTCTTATTTTAGTGCCAGTGGTTAAAACCTTTCCACATGGAAAAGATCGCAATGCACAGGAGGACCTGTGTGATCTGGATGCTGCTTGTTAGCTCAGCTTTATTTTTACCAATCTGTTCTTGTTCTCTAGTCCCCAGGTCCTGTCTGCTTTTTCAGTTCTTCAAAAATATTATGCACCTTCTGCTTCGTAATCTGTCATATCCATTCTTCTCTGTACCTGGGATATTCCCACTCTCACCTGGTCCATCTTTCCCCCAGTTATTTCCCTTGCTCTGCTCCAATGTCACATCTACAGGGATTCCTGCCTGAACCTACAAACCATTCCAGTCTGCCTGCTACACACTTAAATACAGCCATATGTTTTTCTCTGGCATTGTTTTTAATATACGATATTCAACAATTGTTCTGCAGGTAGCTGCTAATAATCACTCCATAAAGTCTATGCATCTGGGAATTCTTGATAGTGATGAAACAGTGCCTACAAAGCAAGCTCATACATGATAGGTGTCCACTAATTTATCAATGAAATGAGCTAAAGAATGACTGTCTATTACTTACTCTAGGCAGGAGGCCAATGTATTTTGAGATCATGATGGCTGTTCTTGTATCAGAATGAGTATCCATTCAAGGATGACACTAATGATAAGGCAGGTTTTTTCCAATTTAACTTCAAAGTCTGCACAAAAAAATTACAAGCAACACCTCATAATATAAAACTGTGGCCGGGTGGTGGTGATGCATGCCTTTAATTCTAGCACTCTGCAGTCAGGGGTAGGAGGATCTCTGTGAGTTCGAGGCCAACCTGGTCTACAAGAGCTAGTTCCAGGACAACTAGGGACAGGTAGGGCTGTTATACAGAGAAACCCTGTCTTGAAAAACTAAGAAAAAAAATTCAAGCAATACCTCATAATATAAAACTGTGAAACACTTAAATTTATCCAAATAGCTAAAGAATTAATGCATTATACCTTAGAGGAAAGGCAGTTTTATATTCTTCTAGATGGAACTTAAATGTATTTGTATACACGTGGAAAAAGTTCTGTAAACATGCCACCTGCAGGAACATGAAATCTTAACTCTACCATCACACAAAGACTCACAGAGAGGTCCAGAAAAGAATGAAGAGATACAAATGCCTGGTGAGAAGGGCATTGAACCTTGGAGAATTACCCAAACCAGCCCATCTCCAACTACTTTTTAAACTAATTAACCATTGTGTCAAGGAAATGGCAGTGACACCTGAACAAGAACGAATATGGTTGGGTTGAGCCAAATGAACAAACTAGAGTCTAATCTCAGTGTTTCCCAGTTGATTTTCTTGGAATAAGCAATAAGAAAACAAGGGAACTATTTCAGCAAGTACCCCTTCCCAGAACCACACAAGTGGAAGTTGTTTTCTACATCATAGAAGGAGACCTACAGGTATTTATGTTTTGATCAATCATTGCAATCACTTTCCACAGTAAACATTTCCCCACCATATCATCAAGATGGTCATACTACCTTGTGGCAGTAACCTATTTCCCCCTGTGCCACCCAATTCCATTCTCACAGGCCCTTCTGAAAAGTAGGGGTTCAGAGTACTGGCTGCATGCCAAGATATCTAACAAGATGCATGGGAGAAGCAGGAACAAGCAAACAGGGTGGAAGAGAGAGGTTATACTGTGCAAGAAAGTACAAGAGGAGAAATGAGTGTGTCACAGGAGAAAAGAAACAGAGGGAAACTCAGGAAGAAAAAAATCAAGAACCCAGCCATAGACAAATGATTAGTTTATCCCATCGTAATGAAGCAGAGCTGGAGGAAAAATGGATCGTGTGGACATAGATTATTCATGGTTAAAGGCGTCTCAGTAAGATGTCTGCATCAGGATTGAAGCCTTTGGCGCGGTGTTGATTTACTGGCTGCATAATTACATGCTACACCGAGGACTGTTTATATGGGAGACACTCTGGGTTTGACTGTATTTTGTTAGTCAGTTTTCCTGCTTCCTACTCCTGCATTTCAATGAGTGCAAGTCCTGATTACAACCTCCCAAGCAGAGCAGAAAGTCTCTGCATGCCAAGTTAGCTTCCAGGTAAAAATACCTTCAGTTTACTTATTGGTTAAAAGTATTTTTTATTGATGCTATGTTATGAAAGTAATACCTCTAATAATTCCGGTTTCAGCATGGTGGAACTCTAATGAAATATTCTTAAGCTGTTAGTCTGTGTGCATGTAAGGTTGAGTGTGTGCTCGCCCATGTGTCTTGCTCGTGTGACAGCTGGTGTGGTGTGGTGGTCACTGTGTGCATGTAAGTTTGAGTGTGTGCTCTGTGGGCCCATATTCCGATATGGCACAAAAGCCATTACCCCGATTTGAGCTGATTACATAGCTCTGCAGACAAGCTGTCTGTGCCCTTAACAAAAGGCAGGATGTCTTGCTCCTAGCTTCTCTTGTTAAAGTGTGGATTACCTGAGAAGAGGTGTTGACGGAAACTGGTCAGGAAGTTTGGAGCTTCTTTCCTTTTGCAATTTGGAGGTTGTCTTATAGAGATGCTAATTCAGGGCCTACCTGACTGCTAGATGCAGACATGACTTAAGCCCTGGCACCTGGTTGCCTAGGTGATGGCGTATTGTGTCCCCCCCCCCCCCCCGCTCAATTTGGTGTGGGTATATAAAATGTTTGGAGAATAAACGGAGATTCTGGCCTTTTCCATGATGACGGTGTAAGCTGTGTCAGTTCTTTTACTCGCGATTCCGTTTCAGCCAAGTTAGGAAATCTGTGTTGGACCCACACGGGCTCCGACAGTGCTCTCTCATGTGTCTTGCTGGCGTGGCAGAGGGCATGGTGTGGTGGTCAGGGTCAGATGTCCTCTATTTTTCTCCACCATATTTTTGGAGAGTGTCTCTTATTGACCCCGGAGCTTGCTGATTTGACTACAATGGCCAGCCAGCAAGCCCCCAGGATCTGCCCGACTCATTTGTCCCTCCTCTCTAGCCCTGTGTCCAGGCTACAGATTTGTGTTATTGCCACCCTCTGAACCGAATGGCTTCTGTGAAAGACTGACCACTACAACCGTGTGAAGCAACTAGAATTCTCCTTGCCTGGGCGGAAAGAGAATTCATACAGCTCTCTTTGAAGGCTGTCTTAATTACTTTTCTATTGCAGCAATAAGACACCATGGCCAAGATGTATACGAGAGCGTGTTTAATTTAGGTGTACGGTTTCAGAGGGTTAGGGTTCATGATGACAGAGCAAAGGCATGGCAGCAGGAACAGCTGCAAACTCACATTTTGCACCATAGGTAGGAGGCAGAGGGGGGGAGGGGAAAAGGGATAGGGAGAGAAAGAGGGAGGGTAGGGGAGAGGAGAGTAGAGAAGAGGCGGAATGGCCATGTCTTTTCAAATCTCAAAGCCCACCCCCAGTAACATCCCTCCTCCAATAAGGACACACTTCCTACTTCTTTCCAAACAGCTTCACCTACTGGGGACCAAGCATTTAAATACATGAGCCTAAGGAGAAGGAAGGGTCATTTTCTCTTAAATCATCACAGATGCCCTTTGACATTATCTGTGAAAGGTAAGCACAGGCCTACCCTATGGCAACCCCATTTATGGTTCCCATAGAAACTTACATACAAGCAAGAAAAGATGGAAAATACCTAAGTGGTAAAATAAACAAACTGCGGGCATATTTGCCTTGTGAAACACTACATAACCAAGAGAATAAATTAGCAAACCGAACCACAGCCATATGAATCTCACATATAGAATATCGAGCATAAGAAGCTAAACTTAGGTTTATTTTGAAGTGCAAAACTACGCAAGTTAGCCTGTTCTGTTAGAAGGCAGACAGATGGCTACCCTTGCGATGGGAGGGTGTATACTAGTGTAGACTAGTGTATACTAGTGCATATTAGTGTATATTAGTGTATACTAGTGTATACTACTGTATACTAGTGCATTTTCTGATGCTGATAAAGTCCCAAATCTGGGAGTGATTACTTCGATGTGTTCATTTTATGACAATTTATCAAGTAAAAACCCAGGGCTTGTACATTCTCTACGTTGCCGGCTTCAGTTAAAAGGTTAAAAATACCATAAGCAGTGTATTAAAAATTCTGCCATATTAAAATAGAAGTACAGTTATGGCACAGTTAATGAGACTATCACGACAAACCTGTCACAGGGGCTAAGGTCAGTCACCAAGAATGCTTTATCCAAACTCAAGTTAGCCTTAGGCATGTTGTGAATTTTACTATATTTGGATTCTTCTTCCAGAACAAGAAATTTTGCGATTGTATGGTTTAACTTTCCAGAAAAATTAGGATTTAAGATGTTTATTTGAACATTGAAAGTACACTCTGATCTAGTTTTCAAGTGCTCTATTTCTAATAGACAAGCATAAAAAATAGCAATTAAAAAGCCCTAAAAATGGGAGCTGGGGGTGTGGCCCAGTGACTAAAGTGTTCTCCATGCAAGCCTGAGGACCTGGATTTGGAGCCTCAACACCAACACAAAAGCCCCTCGGGTAGTACATGATGATATTATATTATGTACCGATTTGCATTTCTTTGTTGGCCATTGGACTCTTATGTCAACTGCTCAAGTGCCCTCTGCTGTCTTTTGATTTCCTCTCACGATACCTGACTTAGTGGTGTGGAAGTCTTATAAAACACCTATCACAGGTTGGGAGAGTTGGCTCAGATGTTATGAGCACTTAATCCTTTTCCAGGGGCCTGAGTTCCGTCCCCGGTGCCCATATGGCAGCTTTAAAGCATCTTTATCTCCAGTTCCAGGAGCTCCAGCACCCACTTCTGGATTCCATGGACACCAGGAAAAAGCATGGTGCATAGACAGACATATGCACAAAGCAAGAAAAACACTTGTACATAAAAGATAAATAAATCCAAAAATTTTAAACGTAATATAGATTGAATCACCTCCAGATACATGGTTTGCAAATGACCTTAGTCTTCCTGTGGTTCATTATTTCTTACTGTTTGCTGGTGTGTTTAGACGAAGAGAGCTTACATCTATCTATATCTATCTATCTATCTATCTATCTATCTATCTATCTATCTATCTATCTATCTATCTATCTATCATCTGTCATCTATATCTATCTATCTATCTATCTATCTATCTATCTATCTATCTATCTATCTATCTATCTATCTATCTATCTATCTATCTATCTATCTATCTACCTATCATCTTTCTATCTATATCTATCTATCTGTCATCTATCTATATATCTGCCTATCTAGCTATCTACCTGTGTGTGTGTGCAAGCCCACATGCATGTGTGAATGTGTGTTTATGCATATAGAGGTCAGAGGAAAGCTTGCAAGGGTTGATTATCTTCCCACCTTGCGGAGATGGGGTCTTGCTTGTTTCTGCTAGGCTAAGTAGTTTAGGAAAGTTGGCCTGAGAGTATTTTCCAGTCTCCGCCTCCCATCTTGCCATAGGACTACTGGGATTACAGATACACTGCATGTGGGTTTTTAACTATTTGGGAGCTAAATTCAGGTGATTGGGTAATATAACAAATGCTTCTACCTATTGATCCAGCTCATTGGTGTGTTGGTGCTGTTAGGAGACAGGTTCTCATATAGCCCAAGCTGGCTTTGAACATATGTAACTGAGGATAACCCTAAAACTCCAATCTATCTTCCTCCACCTCCTAAATGTTAAACTCTGGTATTCTAAACTCTAAGTATGGGCTTAGGAGTTTTTAATTACTCAATTTTTAATTTTTATGCTACATGACTTTTTTTGAGACAATGTTTCTTTGTGTAGCTTTGGAACCTATCCTGGAACTCACTCTGTATACCAGGCTGGTCTCGAACTCACAGAGATCCGCCTGCCTCTGCCTCCTGTGTGCTGGGATAAAAGGCGTGCGCCATCATCGCCTGGAGTTACATAACTTAAAAACAAGAGGTCTTTGTTTCTATAACATCATGGTGATATTCTCCCATATTTTCCTGCAGTCTTTGATTTAATTTCATGTTTGGATAACTAATCTGGAGTTTATTTCATATTTTAAGTTAATAGAAAGGTATTTTTTCTCTTGTCGCATTTTAATATCACCCAAGTTCCACATCTGATGACTAGTGACTACATATGAGGATTTGCATATTAGTGATTCTGGGTACCGGTCCTCTATTTATCTATCTATCTATCTATCTATCTATCTATCTATCTATCTATCTAT
>JABTXL010004601.1:2255571-2274100 GCA_025134845.1 Neodon shergylaensis | reverse complement strand
ATCTATCTATCTATCTATCTATCTATCTATCTATCTATCTATCTATCATCTGTCATCTATATCTTTATCACTTCAGGTCAGCACTGTCGGGACTGGGTAAAGTCTTAAGTGGATGTGTATTATTTGACGTGAATGCAGCCATGTTAAGGGTGTCAAATGTCTCACACCCATGGGGATGGCAAAGCTTTTGCCTCAGAGAGATGGTGATGCCCCTTTCTGAACCAAGTGTGGATGTTGTCAATATGTTCATAAACCGTCCACCAAAGCCTTCTGCCCACCCTCCATGTGTAATGGCCTGAAGACTGTGCCCCTACCGACATTCCTGAGATGATGATCTATACCACCTGTATACCATTATATCAACCTCCTTGTTCATTATATCAACCCCACTTCCCTGCTTAACTGTATGTGAAGAGGATGCTGGGCTTCCTGGGTGCTGTGACTTCTCTATCAGAGAGCCCAGACCACTGCATCCCACTTCTTTGTGTCTGTGTGTCCGCCATGTCTTCATTCCACCCTGTCCTACTTATGTAAATCCCTAGAGCCATGCAAGAACATGACACCACATTGCCTTAATTAATTCAGCTTCTTAATTGATCTTGATAGCCGACATTATGAACTCTATAGTTTTGCGGCTGCGAAGGCTCCCACTTCTGACCTTCTGTAGACTCATGCTTTATCATGACTTTAGTTCGGGGGAAATTAGAGCTCAGAAACTGAGAGGGGGAGCTAAAGCCCCTGCCAAGGAATAGGATGCAGGAAATAACTATATTGGGGCTTCTATGGCAGGTTTCAGAATTAATTTGACAGGCTGACATAGTTTTTATAGACATTTACACATGCCTTTTGGGAAAGTAACAGTAGGGCTCCTAACATAAGCTTGGAGGGCATCCATACAGCTAGATGACAAGGACAATTTTAGCTTTAAAAGGAAAGATAAGAGAAAGCAGCCCACAGCATTTTCTAAAGAGCCCTCCGAGTTCAGGCCTTGTCCCGGTGTTAGGTCTCACGGTGCCCCTCTTGCAGGAGTTCTAGAAGGTTCATTTCCATCGTCACTGCTGGTGTCAGGACTCCAGGAGAAACTTTCCAGAGAAGTCAAGGTCATGCCTTCACTTGTTTCAGTGACTGTGAGCAGCCAAACTGCTATTTAAAGGGACAAGCATTGGGGAAACAAATATTTACCTCCACGGTGAGAAATCCTTGCCTTAACTGCTAAAAAGATTTGGCATATTATTCATAGCTACGGCCAATCATCACATTCTATCACCATTCTCTAGAAAGACTGGTTCTTTCTCAGGCTTCACCAGGCACTGCCCAGGTTCCCAGCACTAGGGAAGAGATCCATACAGAAAACCCATCAGTCTCCACTAGGCTCTGCAGACGCGAGAAGTCGATTATGGACGAGGAAGTGTCTGCGGGCCTAGAAACAGTTCTCACGTCTTAGGAAGCCCAACCCCTTTCCTGCGAAGGAAGGTCAGGAAGTTCATGGCTCAGTGGCATGGGGAACACTCTCTGGCATCCTAAGCCACACTCGGCTGTGTGTTTATGATCAGAAATCAGCATGCAGCAGTTCTGAGAGTCAGATCCGAAATAAGACAAATGGGGAGCAACCACTTAACTATCCCCAAAGAGAGCTTCCTTGGGAACTGTCGTCTGTGTGTGTCCATAGGTATACATGCAGATGTCTTGCATGAATATACATGTCACAGAGGTCAACCTCGGGTCTTGTTTTTTAATGCACTGTCCACTTTGTCTTTTAAAAAAATATATATACGTGTGTGTGTGTGTGTGTGTGTGCGTGCACCCATAGGTGTACATGCAGATGACATACATGAATATGCACATCACAGATGTCGGCCGAAGGTCTTGTGTTTTTGGGGCACTGCCCACTTTGTCTCTTTTAAAAATATATTTGCTTGAGTATGTGTGTGTGTGTGTGTGATATCATATATATACATGTCAGAGGACAACTTGAGGGAGTTGGTTCTTTCCTTCCATCATGTGGTTTCCAGTGATTGAATTCGGTTCTCCAGCCAGTTACTGGCTCCACTTTCTCTCTTAGGATATGGTCTCTCACTGGGACCCGGGGCTAATTAAGTTAGACGGGCTTGCCAGTGAATTCAGGGGATCGACTGGTCTCTGTTCCTTCAGACACGAATTATGTGCACATAGCGTGTGAGCTTTGGACCTTTATCTCATGTCCTAATGTTTGCCTGGCAAATGTTGCTGACTGAGCTCTTCTCCAACTCTCCAAAATACACTTTAAAATATTTACAACTTATTTACTTTTAAAAAATCATCATCTTTGTGTATGTCTAAGAGGGAAACATAAAATCAAACAGCAAGCAAACTTTGGACAAATATAGAGGTTTAAATGCATGGCTAGATCTAATGAAAGAACAACATGGCTATTGTGTAGTAAAGTAACTATTCATCTGTCAATGAGAAGATAAAGATAACCCGATTCCAGCAAAGGCACAGAGGAGTCTCTAGCTTGAGGCAGTAGGACACCTGGATAGAAGCAGAAAGCCACAGTCCAGTGCCCCGAATCCTCACATACTGGAGCCTCAGTACACACTTGTTTACTAACTGTAAAGTAAGCGGGTACATACTTATTTACTAACTATAAAGTAAGTGGAACTTCTAATTATATGAAAATTGCCCTATTCTGGGCAGGAATAGGAAATAAGTAAGATGTCAGAATCCGTAAATTAAGATAGGTTGCGATGATTGATTAATATTAAAAATTATTGTTTACTATGCCTTATATTTTAATGATCAGCTATAGATTACAAAATGTTTTCATGTGTCTAATTTCATTCTCTTTCTCAACAAACCCCTCTGAGATAGACCTGGGATCTGGGTCAGCCAAACAGGTGTGCCCAGGCGCCCATCTCCTGGATGATTCTAGATTACATCAAGTCGGCAATTAGCACCAACCACCAAACTTCCTATTCATCTACTCGCTTATACTTCTTTTTGTGAAGTGCTAGAGGACAAACCTTAGGCTTCATACACGTAAGGCAATGTTCTACCATAGAGCCACCTCCCGACTCTTCATGGGCACACTGAAGAACTCGTCTGTATAAAGATCTGGTGTGTGGCGAGGGGTAGGAAGGACATGTCACCTTACACTATGGGCTTGGTTTGAAGGAAGACATGTCCGAGAAGACATGGCTACGAGGACTCCTGCCCCTGGAGAGTGATGAAATACGGCTATGTGGTTAGTATTAATTTCTCTATAGAGCCGTCAAGGACCTAGAAGCTGGTTCTGAACGTGTCTCCACTCACTTGGCAAGACAGATCTTCTCCGGGCATCTGTTTCCCAAGCGGGCTTAGGTATGAAGGGTATTTCAAAAGTATGAAATATTTTATTGTATATAAAATATAGGATATTATGAGGTATATTACCACAAACTATAATTATGAGGTAATTATGAAATAATTCTAAGGACTAGAGAGGGAAATTGCCCAAAATTGGTCTACATAGCAAAAAAAAAAAAAAAACCCAATGGTTTGGGAAATGAAGGCTATGGACTCCAGCTATATATGCTATGGTTTGGGTGTGTATCTTTCCAATGGTTGAAAGACAGATAGAGACAGTGAGCGAGCCCGGTACGGGTCCTGTCTTTGGGTGTCCTGTCTAGCTATGTGATTAGCTGCTTTCCCCTCTAAGTCTGCCATGATGTTATTCAATAGACCCCCACCACACGTCATGCTAATACGGCTGGCAGGACTTATATAAACCCTTTGATTTCTTTTTAAAGTATCCCACCCCAGGTATTTCTTTTTTTTTTTTTTTGGTTTTTTGAGACAGGGTTTCTCTGTGGTTTTGGAGCCTGTCCTGGAACTAGCTCTCTAGACCAGGCTGGTCTCGAACTCACAGAGATCCACCTGCCTCTGCCTGGGATTAAAGGCGTGCGCCACCACCGCCCGGCTCAGGTATTTCTTTATAGTCACAAATGGTCTAATATAATTACAATGTATATTTTGTTCATGCCCACAGAAATAGGGAGGGCAACAGGTTTTTACCAAAATGCAAGCGTTAACCTGCTGCTTCATTTCAAACCCTTCACTGGAACTGCAAGTGAATTACATCATATCAACTCTTACAAAAGCACAGGCTCCTCTCCTGGCTTCTTCCTCCCTTCCTAGGCAAGCTGCAGTCCATATTTCTGGGTTCTAATGGTGACCTGAGCTACGCAGCACTGCCTGGAAATCTGCAAAGATGTCTCTTGGTCTATTTATGACACCGAGAGAATAAAGAAAAAAAGAGGTAGGAGGATTCCAGGAAAGTCATTCTTCACTCCCTTGAACTGAGTGGATTTACCATAATTTAAATCAATAAAAATGCCACAATGATTAAGTACCAGTAGATGATAATGAATTTATTGTCTCAGTTTCTTCCCTCTAACTCAGAACTTTCTGAGGCATTCAACATTAAGTATTTGATGTTTTATTTATTTTTTTTAAATAGTGAGAAAGTATGGGCATTCAAAAAATGTACTTAGTCTTAAAACTGAGTTTGAAAATTCACTTTTATTTGTAAATATCTCTGTAAGATGTTTTTAGTTTTGAAAAACAATAAAGGAACTTCATTAAAAATTGAAAACGTAAGTTTAGAACATGTAAACACATGTCATAATACTTGCTCTGTTGATTTCACGACTTTCATCTGAAATCATAATAATTTATGCATCTGCTATAATTTCTATTAATGTGCTGTGGCTACAGTATCATAATTGTGAAGTCTATCTGGGTCTAATCCTAAATTCAACACTAAATGATTTGTGAAACCTTGGCAGAGCAACTTCGTCTGTGGAAAGGAAAGATGTGTGTGTCGTGGGCTACTGCAGTAATCACAACTGCTGCATAACAAAGTAATCACAACTGCTGTATAACAAAGTAATCACAACTGCTACACACAAAGTAATCACAACTGCTACACACAAAGTAATCACAACTGCCACACAACAAAGTAATCACAACTGCCACACAACAAAGTAATCACAACTGCCACACAACAAAGTCCCTTGCACAAATCCACACCTGTTCTCCTGGGGTTCTCTTTCTTCTGGGGTTACTACACAGGAACACCCACCGACAGCTATGCCACTTACTGGTTAATGTAAAACAAATGCACCGTCTTTGCTTGGCCAAGAGAAAGAGGGAGCACAGGCTATGAAGCCCAAAACATAAAGGTCTTATTTACACGCTTCGGAACTTCTAGTTAACCTCTGTATCTATGTAGCGTGGGGTGAGATTGTCCCCCAGGAAAATTACAGCAACGAGGAGAGAAGGGAGGGGCAAACGGGATGCACAGCTCCCCTGATATGGTTCCCCCAGATGGTTACACTTCCATGTGTAGTTCCACATACTGAGTTTGTGACTGATTTCAAAATTACTCTTCCTGCGCTTCTAGATTATCCACAGTGCTCTGGATCTAGGCTTCTTGTAAGGATTCTAAATGTATTCACACATGGAATATCGGAACCATGCAAATTATGAAAATTAAACTAATTTTTAGTGTTTTCCATAGGTAGAATATTTAACATTTCCAAATAATATTCTCATCTTGGTTGAACAGACTGAAGCATTTCTTAGGCCCTTATGTTCCTTCCTCAGTCTAAGAATCCTGTAGGAAAGGCTACCTGTAATTCCTGAGATTTTATTTGGATAGTATGACCTTTGGAGCAATTCCATGATGTACAAAAGAGTCTTTTGCTGGGTGTGGTAGCACACGCCTTTAATTCCAGCACTGAGATGCAGAGGCAGGAGGATCTCCGTGAGTTCAAGCCTCTATGAGTGCCAGGGCTACACCAAGAGACTGTCTTTCAAAAACAACTCCTGGCCCCGGAAAGAAAACAAAGCAAAAACCATACAAACAAAATCCAAACCAAACTGAACTAGCTTTTAAGGATCTTATCAGAAGGGTAATGTTAGGTAATCATCCCCTCTGGGAAACAAGAGGTGGGAGAGCCAAACAGGTCTCCACAATGGGTGTCTCAAGGGCTTTGTAGGGACTTTCCAGAGTCTGAAGCAGGCAAACAGCAGTGAGGAACCATGTGCAGGACAACGCCCGTGGGGCTTTCTGGGAGGCCAAGCCACAGCATTGCCTTAGCACTGAGACTCACTTTTAAGAGTGAAAGAGAGGGGGCTGGAGAGATGGCTCAGTGGTTAAGAGCATTGCCTGCTCTTCCAAAGGTCCTGAGTTCAATTCCCAGCAACCACATGGTGGCTCACAACCATCTGTAATGAGGTCTGGCGCCCTCTTCTGGCCTGTATGCATACAGACAGAACATTGTATAAATAAATAAAAAAAACAAAAAAGAGTGAAAGAGAGAGAGAGAGAGAGAATGAAAGAGTACTTCAGGAAGGAGAATTTGAGTGGGAGTGGCTTGAGGAATGGCAGTAGACACAAGGTGAAAGGATGGCACTTCACAGAGAGATGGAGTCTAGGAATGCGAGAGCAAGAGGGTTGTGTAAGGCAACAACCGTGATCAGACATGAGTGAGGACCCCGTGTGAGTGAGAAAGGGAAGGCTCAGTGTGCCCAGGCTTTTCAGTGGAAACTGCTCCACGGAGGCACTTCTGAAGAAAAGGGAAATGAAAGAATCGGCTCGAGGGAAGGAACAAGAAGAGCTGTCCTACACAGACCGTCAGGATGATCTAGCAGGTGCGGCAGGGAAACTGCTCCAATGGATTAAATTGCTTTTTAAGAGAAAGTTCTGGACACAGGCAGAAAAGTTTGTATTCTGGCCTTCTTACCTTCTTCTTGGGCAAGTCCTTGTACTTCCTCTCAAATGCTGACTTATCTCTTTAAGTAGAAATCCAGTCTGCTAGCAGGGACATCGTATTAGAGAGAGGGCGGAGTTCCTACTACCACTTAACTGTGTCACCTAGTGTTTCTCTTTCGAAAACTAGCTTAATTTGTGTCTTTCTTATTTCTCGAAGCTCCTAAGGGCAGTGACTGAGGCCACAACATCTCTGACATATCTCAGCTTACAGCTCCGACTGATAAGGATGGGAAGCTGCGGAGGAAAGGCTCTGCCTGACAAAAACAGATGATTTGGAGTGTTTCTAGTCTATGCCCACAGAGCTCTGTTAAAAACAGAGTGGAATTATTTTAAAATATTGGAGAGCACACACGGCTTGTGCAGATGGCCTGAGTTTCATTCCCAGCTCCTATGTCAGGTAGCTTACTACTGCTTGCGGCTCCAGCTCCGGGAGATCTGAGGCCCACGTCTGGCCTCCGAGGGCATCTTCTGCACTAAGGGAACATACTGACATGTGGATGCACAGGCATATACACAATTAAAAACAAAATCTTAAAAATAATGGTACTAGAAAAGGAATACAGCATTAGGTAATGCTTAAAGGAATATTCATGAGATATTCACTGAGAAAGAGCAAAAATTTCCCAAAGATCGTGTACTTCAAGGCTCTTACAGTGCCTTCTAGTTGTGCACCTTTTAGCACTGCACATTGAATATCTGTGACTGTAAAGCCTATAAAGTCTTGTATGTTTGTGTAGAAAGTAGTGTTTGTAATGCAATAAAAAATTTAAAATGGCATGCATATAATATTTGTACACTGCCACAAGAAATAGATACAATGTTGATTACTAAATGCACTTAAAATAAAGCTGCCAAAATGGCCAACCAGAAAAGAAATTAGTGTTTGTTTACTTTTGCAAATGGACTCACCAGGCACGTGTGAACCTCCCTGTTATTGTAGAAAACACGTGGATCCTCTCAATAGTTAGAGTGTGCCAGACTCTGGTGGCCAATACGGTCTTCTTAGCCATTCACCATAACCAAGGAGGAGCTGATACCTTACCAGGCTATCACAAGGGGAAAGCAGACTGAAGCTTGTAAAACTGCGCGGAGAACTAGAAACGTACGAAAAACTATTTTGAATATTATTGAGTGTGGGAAAAACAGGCTCAATATGAACTATCCTCATTTGTTATAACCAACCCAAAACCCTACCATCTCTGTTTGGAGGGCCCCACAGAGGACAATATGGGTATGGAGCCTCCCCGTCCTACGGGAGGAGAGCGCTATGCGCAGTTGCAAGACTACTATGCCCAAAGGAATGAAGAGTATAGGAAGCATATATTTAGAACACATTATAGAATTAAAGGGATAGAAGGACTCTTTATAGTTAGGTTTATAACGTCTACCTCCAAAATTAGAACACACTGGAAATATAATACTAGCAAAGTGAGGAAATTTACCTAACATCAACAATAACAAAAACAATAAAATGGGATTTTTTTTTACTTCTGTGTGTGCTGGGTATTTTTAATGTATTAAACAAATTTAGCTATCACAGCAACTGTGGCAGAGTTCCTTGTACAGTTGAGAGAACATGAGACTTAGGGAGATCACATGTCTAGTATGTTGCAGAGTTAAGAATCAAGTGTGAATCCATTGGATCATTATATCCTAGTGTCCCCAGGTCAGAGGAAGCACACACACTGAAACCTGGGCCAGGAATCAGTCAGTGTCCCAGGTAGCAGAAGCTGGACAGAGAGAATCCTGGAGAGGAGCTAGGTTGGGTCAGTGTCTGCGTTTTATTTCATTTTCCAGCAAATGGACAGATGTTTAGAATGAGATGATTGTGGGAATTGCTGTCAAGGTGATGAGGTGGGTGGCAGATTTTCAAGTGTTCTTATTGTGTTGTCCTTGTTTTAAAATAAAGCAGTACTTTAGGGGAGGTGGCCTATGCACACTTGGTCTTTCAGTGCTCTTTGTAGATGACTTCTCTGAGGTCACAGGGGGTTCAAGTGGGGACCTCTCTGAGCCATAGATCTCCATAAAGATTAGACAAAAGCCTTCTACCTTGTCCCTTCTCCTACTTCATGGTCATCCACATCTTTAGGTAGAAAGAACAGGTGCTTCCACAGAAAGAGGATAATTCACATTGGTGTTTCTTCCATGGGGACTTCCACCTGCTTCTGAGAACTGAATTCACAGCTGAGAAAAGCCCTTGTGTAGCTGACTAGTAACTGAGAATGTCCTCACCAAGATGTTCCAACCTCCCAACCTCAAGGAAGTTTCAGAGCATATTGTAGGGAGTGGTCAGAGTTCTGAGAGATGTGTGTTGCGGACATCAGCATGGTCATGCTAAGGACCCATGTCTCAGACCCACAGGCGAGGCCAAGCCATTCTCGGGCGAGGGTCAGAGGGCTGGCAAAGCTTTCCCTCCCAGTTCAAGTGTGAAAGTTGACAGTGTGTTCAGAAGATGTCCACTACACCTTTCTTCCCCTGGATGTCTACAGTCTGATGACTGCTCCCACACTGAGACTTATTCTAGCAAGATTAGCTAGGCCCGTCTCTGATTCAACTGTATACCATAAACCCCACCTCCTTCTTTATCTGTATATAATAACCTGACTCCTTGTTCAGCAGGATGCAGTAACCCACCTGCCTATATATAATTAGCATGCTGATATTCCGGGATGCTGCAGCTTCTCCGCTTGCAGTCCAGATAACTTGACCCTACTTTTTATGTGACCATGTGTTTAGTATTTCTTAACTCCCTCCCTCACTGCCACTAGTTAAGGTGCCAGGATCCAAGACATGCAAGAAGTAGAATCATGAGTTTCTGTTTCTGTCACTATCACTGTGGTGACAAAGACTGGTCATGTGTAAGACCAGAATGCCACTGGGCACTTCAGTGGGCAGTCCAGGGGCTCAGTGCCATGGTGGTAAGGCTGACAGTGTTAATGGGATATGTTAATGTGATATTTGAACAGCCACTGGCATGGAAGAATTAATAAAAAAATAGGATCCTTTTTACTTATGGCAGACAGTGAAGTAAATACTTGTTTGTCAAAGAGAGCCAGAGCATTTGGAAAAGGCACAGAAGAGGGGTATGCCTGACGGGACTCTTTCCGTCTTTGGCTTCCTTGAAGGTTACAGCTTACCATACGTGCAATAGTGTTTCAGGGAAGTATAGAGACCAATATTTTTTTCCCCGGTGAAAGACAGTTTGGAACTGGTTTCATGAGCAAAGGAGATACAATTAATTTATCTCCATGAAGGGAATAATCTTGATTGGTACTTTGAAAGCACACAACAAAATATAGGCCCAGACTGACATTATGATTAATAACCAAGCTTGTCTGCTTCTCATTTTTGAAAAGGAAAAGCCAGTTTAGAGTAGATAATACATACACATAACCTCAGAGAAACTTACCACTTAAAGGGAGAATACCCCTGACTGAGCTACTGCTCAACTTCCTAAACTGTGCTAAAATTGAAGGGCTACTTTGCCCTAAAAGGGTATACTTAATGTTAAAACATCATGTACAATCTGAAAACGAAAGAATTTTGACCAAGTTTTGGTTAATTTAATAGATGTCTCAGAACACCAAGATCAAATTCTTATAGGCAGGGACAGTATGCTGACCACAGGGGCAAGGGATGCTGAGAGGCAGTCTGGGGAATTTGCAGCTATTGGCAGCACTACTGGGTCTGAGGTAATGACCAATCAATGGCCAACTTTCTTACAGACAGTGAGGTTAGCTGTGACCACTTTCAATCAGCTTAAACTAATATGAAAAGTTATTTTCAAGTGTAGTAGTTTTAGTTGAGGTTTGTGGTTTCAACAATAAAGGAAGGAGTGGTGACAGGCTTTAGAATATTTAAATTCAAAGATGTCACTCAGTCGAAGAGTTGGAAGAATCTCTGAGATGACATGGTATAGTCTCCTAAGTGTAATTACGGAGTAGTGTTTAAAATATGCAGAGACCTTTGCGATTCTATCACGAAAAATATCCCCTTAAATATAAACTCTTTTTATATTTAGAAATTTAGATGCTGAATTGTTAATGTGATACACTTATTCTGATACTTGTTTATCACCTTAACACTTACTATACTCAGCTTCTAGAAGGAACTAGTGAGCGACTCTATAGTGTTTCGTACCCTTATGTTAGTATTACTTACATATTTAAGACTGTTTATGTACACAGATGATAAATGGGCTGAGAAAGAAATCAGAGAAACATCACCCTTTGCAATAGCCACAAATAGCATAAAATATCTCAGAGTAACTCCAACCAAACAAGTGGAAGACCTGTATGACAAGAACTTTAAATCTTTTAAGAAAGAAATTAAGGAAGACACCAGAAAATGGAGAGATCTTCCATGCTCCTGGGTAGGTAGAATTAACATAGTAAAAATGGCAATCTTACCAAAAGCAATTTACAGATTCAATGCAATGCCCAGCAAAATTACAGAAAAATTCTTCACAGATCTTAGAAGAACAGCACTCATTTTCATATGGAAGAGCAAAAATCCTAGGATAGCCAAAACAATCCTGTTCAGTAAAGGAACTTCTGGAGGCATCACAATCCCTGACTTTAAACTCTACTACAGAGCTAGAGTACTGAAAACAGCCTTTTATTGCCATTAAAAACAGACAGGAGGACCAATGGAACTGAATTGAAGACCCAGCTATTAATCCACACATCTTCGAACTCCTGATTTTTGACAAAGAAGTAAAGAATATAAAATGGAAAAAAGAAAGTATATTCAACAAGTGGTGCTGGCATAACTGAATATCAACATGTAGAAGAATGAAACAGACCCATATCTATCACCATGCACACACTTCAAGTCCAAATGGATCAAAGACCTCAACATAAAGCCAACCACACTAAACCTCATAGTAGAGAAAGTGGGAAGTACACTTGAAGGCATTGGCACTGGAGACCACTTCCTAAATATAACCCCAGTAGTGTAGACACTGAGAGAAACAATTACTAAATGGGACCTCCTGCAACTGAAAAGGAGCTATAAAGCAAAAGACCCAGTCAATAAGACAAAACGACAGCCTACAGAATGAGAAAAGATCCAACCCCACATCAGACAGAGGTCTGATCTCCAAAATATATAAAGAACTCAAGAAATTGGTCATCAAAAGAAAAAAATAATCCAGTTAAAAAATGGAGTACAGATGTAAACAGAGAACTCTGAACAGACCAATCTAACACAGCTGAAAGACACTTAAGGAAATGCTCAACATCCTTAGCCATCAGAGAAATGCAAATCAAAACAACTCTGAGATTCTGCCTTACACCTGTAAGAATAGCCAAGATCAAAAACACTGATGACAACTTATGCTGGAGAGGTTGTGGGTTAAAGGGAACACTCCTGCATTGCTGGTGGGAATGCAAGCTGGCACAGCTCCTTTGGATGTCAGTGTGGCGATTTCTCAGCAAATTAGGAAACAACCTTCCTCAAGACCCAGTAATACCACTTCTGGATATATATCCAAAAAATGCTCAATCTTACCACAAAGACATGTGCTCAACTATGTTCATATCAGCATTGTTTGTCATAGCAAAAACCTGGAAACAACCTAAATGCCCTTTGACTGAAGAATCGATAAGGAAAATATGGCACATTTACACAGTGGAGTACTTCACAACATAAAAAAATGACATCTTGAGATTTGCAGGCAAATGGATGGATCTAGAAAACATCATACTGAGTGAGATAACTTGGACCCAGAAAGACAAATATCATATGTACTCACTCATAAGTAGCTTTTAGACATAAAGCAAAGAAAACCAGCCTACAATGCACAATCCCAGAGAACCTAGATAATAATGAGGACCTTAAGAGAGACGTAATGGACCTAATCTACATGGGAAGTAGAAAAAGACAAGATCTCCTTAGTAAATTGGTAGCATGGGGACCGTGGGAGAGGGTAGAAGGGTAGGGAAAGTAATGAAGGGGAGCAGAGAAAAATGTAGATCTCAATAAGATCAATAAAAAGGGTTTAAAATGTCTGGAGCATTAATAAACACCTCCACAGGGATGTTTGTGAGGGTGTTTCTAGGGAGGACTGGCTGTTGGTGGGGGATAGGGCTAGCCCTAGAATGTTGGTGGCACCATTCATTGGACTGGGATCTAGGACAAACAAGCATTCTCTTTTCTCTTTTCATAATCCACCGAGCTGTTGTCTCCCACTGCTGCAGGGAGGAGCTATTCCTGTCACCCTGCTTTCCTAGCCATGACTGACTTATAGCCCTCAGCCCCTAACTGTGAGCCAGAATAAACACTTCCTGTCTTACGTTGCTTTTTGCTGGGTATCTGGTCACAGAAACAAGCAAAGTAACCAATACAGTGGGTGTAGCAAGGTGACCGATGCCGTTGTTATTCATGTACCTGGAGCAGTCATGTAGACTGTGCAAGATTTCAACATGCTCTTGTCCAGTGAAATTGGTTAAAATCTCAAAGTTGGTCTCTGTACACTGCTTCAGAGGGACATCTTCCATCAACAAGACAGAACACAGAAATAAAAAAAAATATTGATGTTCCCTATTCTAGACAAATCTCATATATTATGTATATAGTTTCAAGATACTTTACCCATTTGCTTAAAATATGTACAGAAATGTGATGTAATGTGCAATATAGCAAGCTATGGAGATGAATGGAAACTCCGAGAGTCACAACTCACTTATTTGCTCAATAAATGTGGCAGAGAGCTCACTTTGTGCCCGGTGCTTTGCCAGGCACTGGAGTTACTCTGGTTTCTACTGCTCACCTCTAATTGGCTGTTTTCCTGCTGTATTTCTTTTCTAGTTTGTTTGTAACCATGTTAGCTGTGGTGGACAGTCTTTGCAGGCAAAGTTTATGAACTCATATGCCAAGGATTTCCACATTCAGTTCCTAGATCTAGTGAATGTTGTGTTTCTTCCATGATTTCATTTTGTCACGTCACAGATGACTTTAAAAATGGGGTGGGATGATCGTGGAGGTCTAATGCAATCAAGTGAGTCCTTAGAAGTAGAAAAGCTTCTCACATTAGTAGAAGAGGAAGGCAGTGGAAGAAATCATTGGGAAGGACCGCACATAGCATTCCCCTCTTGTTTGATCACATAATCGGGAATGCAATAGTGAGAATGATAGTATTTTATACGAGCTCATTTTAAGATGGTCATAGTGGCACGACTTAAATTCCAGCACTGGTGAGACAGAGCAGGTAGATCTCTGTGATTTTGAGGCTAGGCTCATCTACAAAGCGGGTTCCAGGACATCAGGGCTGTTACAACAAAGAAACCCCATGTCAACATCCCCACAAAAGAATTCATTTTTAGATAAGAATTGTAAAAGACAATATAACTATCATTTCATAAAAATAAAATTCTAAAAAAAGACTGTTAGCACTTAAAAATTATGTGTGTGCTTTATGAAGGATACTCTTGGCTCCTGTTTTGGTATTTTCTAAGAAAATAGAAAAGTATGTCAGTGACAGGCTCACCAAGTGGTACACTGTGACTACTGAAGGAATCCTTGCAAATCTCCATTTTTGGTCAACTGATGACACATGAGGCAGCAGTGGAGACAGGAATGTTGTCTTTGAATATGAATACTGCCATCATAATTACCACTTAGGACTTGTAGGCGAGGATTCATAGGTGCAGGTTGTATATCCTGATTCTGATATTTCAGAAAAGCAAATGCAATGTCAATAAGCCTATGACTTGTGAAGACAAATCCACCATTTTTAAAGGTTTGCAACACCCAAATCTAGTTCTATTTAAACAGTTGCTCACAAATTGCTATTTTCATTTGCTCAGAATTGAATGCATGTAGGTAAGGACTCTCCACACAATTGCACAGAGATGTAATGTCCTGGGGTACTTGGAGTGAAACATTAATTTCTCTTCTTATTAATCTTTAGTTCTTTATGCTACTATCATATAACAGAACACAATATGGTTTGAATATGAGCATATAAAATGATATCTAGTTTTTCTTTAATCCCAGCACTTGGGAGGCAGAGGTAGGCAGATCTCAGTGAGTTCAAGGCCAGCTGGGTCTACCAAGTAAGTTCTAGGATAGCCAGAACCATTACACAGAGAAACCCTGTCTCTCAAAACAAAACAAAAAGTTGCTATCTAATGAGAGAGTTAAAGACTTACAGGATTCAAAGAAACACCTTGGGTAGTTTAGGAAGTATTGAGATTGAAAGTTTGTGGATATCACACTACATTGTAAGACAAAATCATAAATCACAAAATAACTTCATTTTGAACATGAAGCATAAATATTGATGTTTTGGTACATTCTACAAACACCCACTTAATAATGATTGGTCATAAGGACAGCTAATCTATAAGCAAAATATTGTGGGATCTACAGTTGTCATCAAGAGCCTTCCTTCTATGCATACCTGATGGCTCCCCGTGAGGTGTAATGGGAATAAACAAAGACATGCTTAGTGTTTCTGCCGGTCTATGGTCTATGGAACCCTGTGTCACAACACACACACACACACACACACACACACACACACACACACACACACAGATAGCTCAGGCAAATATAAATGTAAATACCCCTGCAACGTGTCCGGAAGGGAAGAGAGTGTCTTCCATTCTCATTCAAAGGGGGAATAAAATGAGGAGAAGATTGAGTCATCCAAATGTATTGAACCAATGAGAAGGTGGGCTTGACTTGAGTCTTGGTGATAAACACTGGGCACAGCAGTGGGAAGGGTCAGGGAAACTGGGAGGAAGACTGTGGTTGACTTTTTCCATCTTTATTATCAACTACAATAATTTGTTGGCTGTATTTGAAATTCACCAGATCATTATAGTCATTATCTACAGTATGGGAAGAAAACGTTTATATAATACAACATGATTTTCTTTTTTAGCCAGCTAACCAGAGCTCCATGTTCACTGATGACTATCCCCAAATTGTAAAGAAAGCAACTATTAGAGAATCATGAAGTGTTTAAAAATAGCTAAGGTGAGTTCTAACTCAGAACAGATTTGGTGAAATCTTTATGCCCTTTGAATCTGTAAAACTGACCTAAAGATTGATGTTCAGAACAATACTCTTATTTTAAAAATATTTATTTTTATTTTATGTGTATGATTGTTTTGTTGCCATGCATGTAAGTGCACCACATGTCTACAGTGCCCTCAGAGGTCAGAATAGGTAACTGTATTCATGGAAGCGGAATTACAGACATTTGGGGGCTATAACTTGTGGCTTGGGAACAGAACTGAGGCTCTCATGTTTGAGAACCTTACTGTTCCTCTGAATGTTTGAGTCTCCTCTCCAGCCCCAGCACAGTAGCTATGAGATGATTGTGTCTTCCTTTACTAAAGAGTCTAATACCAAAGTTAATTTGCATTCTCAGAAATATATTTTGAAAGCACTGTGAGCAAAAGCATATGACAATAAGCACTTGTATAAACTTTTAGAAAATAAAACAATCCAGGCTGTATAATTTCCCAGGTAGTCTTTTGAGAAAGGATGACATATTTTCATAAACTAAAGCAAAAGCTGGATTTTAATCCAGGGCAATGGGAGACTTGAGATTCATTTTAGAGACATTGAACATGAAAAACTCAACTTTCATTTCCTCATAGCTACTAATAGTTCTGTTATGGTGAGCACTTTGCATGTATTTGTTGACTTAGTACATCCACCAACACTTAGAAGAACTGTTGTTTCCTTGCCATCCCTATTTTAGACATGACTTTCTAGACCAGCTAGCCTGGAAAGGTGAAATAATTTGTCCTAGGACAACAGAGGCCAGAACTCAAAACAAGTTCATCCCAAGACTCTGTATTCTGTTAGTGTTAGGGCCTTTTTTTAAAGAAAAATTTTTCCTTCAGTCTCACGCTTCCCTTGTTATTATATTATAGATTTATTTATTTATTTATTTATTTATTTATTTATTTATTTATTTATTATATATACAATATTCTGTCTGTGTGTATATCTGCAGGCCAGAAGAGGGCACCAGACCTCATTACAGATGGTTGTGAGCCACCATGTGGTTGCCGGGAATTGAACTCTGGATCTTTGGAAGAGCAGGCAATGCTCTTAACCACTGAGCCATCTCTCCAGCCCCTATATTATAGTTATTATATTATTATTTTCTAAGTGCAGGACCCTTAGGTTTCTCCTAATCTTTTGATAATATATTTCAAAAACATCAAAATGGAAGGATTTTTTCCTTGTAAATATTTAAAATAAAATGCATTTATTAAGTACCTTGATGTGTCAAGCACCACATATGCATGGGCCATCATACCAGCTTGCAAAGGCAATAGTGGGAGTCTCATCATTTTATACAGGATGTGCTGCTCTGAAAGAAAATGTCCCCCAAAGGTCCACAGGAAATGCCACTATTAGGAGGCCTGGCCTTATTGGGCAGGTGTGGCTTTGTTGGAGGAAGTGTGTCACTAGGGGGATGGGCTTTGAGGTCTCAGATGCTCAAGCCAGTCCTAGTGTGGCTCACTTATTTCTCCTGCTGCCTGCCAATCTGGATGCAGAGCTCTCAGCTCTTTTCCAGCACGATGCCTGCCTGCACACCACCATCCTTCCATCCATGGAGATAATGGACTAAACCTCTGAACTGTAAGCCACACCAATGAACTCCTTTATAGGACTTCCGTGGTCATGGTGTCTCTTCACAGCAACAGAAACCCTAACTGCGACACCAGAGAAGTGTGGCCTCTATGGTTCTAAACTGCCTAGCTTCACGGTGCCCATCACTGGTGGTTCCTCTCAACTCCCTGTGCAGTTTCTTTATTTTGCTGATGTTCAACTCCTGGTTGCCCTGAGAACCGCCCTTGGAACGCCTGTAGTTTTGTCCAAGATCGTTTCTTTCGCTTTCACTCAGACTCGTGGGATTAAGGGTCCTCTCTGTGAGGAAGTTGAGACAGTTTTCTTTCTTGCTCTGACCTATGTGCTGAACTATGAAGTAAAATACCCAGTAATTCACTCATAGCTCTTCTCAGATAATAATACATGTCCCCAATTTAACATTAAAAACGGAATCCTTGCTTTTCCTGAGAGTCATTCTTTCTACACTCTTGTTTGTTTCATTAAAATGTTAACACAGTCTAAATACCACTCCAGTTAATTAACTTTTTTATCTTCAAAGCATTTTTCAAGTAGGTCACTGAAACTGTCCAAACCTTTTAATCTAAAATTTATTAACAATATATCTGATTCTAAGATGAGATACTGATACCAAAATTATACACAAACATACACATTTCCTCAGACATGATCTTCCACTGGCAAATGGAAAGGTGTTTCATGTTATCCATCCAGGAAATATGTATTAGATGATGTACAGTGAGATCCCAAAGCACACACTCTGGAATGAATGGGATGGAAAAGACAAGAATACCAACGGCTGGGTGAAGAAGGGAAGCAGAGGAAATTCTCCCATGATTTCATTGGAAATAAAATGTTTTACACCTAATTACATCACAAATGAACACCTATTATTTTCTTTGTCTACTAAATATAATCTACTTGGAGAAACAAAAGCCTTGCTGGTTTATGTCCACTATGCATATAGTCGATGAAGACACTGCTATTCAAGTATCATGCACTTTGATTATAATCAACCCATATTCTCTCTCAATCCTCCCCTTGGCTATCTTGCTATTGCTTTTTCTCTCCCTTTCCCTAAGTAGAACTTCTTCCACTTTAGTACACACACACACACACACACACACACACACA
>JABTXL010004601.1:2236336-2255561 GCA_025134845.1 Neodon shergylaensis | reverse complement strand
ACCCATGATGGAGACATTGTATTCCAACATACCCATGATGGAGACATCATATTCCAACATACCCATGACGGAGACATAGTATTCCAACATGCCCATGATGGAGACATTGTATTCCAACATACCCATGATGGAGACATCATATTCCAACATACCCATGACGGAGACATCATATTCTATCAGCAGCGTTGCTTCTTGTCCACACTGTTTAAGAATACTCATGGCCTCAGCATGGGTGCTTCCAAGAAGCCGAATTCCATCCACACTGAGCAACCTGTCTCCAGGCTTGATGGTGCCCTCTCTAGAGAGAGAATAAAGGAGCGGTCTTGAGTAATTCTGCATAATGGGGCCCAGCTTTAATAGCCTCTTAGCCAGCACCATGCTTCCACGCGCATGCTTGCCGCCATCCATCCCATTTGCATTCTTTTCAGCATCAAGAATGACAGCGAGAGTGTAAAGAGGCAACCCGGAACAGAAAATTGCTGTAATACAAAAACCAGTAATGAGAAAATAACCACACAGTAGCAAATAGCCTGGTCACCCACAGTTAACTCGTGGAGGACAGAAGTACGAGAGGCACATTTTCCTGCTTGTAGGCTTTCACCTGAAGTCTAAAATTGATTTATTGGAGCCCGGGAAATAGCATTCACCTATTCTCCCCCCCCCCAAAGTCAGGTTGAACAGAGAAGCCTTCTAATTTCAGCCCATTTATTAGCTGTGAACCCAAGTAGAATAGGGAGTGTGGGTGAGAATTTCTAGTCTCCACATTTCCCTACTGAGTTATGAAGCCATTTAGCGATCATTATGCCAATCCGGCCTCATCTGCCTTGGATGAAGCTGACCAATAATAGTCTCCCTGCTGTGAACACGGAGACTCAAGGCACCAGGAGATGACGATAAGACATTAGTGACACCACGGGGCGGGGTCAAAGACGCCTCTGCTGGGGGGAAGGGCATGAGATGAGAAAGCCAAAAAGCAGCCTGACAAATGTGGGACCCAGGGAGGATTGTCTCCAAAACAAACATCGTTCATCTAGATGATTCTAAAGCTTCACATTCCGTGCTCAGGTTTCTTTGGATCCTAATTTTATTTGTCAGTAATCTGCAGTTTGCTCCTGACGTCCCTGCCAACACTAAGAGTGAAGATTAATAAGAAATGTGTATACGATTATTTTCTTTAGACAGAGCAGTCCCCAAGAGAGGCGTGGGAAAGGAAAAAGGTGCAGCTCTCTGATGTTTGCATTTCGTGCTGTCCTCGGCAAAGTAAGAGATGCTAGCTGCTGGCACAGCCGAGAATCCAATAGCTCTTCATGTTCTTATTTTACAGGAAGATTATCTGCCTTAGACGTGAGCTCACGGCATGAACTCTGGAGGACCATCTCCCCTGAATATGTGCCCTAGTTCTTTCTAAAGTCTGTCTTAGCCATCCTGGGCCGTGGTTTGATCAACAGGGAGAAAATAAGAATGCTTCATTTATAGGGCGATTGCAAGGCTAAAGTAATGTGATATTCATCACGCATGTAGTGTCGAATTCGAAAGTGCTTCATACATAAATAGTATTTATTGCTGGGCGGTGGTGGCGCACACCTTTAATCCCAGCACTTGGGAGGCAGAGGCAGGCGGATCTCTGTGAGTTCGAGGCCAGCCTGGTCTACAAGAGCTAGTTCCAGGACAGGAACCAAAAGCTACGGAGAAACCCTGTCTTGAAAAATCAAAAAAAAATAGTATTTATTGTGGTAACTTATTTCCCAAACATTTAAAAAACTGTCTTGATTCTAAATGGATAGACAGAAGCAGTTAGTGTATCTACTTCCCACCCTTTAGCAGTATTATGGAAGAAGTTGTGTTCCCCCGTTACTCTTGAGTTCACTTTTGCCATCAGGAAACAACACAGACACAAGCATCTTGGGACATCTAGATTGTGAGTTTACTTGGGACCCAGCAAGGCTCATGAGAAAACATCCACAAGTACTTTTTCTTAATATACTCAAATTCTCAAGGAAGGGAAATCTCTAGAGGTTGACAAAACTTTCATCTGAGTAAATGTCACTCCTCAGTGATGGATCCGGTCACCACCACGAGGTGACACCACAGCACCCGCCCATCTTCCCATGGAACGTGGCAGTGCAGAAGGACACAGGCCAACTCTCTGCCTTGGAAGAGCCTGCTTCTTTCCGTAAGTGCTTCTGTGAGTCTGGCCACCCAACACACCCTTTGCTAAAAGCAAGCAACCCTGAAAGGTTGCCGGTGTTGTCTGTGCCTATGATGGAGGAATTGAGCTCAGAACTGTGGATGACGTGGGAGTGATTTCTTTCTAATCTGTTGCTTTCATTGGTTAATTAATAAAAAACTGCCTAGGCCCATTTGATAGGCCAACCCTTAAGTGGGTGGAGTAAACAGAACAGAATGCTGGGAGAAAGAAGCCGAGTCAGAGTCGCCATGATTCTCCCACTCCAGACAGACGCAGGTTAAGATCTTCCCTGGTAAGCCACCTCGTGGGCTACACAGATTATTAGAAATGGGTTAGATCAATATGTAAGAGCTAGCCAATAAGAGGCTGGAACTAATGGGCCAGGCAGTGTTTAAAAGAATACAGTTTCCGTGTAATTATTTCGGATAAAGCTAGCCGTATGGGCGGCCGGGGGCCAGGAACATAGACCCCCCCCCCCGCTGCTCAATATTACAACATACGGACTTGCCAGAGAGAAAGCATAGTAAAGGAAGGAGGAGGAGGCAACACCTTCCTTTCTCTGCTCCCTCAGCTCAAGCCTCGCAGCTTCCACATTCTCACATATATAGTCGACATCCAGCTGTTACAATTGGTCATTTTCTCTTTCCCAGTCCCCAACTGTATCCAGTCTATTCTAGACAAGGATGAAGGAAGATGGAATTTACCTGTCAGCAGGCCCGCCAGGACGGACACAGGTTATCACAACCGGACGAGACTTATTTCTGTCATCATGAGCTCCCCCTAGGGCAAAGGAAAAGAAGAAAAGAAAAGAGAAGGGCATCTTTAAATACTCTCATTGTTGCCTTTATAAAGAATTACTTACAAAGCGCCAGCGGAGATGTAGCAGTGTACTTGCAGATATATGGAGGAGAGGAGGATATGCAACATGCCCTCTGGCATGGAAAACCCTTAAAGGGCTTATTCAGTTTGGGCAGAATGGTTTTGAAGACACTACTTTTCCACCTCTCAATACGCATAAACAGTAGTCAGAATGACAGAAGACATTTGACAGCTGGAATGGCATGGGGCTTACTAATTGAAACTACTGGTCCAATGAGGACATCTCCCAGTCATAAACAATGCTCAGATATGCACACCTTATGCTTAGCATCATGGGATAAAGTACAGATGAAGAACAAGTCTCCAACCATTTATAAAAGAAACTCAAGAAAAGTGCCAAGTGGTTAAAAAAGAAAGAAAGAAAGAAAGAAAGAAAGAAAGAAAGAAAGAAAGAAAGAAAGAAAGGAGAATGTGGTGATACACATTTATGATACCAGCACTTGGGAAGCTGAGTCAGGAGGAATCCCCATGAGTATGAAGTCAGCCTGGTCAACGGGCCATGTAGTGCATTCTAAGCTTGCCTGGGTAATAGAATATGATCCTGTCTAGAACAAAACAAAGCGGCTCAAACGGCCACTATCAAAAGTATAGTGTTCAAAATATCAGGGGAAGACTTGGCAGGGCTTGTTGCACTGAATGCAAATGGGAACCCGAATATTTTGCATAAGATAAATTTCTCTAGGAGTTTGTAGTACTATCACATAGAGCTTTAGCTGGAAATTCCCATAACCCATGGGAAATTTTCCTTTTGATCCAGGACCAGTTTGTACAACTTCCTTTATCAGTGCTCCCCAGGATGTGCCTGTGCCCCCAGTGATGAACCAACACTAGGTCTGAGGCAGCCACTCCACATCTGGACAGGACAGAGTTCACAATCTTTTTCCTAGTAGTCAGCTGATACTTTCAAGTCATACATTGGTCCTTGTTATATTGCCTGGAACACACACACACACACACACACACACACACACACACACACACACACCTCCTCTTTAATGAGTGTGTGGTATAACAGACTGTTATTTTCCAATCTTGGCATAGGGGAGGTAAATGAAAGGAATCCAGCCCAAGATAAGAGTACCATTTGCTTTTGCAGGGTATTCTGCAAAGGTCTATTTCCTCTTCTATGACAGAACTGACTAGAAGAGAGGGTAGGCTGAAGCCCGGAGAAACCTTCCTGTGATTTTCTCTGATCCAAATTTAAGAACGAAACCACTGAATGCATGTTAATCAATTTGTGAACTTCTTGGTAGGTGGCATCTTATCATCTTTGAAATAATGCACTAAACACAGCACTTAGGCGCTAGGAGTTCGAGCTTGCAGAGCAAAAGCAGCCACTCAGACCAGCGATGTTCACTGGTTATAATGATTAGCATCATTGGCGATGCTTGTAAAAAGTGTTAGAATCTGGGCTGGAGTTGGAGCTCAAGGTACAGGAGCTTAGCATGTATGAGACTCTAGGTTCAATATTTAGCCCCAGAAAACAAAGCCAATGCCACTATCACAGTAGACACCACATGTGAATGCCATGCATGTGTTAGAATGAGCAGAATTCTTTACAACTGTCAACACGGGAAGGGCTAAGCTTCCTTGTCCAGGGTAATAAGCAGGTTTGGTGATAATGATGCTCTCTGAAAACAGATTTTGTTCCTTAAACTGTTTTTAATGTTTTAAATTGTTTTAGTTTGTACATGTATGTGGAGATGGGAGGATAACTTGCAGGAGTCAGTTCTTCTTTCTACCATGTGAGTTCCCGGGATCCAACTCAGGTCATCGGGTTTGTTGGCAAGCACCATTACTGGCTGAGCCATCTTGCTGACCCAGAGAATGTTCTTTGGTTCCAGGAAGGAACTCTCTGAAGTTCACATGTTTTGCTCTATAGAATGAATATCTATTCTTGGAAACCAAGATTTTTTTTTTCATTAGAAAGTCTTACACTCATCTGCTAACATAGTTCAAAGTTCCACCAGAAGAGGGGAAGAATAAACTCTCCAGCACCAAGTGGACATGTTCTGTCTGCATGTTCATCCTGATTTATCTGGTATTCCCACTGAACCGAATTTAGCTGAAATTGCAGCTATGTCAAAACCGTCAGATGGACTAACATTTGCCCACCATAGTGCCTCACTGTTCAGCCAGTGACCCTTAGTGGCTGGGTTGTGGCTGCTCATTGAACAGAGAAACTTTCTAGAGACGGACCTCAAAATGATTTTAGACATGCAAAATTATGTAAAACTGCAAACTTTTATGTTTAACCAGTGTATCAAGGAAATTCCTCAAGTCTGTACAAATGTGGCAGTCATCAGCTAAGCCTGGTTCACTACTATGAAGACTTTATTTTTTCAGAATAGTTCCTACAATCATACAAATTCAATGAAAGAACATTCAGTTCACGGTTCACTCATTGCTGCCCGAATGAAGCAAGTGTTTCAGCCTCTAGAAATCTCTTTGTGCGCACACATAAACTTTTGAAATTCCTGAAATCTGTTCGAAGGATATTTTGGTAATATTACATTTGGAATTTAGTTGCATCTGTTCACTTTCTTTTGTGATGATGAATTGCTATTGGCTCAGGTCTTTCATTAGCAATTAGATTCGCTACCAATTAATCTTATAGTAACTGTGATGGATATGTACAGCAGCAGTAGTCTTGGCTGCAGTTGTTTGATAATTAGAAATGCTGGCATGTGTTTCAAATGCATTTCCCTTATGGTTTTAAGGAAAAGAAGATTTGCATACACCACCCTTTAGCCTAAATACCTTGTAGGGAGAGTTTTTACAGTATTTGTCTAATTATTTTTATAAGAAATTAAAAAATGGTTGTGGTTAATAACCTGGCCTTGGAACCTATTGAGACTCTTAAAGATACAGTTTGGCCAGAAAAGTTTTATAACCAGAACACTGTCGAAACCACCAAGCCAAACCATATAATAAACTTCTAATTTTGCTCACTTAGTGGAAACTATCAACTTGTGTTTCAAGTTCATTGATCTTAATTCCTTGAGGCAGGGTCTTTGTCTTAAGATGCCACAGGACTTATTGTCTTACTGACATGTGGATGTGTGCTTAGTGAATATTTCATTGAGTAATTGGTTTGCTGAATGACTAGACCAGATTAGAATTAAACATTCAGAGCTCAGCTATAAAGAAAAGCTTGTCCAAGTGAACAGAACTGTTTTAGTGTTTGGTGCACATATAATTACTAAGATACATGCTAATATTGGTTAGTCTTTTATGAATCATGTGGGCAGAAGTCTTACTCTTGTAAAGTGCATTGTTATTGGTAATAATAGCAACAGAAAATTTCCCTCCATATTTGTAGTGTTAAAATTTCCTGATGCACACATAATTATTGACTCTCATTATCATACTATAGTTTAAGAGCTGATAATATCGCAATAGTCTTTCAGGGGTAAAATCACTAATAAGAAAAACAGAGCCATAAAAACTTAGAGTCATAGTTCAGAATTAATAGAGTCACTTGAACTCTTCAGTATCAATGCCATTTCATAATGAGACCAAGTGAGCCAACACAGAAGGGTGCCCCAAGGGTTAGATTATCATTGGTCCATTTTTAGAAAGCTGCAAGAGTAAAGTGCAGTTCAAAAGAAAGTAATATAAACAAAGTTGCTTAATTCCTAAGTATTGAATCAATCTATTCCTATCAATATTTTTTATTTGGTAATAAAGACCAGATCCAAGGACAAAGGAACATTAGAAAGTGCAAAGTCAGTATGGTCCTGGGGAACTGACCAGGTACACTAAGAGTAGCTACTTGCACTGTATTACTGAGCTAAGAACAAAATTGAATTTGGAATCTGTTTGAGTCTTTTTCATAGTCTTCTTTGCTTGATGATAATTTTACCCCATGGAAAGATCAGATTTTAAGGATGCCTTCTGGTCTCTCACAGAGAAATTCTCCAGGAACATCTGAAGGCCCACAGTTGCTAACCATCACCTACCTCGTATTACAAAACCAAAAGTGTTGCCTTCTTTGTGCAAAGTGACCTCCACAGTCCGGAACATAACACTCGATCCTTGCACAGCTGCATACAGGAATAAGATGGGAAAGCGTAAGTTTAAGATGTAATAACATTTCTATTATAACTTTTCAGTGTGATACAATAGGCTTGCAAGTTCTGCTGCAAATAATTTATTTTGAAAACAAGTAATAAATAGTACCAATAAAGTCTAAGAAAAAAATAATTGTAATGACATACAGAGACTATGAGTAGTTACCCATATAAATGACCCACATTTTTCCAAGTAGAAACAAAGTCATAGCTAGATTCTTTCCTATCCTAAATAGGAGGTGATAATTATGTTGCTTAAACTCTACAGAGCAAGCAAGGCAATCTCCAATAAATAGGAACGTTTCCCTTTGTGAAATACAAAAGTAATATGATTATTGCAAAGCTTATGAAATAATTTCTGCATTCATTTCTAGTTTTGAAGCTGGAAGATGAAGAAAACTCATTCTTCTCAGCTTACAATCAGATTGCCGATGCAAATAGATCTTCTGACACATAGACAGCTGTTCGGCAAACATGCCAGCGGCCCAGATGAAACATGGAGAGCTAAAGAAACCCTAAGCACATTCAAAACGTGATGGGCAAGAAAACAAAGATAGGCTTCAATCTGCCTATTATCACCGTGTTCTGTGGTTTGCCTTTTATTGCTCTCATTTCACAAAATGAAATTGTACTGCCAAGCTACAGTCTCTAATTACATTATACCACACACGCGAGGATCCGGCATGTAAGGTAGAGTCAATAAAATATTCTGAGAAACTGCTTTTGGGGACTAGGAGTGATTCTGATTGTATAATAAACCATTGCTACATAAAAAATTCACAAATTAGTATTTTAACGTGATGAGTGCTGGAATAATTTTGTTGGTGGACAAAGAAAAACTTGTGTGCTGAACAGAAGTAAATGATTTCCAATCCTTTAAAAAAACTGTACAGGGGAAGCTGGGAGTGGTGGAGCATGCTCGAAACTACAGCTCTTGGGAGGCTGAGGCAGGAGAATTACAAGTTCAAGCCTAGCCTGGGCTAGAGCAATTTAAAGGATAGTCTGGGTGTGAGATCCAATATTAAAAAAACATATAATGTCTACAGCCATAGTTATTATCAACAACACATTTTATACTGTTACGAGATCTTAACATGTTTCTTACATAAAGCTATCAATACAAAAAGCATGGCTTAGGATGCTTGAGTTACAACGGGCTGGCTCTACTATGGTGTGGAATATACTCAGACATGCTTCGTTTTCCCTCTCTGTGAGATATTCAGCAGAGGATACGAGCTACTTGGCGTTTAGTTTATAGAATAAGCCTGTGCTAATAATGCTTTACCAAAAACAAGGCTAATTTAAGTGGCAAGAGGCCATTTCCAGTGGATCAGGCTGAGACATTTGGTTGGTTAGGGTTATTCAAAGGATTGCAACTTCACAACAGTGTCACCTCCAGACGGATGGGTTTCGCGAGACTTAGCTCCATCCAAACTCAAGAAGCATCTTCATATAGACAATTGCAAAGAACCATTAGAAATTACTCTCTTCTTGCCATCTGTACAACAAGCTAGTGGTTTAAATTAAACATTAATTGTATTTATTTTAAATGGTCAGAAATGCTAAACCCTAAAGGTTTAGCATCTAAAGGGCTGCTGTAGGAACTATGGCAAAAGTTAGACATTTAAACTCACAGAATTAGACTGGTACCAAAAGTTGATCCGCCGACTACCAGGCCGGGGCAGAGTACAGGAAAAACCTGGATATGCTCACAAGCAGCATACATGCACAGTTGAACAAATGTTTTGCTACAACTTGTGCAACCACTTTGGAAAGCAGTGTGGAGGTTTCTCAGGAAATTTGGGATCAACCTACCCATGGACCCAGCAATACCACTCTTGGGAATATACCCAAGAGAGGGCTTATCATACAACAAAAGTATATGCTCTACTATGTTCATAGCAGCATTGTTTGTAATAGCCAGAACCTGGAAACAACCTAGATGCCCTTCAATTGAAGAATGGATGAAGAAAGTATGGAATATATACATATTAGAGTACTACTCAGCAGTAAAAACCAAGGACTTCTTGAAGTTTGCAGGCAAATGGATGGAAACAGAAAACACTATCCTGAGTGAGGTAAGCCAGACCCAAAAAGAGGAACATGGGATGTACTCACTCATATTTGGTTTCTAGCCATAAATAAAGGACATTGAGCCTATAATTCGGGTTCTTAGAGAAGCTAAATAAGAAGGAGAACCCAAAGAAAAACATATAGGCATCTTCCTGAATATTAACCTTCATCAGGCGATGAAAGGAGACAGAGACAGAGACCCACATTGGAGCACCGGACTGAAATCTCAAGGTCCAAATCAGGAGCAGAAGGAGAGAGAGCACAAGCAAGGAACTCAGGACCGCGAGGGATACACCCACACACTGAGACAATGGGGATGTTCTATTGGGAATTCACCAAGGCCAGCTGGCCTGGGTCTGAAAAAGCCTGGGTTAAAACCGGTCTTGCTGAACATAGTGGACAATGAGGACTACTGAGACCTCAAGAACAATGGCAATGGGTTTTTGATCCTACTGCACGTATTGGCTCTGTGGGAGCCTAGGCAGTTTGGATGCTCACCATACTATACCGGGAAGGAGGTGGGTGGTCCTTGGACTTCCCACAGGGCAGGGAACCCTGATTGCTCTTTGGGCTGACGAGGGAGGGGGACTTGATTGGGGGAGAGGGAGGGAAAGGGGAGGCGGCGGTGGGGAAGAGACAGAAATCTTTAATAAATAAATAAAAAAAAACAAATGTTTTGCTACATGGCTGATTTAATTGAATGCCATTGCCTGGCTTTTCAGGGAATTTCAGTTTAATCAACTAGGGACAGTACATACAAACACATGAAAGAATTGAGGGATAGTTTTAATTAAATGAAGAACAAAACTGACTTTGAACTAAATGATTTCTTATCTCCATGACCCAGCAAGCCACTTAACTAGTTTTGAATATAATATTTTCATTTTATTGGTGTGAGGAAGGCAAAGACACGCTGAGAAATACCCGACGAGCATCTACTGTGTGCCCAGAACTCAGCAAAGCGGTTTGCAAATATTATCTCATTTAATCGTTACATCATCTTTCAATTACACACAACCAAATTCCAGCCCTGGGCCACCTGTGCGTGTCGGCTGGATGTCTGTCCTGGGAATGCTAAGTACCGGAATTTTCATTTTGTTTTAGCTTTCTACAGTTGACCACAAAATTCTTATAGTCAAATCTCGTCTGTATGAAGAAGACTCTGGGATTACCCACAGCTTCAGAACATCCACATGCTACTTTACATCATATACAATGACAGCTGCTATTGTTGGCAACATTTTAATACAATTAACAAAACACATTGGATCTTTATAGCTTTTATCCACACTATTAGCCCTAGCTGATTTTGTTTTCTTACCCAGTGTCAGAACCCTGGTGTTGACCATGTAAATGTTACTCATTATTCCGCAGAGATGTAATGAAGAGGGTTGGCCAAAGGGTTAGAGGGCTAGGTGAGGTCTCCCTCAGTATTTTATTTGGACTGTGGCTCTGTGTTTCTGTTTGTGAATGTGCGTGTGTGTTTCCGGAAAGCTGTTTTACTATGGCAGATAAGATTGCACCAAATCAAACGTTCCATCTCTCTTCCTTCCTCATTGCCTCTGCAGAAGACCAGGAGTTGAGCTGTCTTCCACTTGCCCATGTGCCTCACTTGCCTCTGAGGCAAGGGGATGCAAGCAGAGGCTGGGAATGCGTTCAAGTGGGTGGGGCCGCCTTCTCACCCTCTGCCTTTGGGAGAACTCTCTAGAGCAGTGCTCCTATATATAGACTCAACCCCAGAATGCACTGCATGGAGGAAATCTTCAAATGCCCCTCCGACTTCACCACGCCCACCAGGATGAGCCCAGGGTCAGGACAGATGGCCACACCGTAACCTGCCTTCATCCGTCTATTTGAGTGAAGAAAGGATTCCTTCTGTTGGACAGCTGGGCTCACTCAGCTGGTGATTTAACAGGAACCAAAAGGGCCTGACAGATTTCTCTTTTTAATTATTAAACAGGGAGAGTCTGTAGCTTCAAGGTTTAAACAGAAACACCATTTAAGTAAATAGATTGTCCCTAAATCACATTCTTTCTCATTATTTAAGCTGATGATAAAATGCTAACTGTCGACCGAAAATGGCCGAGAATTACTTAGCATTTCAAAATTCCACTGGGGCTATGTGAACAGAGTGTGGACGTATTTCTGGGTCAATGTTTAATGCATAAATACAGAGGATACATTTTGCTCATAATCTCCCCAAGTAGGTCTGCAAGCAGTAGAAAATTTTCAGTTAAAATGAAGTATGGAGCACAGGTCAACCCGTACTTCATTTCCATACAGAAACCGAATCTGAGGAAAGATAAGTGGATTGCCCATGGTCAGACTTTAAGTTTTTTTTTTTTTAATCTCTCACATCACAGACATACACACCCAGCTTTCTCTGAGCCCTTGAGTAGGCTGAGACTCAGAGAGCTGTGCTCTGGTGTGTGCTTCTTGGTGTTGGAGGGACAGAGAGAAACTAGTGTGGGTGGGCCTTAGCTAGCTGCGATGGTCTGGTTAGTCTCAGTTCTCCGAGCTAAGTACAGGAGAGGCTTGCTAATGCCTTCAACCTTTCTGAACTCCCAGGTCTTATTAATTTTCCAAATGTAAGAAAAATAGATAGAGATTATCCTTGGAGGATAGGCCTCTTCCAACTGAATTCTATCTTGAAAAATACTTTGGTGTTTAAAAGCATATTTTCTTTTTTTCCTGTCAGTTTTATTGCACGGGGAAGACAAATCTATTTCAGTAGCAAGCCTCAGCAGATTTATCTCCTAAACATGTTGGGTACCAACCTTCTCTGTAACTCTGTAGATGCTGTATAGGCCAAGGATATCTCCTGTCTTGGGAAACAGTAAAAGCGTCACCCATAGGTTAGAGCATCTGTTTGGACCTATTTTCCATTTCGTTTCTAAAATAATAACTCGAAACATGCTGGTCTGACGATATGGTTTTTAAGAAGCCCGTAGAGATTGTTCAATACCCACATATTCCATGGCGCCTCATCATTTGATTCCCGTTGCCTCACTGGCTGGTTTGCTATCCTGGACATCTTTGCCTTTCATTTCTGCTCTGACAATCCCATCCTGTCCAGCCTGAGTAGGCCACTGTAAGCTCTTACTCCCTCGCTGGACCTCTGCTCAGGGTGATCCTCCTCCTAGTCGGTTTGCACCATCCCTTCCCATTCTCCCGGAGCCTTAGCTCTGAATCATTTATGACACTGGACAAAGCCCCACTCTGGGCCTGACCCTATAAACCAGATGGAATTCCTTTAGGAAGGGAAGGTGTTTTACTGATACACACACTCAGTGGAAGGCAAATGTATAAACGAGAGACACATCTCTATAGAGTTGGTTTTCTTAACCTCAGGCGATGCTTTGAGATAACGATTTAAAGGCAAACTGATTTTCATCAAGTTAAAGAAACCACTGTGCCCATATGATGATGATAATGGCTAATATTTGCCAAGTGTGTAGCAACGGTCTAAGCACGTGATCTCGCTGCTGAATTCCCACAGCGTACACCCAGCAGTGGCCGTAGCCAGTTACAGGTGGGCGTCCCATGGCTCAGAGAACTTAACGTAGCCTGGCTGGTTTCACCTGGTCCCTGAGTCTCAAATACCGTTTGTATTACCCTCAATCTCAATTTATAATGAAATCACTTGCCCACATTGCTGGCCTCTTCCTTGCTATTTCTGTGTACTTGACAAATGCATCTCAAATGTCGTATTCCGTCTTTCCAACACCAGTTCTCCCTGAATCCTGCCCAGCTCTGTTAATGGCAACTATATCATTTTAGTTGCTCAGGCTCACAACCTCGGGATGACCCCAAATCTATTTTTGCACAGCCTGCCTCACGTTCATTAGGAAGCCCCTGTAGGCCCCTTATTCAAAGCACACAGAATCCATTTCCCATCTTCCTCACCACCACTTCTCATGAATCTTGGCAGCCTTCTCCCAACACTTCTCTCTCCCTTTGTCTCCAGTGGCCATTGCTTCTGTCTAAGCCCAGCCACCGGGAAGCCGCTGCAACTGTGAGCTCGTAAGCCCTCCCAGTGACCCATGAGGTCACTCCACCTTGCATTTCTGACCTTGTCTCTTAATTCTCTTCCTGTTCATTCCGCTCTTGCCGTTTCTAGAACAACAAAAGGCATTGTCATGCCTTTTGCTCTTATCCCCGACCATCTCTTCTCCCTGGAGCCTTCCTTTCAGAAATTCATATGGCCGTTCCCCTCACCGCCTTCACATTCTGGACCTTGTCACCTTTTCAATTATTGTTCCCAACTTCCCTATGTAACACGGTAGTCTGTTCCCAATCCTTGCACACCCCCAATTACTTCTGATTTATTTTTTTCATATTTTCCCTGTCCCTTAGGATACAGCATGGTTATCAGGGCTTTTGCTAAATACTGTCTCATCCTTGTAGAGAGTAATCCCCACTGATGTCGTCATGTTCTTAGAGTGCACTCATGGCCGAGGCACAGCAAATACTTGTCTACTCGTTGCTAAACATGGATTATCACCAACTACTCATAATAATCTAAGTTCTCGCTGGTAGGGAAGAGCAAAGAGCTGACTAGGGCCATATCCCTGGTGACAGCTCATCAAAGGAGATGGGAAAGCAGAACAGCATAGCTTCAACGCAAGGACATAAGCAGCAGAAGCCATACTTCAAGAGAGTGAGACAGACAGGCTGGGTTCAGATACTTTTCAGCCTTCTAACCTGAGAAAGTCTTGTCTTGCACCTTCAAAGACGGAAAAGAACATGCGTCTGTCTTGTAGTTTTGATTAGTCTATCTATTACTTATTAAAAACTCGTAGAGTGTCAGGCCATGTTCTAAGTGCTTTACTGATGCTAACAGCCACTTTGTGTGGCAGGCAATGATCTCCATTTCGCAGATGGGGAAACTGAGATATAACGCTCAAGCAACCTTCTCAAGGACAGGTAGCAGGTGAAGCTGGATTTAATAAGTTCTCAAAGTCTGTCTGCTGCACTTACTATTATTTTCATCATTTAATAATAATTAGATATGATATTATCTTTCATGTTTTCTCATGAACTTATGCACCGAAGAGTTAATATAAAGCGTGTAAACATGCTTTTCCTAGATCTAAGCACAGTATTTGCATAATATGTAAGGTAAGGATTTAAATTATGTTAACTGTTTATTAAATAAAGTAACTTAAATGGCAACAATATCCACAGATCACTTTTCTAGAACGTGGCTCCTAGATGATTTCATTGCCAGCTGTGCATCCTTAGTGCTTTCTAAAGAGACACATAGTCTCCCATTTCAAGTTACTCTGAAATAGGACGCAACTGCTCTCTGTCTGCTGTAGTGACATTGACAGGAAAGAAAAAAAAGAGAAGCCAGCAGTGGTAGGAAGCTGTGGCCGGCAGGCCTCGCTCCAGGGTTGTCTTCACTTACAGACTGGTGGCAGCTCATACTCGACCTCCAGGACCACTCTCTCCCCAACATTTTTCAGCAAGCTGATGATCTCATCGTGGCGGAATTTGGCCAGGTTGATCCCGTTCACTGCTTTGATGTAGTCACCCACATCCAGCTGGTCACTTCTGCAAAACAACGCAGTCACTACGGTGGACACATTTTCCCCACAGGACAGTCTTCTATCTTTTTACTTTCCCTCATCTAGCTTAACAGGGAACATAACAAATACCCAGCTTCCTCTGACCGGAACCTCAAAGGAGTGTGACTGAGCAAGGGTGGGATGTGGTTGAGCTAGCCTACTTACCCTGCTACACAGTGGTGCCTACCATATTGTCTTTGACCTGTCTCCGATTGTTCCTCAAACCTTTTACCTCTTTTATTTTTAAAACATCATAAAACAAAACAAAACTTGAAAGCATTAGTTGTTTGGCCCCCAGTATTGCTTCTTTAGGGATCCACCATGATCCTAGAAACTTCAACTCTTTCCTTCTTCTTCCCTCTCATTTTTGTCACCTGGCCTTTGGACATTTCAGAGCTTTTAATGTCTTTGTTGTGAGTGGGACCAGAGTCAGAGCCAAAAAAATAGTATATTTTGTTTCTTAGTGTTTGCTCTTCAAAAAAATAAAAGTTGTCTACTTGATCACGACTGATAAAAAGAATATCGAGGAGTGATGTGCGATTCCCCTCAGTATACTGTGAATACCATTGTTTAATAAAGAAACTGGCTTGGCCTGATAGGGTAGAGTAGAGCTAGATGCTGCGAGAGAGAAGGCAGAGTCAAGGAGAAGACATGTAGCCTGGCAGGAGACAGATGCAGAACTTGGTAAACCACAGCCTCGTGGCAATACACAGATTAATGGAGATGAGTTAGTTTAGGATATAAGAGTAAGCCAGAAATACACTTAAGCTATTGGCCAAACAGTATTGCAAGTAATATGGTTTCTGTGTGATTACTTTGGTTCTGGGCAGCTGGGAACAAACAAGCAGCTCCTACGACAGAAGAGGAAGAAATTCCAGAGCAAGATGTAACTCTCCGAATCATTCCCATCATCCCTTGTGGCCACAGAACCCCCAATGCTCTGGGCTTTACCTACTAGACAGACTTCCAAACCAAGAGCAGGCAATGAGACCACTGGCCAGGAGTCAAAGTATCTATCACTGGACACACAGACAAGACAAGCTTCCTGCTCAGTGTTTCCTCTAGGAAATGTCTTATGTCCTGGTGAGAAAGCAAAGTCTCCTTGCTAGAAAAGTAAATACTCTGCTTAGAAACTGGAGTTGTGCCTCCCTCCCTCGCTCCATCACCAGTTTACATCTTATGGGTCATCTGCTCCACACTTAGGAGATCTGAATGTCACTTTTCCTCTGCGGCCCATTTGCTCTCCAGAGGCACAGTCAGACCTTAAGCAATCTTGTCGAAATTAAACCTGCGAGAGCTGGGCTGCTCCCGAGGGGACACGCAAGTCCCCAGTGGCTTCAGCACAGCCACTGGCAGAGATGGGGAGCCTTTCCTGCAGCACGCCTGCTGTGCTTCTGTGGGGAGGCACTGCCTGGCAGACAGCAGCCATCTCTTCTCTATCAGTGACCTTTTCCGATGAACTCTAATGTTTTGAGTTAATTATACCCTTGTACATTTTTCTCTGTTTCCCTATGAAGCAGTTACCTGGCAGCAATTCCTCCCTGCCGCAGGTTGGACACTCTCGGTTTGCCATCTTTGTCGATTCCTCCTGATACCGTCAAGCCGAGGGTGGTGCCTTCCTTCTTCATCAGCTCCACCACGGTGGAGCCCTTGAATTCCTCTGTAAAAGACACACATTCAGCCTGTCAAATGAGAGAAGAACCAGGCATGCCAGCTGCATGGTTACATGACTCCATTCCCTGCATTTCCCCTACGTTTTTCATTTATGAGAAAAGACCTGGTCATTGCAGTGGCTCATGATGTTGGGTGTGCAGATGGTACCGCGGAATGCCTTCCAGGAGAGGTGATTAGCCCAACACCAGTGGGCTAGTCCACTCTGGTTTCACATACATAATCTCAGTCTTCTTAAGTACCAAAGAATGTATTCTCCTGTGGTTTCTACCATTCACTAGAGACTTGTTTTCTATTGTTATAATTCAAAGTACAGCGCAATGTTGTCTGCTAGAAGGAACAGAATTTTAAATGACACAAATTCATAGAACATGGTGGCCAGCTCACTGTTCCCCAGACTTCTCAACTAAGGAAGCCAACTGCCTGAAGAGTGTTCAATGCAGGCTCAAGAAATATTAACAACACTATTTCGTCTGTAAAAACCCAAGGCCCTGGGATAGTAGAGATGGAGGAAGGACAGATATGAGAGCAAGGAAAGAGATAGCTTGATTGAGGGAGCCATTATGGGGTTAGCAAGAAACCTGGTCCTAGAAAAATCCCTAGAAATCCACAAGGACGACCCCAGCTAAGACCCTGAGCAAAAGAGGAGAGGGTGTCTGAACTGGCCTTGCCCTGTAGTCAGACTGATGATTATCTTAAATGTCACCATAGAACCTTTTTCCAACAACAGATGGAAACAGAGGCAGAGAACCGCATCGAAGCACTGGACTGAGCTCCCAAGGTCCAGTAAAGAGTGGAAGGAATGAGGATATGAGCAAGGAAGTCAAGACTATGAGGGGTTCACCCACTGAGCTAATGGAAGCTCACCAACTGCAACTGGACTGGGAGTGAACGAGCATGGGATCAAGCTCGTACCTCTGAATGTGGTTGACAGTTGCATGGCTGGGGCAGACTGAGGGGCCACTGACAGCGACACTGGGATTTGTCTCTACTGCATGTACTGGCTTTTTGGGATCCTATTCTCTTTGAATGTATACCTTGCTCAACCTAGATGTAGTAGGGAGGGCCTTGGACTTGCCACAGGGTTCCTTGTCCTCTCTTAGGATTGGAGGGGGAAGGGGTAGGAGGGTGTGTGGAGGGAGTGGGAGAAGGGAAGGAGTGTGGGAATTTGGATTGGTATTTTTTAGTGTAATAATAATAATAATAATAATAATAATAATAATAATAAGAAGAAGAAGAAGAAGAAGAAGAAATAAATAGAAACCCAAGGACCATGGCTCAGGTGACAGTTTCTATCATTTCATGAAGAATATGTCACCATACAGTAGGCAACATTGGTTGGTTTACCAGATTTTGGGATAATCGCTATAAAACTTTACTATTGAGGGAACACAATTTTTAAAACTCACGGATTTTACGGGAATAATATCTATATACTAATCAGGAACTCAAATCTTTTGATTTTAGCCAAGGTAGAAGGTAGGATAACTTTAGAAATGTACTTCTTTTTGGTTGGGATGTATTGTATGAGTGAAGAATCTATTTTCAATAAGAGAGAGAGAGAGAGAGAGAGAGAGAGAGAGAGAGAGAGAGAGAGAACACTTAACTATGTGGCGGCTAACTGATAAACTCTGTGCTGGAGGTTCCTGCCATGTTATCTTCTCCTGTTACACAAATACATTCTGGAAGTGGCTGGGGAAGCCATACGATTTTCCAATTTGTGTTGAATCTGGTTATGAATTTTAGGGGTCATGCACTTCTAGAACACCAAACAAACATACATTAAAATACAAGGACAGCCTTGTTTTAATTTTTTTTAAAAAAAGATTTTTTGTGTTGTTTTCCCTTTAATTTTGCATTACAATTATAATTTCAAAAATCCCTATGAATGCTTATCATACAGATATTTAAACTGTTGCTGGTAAATTATCCTATCAAGATAGGAAAAAAAAAACATGTTAAGGGAAGAAACAGTATCCTATGTCATCTAGTGTGCAGAACAGACTCCCCAGTGAAAGAACACCAGAGGTACAAGGGTGCTAATTTCCTCTGACATAGAGAAATGCACCCCATTCAGGGTTGCCAGGATTGCTTGGTCCTACGACTGTAACGCGCACCATGCCACTCTGGAAGTCAGCTTTTCTATGGCAGCCGCATGAGGCTGCACTGTATCATCGCATGTTGTTCCTTATCGCAGAGTTTGGGGGAGAAGCTAAGAGTGCACGCTGACGTCAGCTTTATCCACAGCAGTCCATGTGAAACTCAAGAACCGACGTTCTGGCCGCCTGCACACAAGTCCCAGGTCCTTTATGCTATTTCTCAGAAACTTCTGTACCTGAGTCTGTTAGTATTTGCAAAGCCACGTGTGCCCACCTAAAACAAAATCAACCACGTATACAAGCCATTGTAAAGTCTTTGCTCATAGAAAGCAATGTTGCAATGTTAAAAAGATAGGTTACTAATGAACTAAGATGAAATCGTAGTTGGTGCCTTTCTACATTACAGTCATGTGAGGATTCCTAAAAATGTTGGTCAACAAAAAAACCTCTTTGTTTTTTAAATATGCAGAATGGTTGTATACACTTAAACATCTGATTCGGACCTCCAAGTGTTTCTCTTGAAATTTCAGACAGTGTAATTTGATCATCCTTATCTTTCTTCATTCTTTCTCTAAAGTATTTTTAGATTACTGCCTTTTGCTTCACAACTTCATGTCCTTGGTTGTTTCTTTTCTTTTCTTTTCTTTTCTTTTCTTTTCTTTTCTTTTCTTT
>JABTXL010004601.1:2206393-2231095 GCA_025134845.1 Neodon shergylaensis | reverse complement strand
TCTCTCTCTCTCTCTCTCTCTCTCTCTCTCTCTCTCTCTCTCTCTCTGCCTCAGTAGTCTGTGAGAACTATTCACAGTTGAAGCTATACTACAGTTTGTGAGACTATTACCTGTTGAAAGTCATCTTGTTTGTTTCAAATTTCGGTTATTATTAAGGAGGTCACTCTAAACATCCATGTGAAGGTTTCACGTGAACATAAATATTCATTTTTCTGAAATAATTTCCCAGGAGTATAATCTCTAGGCCATAGAGTTGCTAATATTTAGTTTTCTTACAAACCGTTCAACTGCTCAGAGTTCTCACTGTTATGTCTCTTTTTGTAGTATACAAATCATTCAATTTCTCTGTGTCTCACCACGTAATTGAGATTGTCACTGACACTTATTTTAGCCCTTGGATAAGCGTGTGTGTATTTCTAACTCCTCACTGTCGAGCTGGGGTTCACTTAGCTGTTACAGACAGGAACAGTTTGCTCTGCTGAACAGCTGCTTACAGACACTCCCTCACAGGATGGAAACGGTCCAGCTTCTTGATACAATTTTCTGTGGAGGTAAACACTCCTAATGTAAATAGAGTCCGACTGGTCCACATTTAACGGCATCTGCATTTGTCAACGGTTTTGCTCTTGCTTGATCCACAGTCTCTAAGTTTGCTTTACAGCCTAAACCATGATTTACATGGAAGTCTTTGACCTAATTGTAGTTAATTTTCATACAAGGATTTTTCATCTTTTTTTTTTTGCCTAAAGACGTCCAATTACTCAGTGACATTTTCTAGATGTTCACATTTATTAAGCTGCCTTTGTATCCTGTCAAAAACACGTCAGCCTTAGTGACATGGTCCATTTCTTGTACCCCTGCTCAGTCCTGTTGCTGATGTGGCCAAGTCCCCATTACTGTCCTCTGGTCTTACTGCAACTTTATACTGTATTGAAATTCGGTAGACAGACTGATTCCTCTTATTTTTTTCAGTTTCTTAAATGGTTCTTTTTTTCTATATAATTTTGAAAATAATTCTTAATATAGTTATAAAAATGATCCTGAGACGTCAATGGGATTTGTGACAACCTTATTCAACATTTTGGAAATAATTAAACTCTCTGTTGCCCAGACTTTTCTGTTTGGTAAAAGATAACAAATTTATCGAGTTTTTACTTAGATTTGTTTGATTGCTTTCATTCACAAACACTGTCCCTGTTTTGAACATCTAAGTTCTATATTGTTTTGCTAGTTATCATAATAATATTCTATTACTGAGTTCAATATACATTGTTCCTTGATAGGCAATAAGCATATAACTGACATATATTCATACAAAATATAATATATATATAAAACATAATACACACATATATATTATTTCCTATGATTTGAGGGAGTCGTTTGTGAGTTTTGGGTGAGTTTCCTTAGGACATTATGATGTGTGTCTTATGCACAAAATTATTTCATGTACAAACATAGAAAAAAATTTTCTATGTTTTCTTGTTTTCCACATACATGTCCTTATTTTCCTTTCTTGCCTTATGTTATGGTGAGCTTCTAACTAAATACTGAATTAAAGTATTGAGAAGAGTCTTTGGGAGAAAGGCATTTGGAGTTTTATCATTACACTAGCTATAGCTTTTTGTACAGACACTCTATTATTGATGAAGTTAATAATTGTTTCTAACTTTCAAAGAGAATTTAAAAGCCATAAGTATGTTATATTTTTTTCAATGGTTTTGGACTGACCAATATGATCTTGTAATTTTTAGCTTGATAATATATTGAACTACAATAAGAGATTTTTCTAGTATTATATAAACCTTATATTTCTAAAATGAACACCACTTAGTCATATGTTATAATATTAAAAACAAGTTGTTGAATTCTACTGCTAATATTTGTATTAATAATTCCTCTATTTATATTAAGGAGTAATATATGTGTCCTCTTAATTTCTTTTTTTTGTGTTGTCTTTTGTTAACATCAAAATGGCCTTAGCTTTCTTTCCTTTTTTTTCTGAGACAGAGTTTTGCTTTTGTTGACAGTTTATTATTCTGAAGCTGAGATTTTCATTTATTTATTTATTTGGTGGATGCTATGATCCAAGCAAGATCATGTGAAAATCAGTGTGGAACAGGAAATACCTTTGCAGATGTTGATTTGGTTTGAGGGTCTGGGAAGACATACAATGTGTAGCAAGCACACTGAAAAAAACTTTGTTATTTTATGTTTTTCAGGTAGTTACTAAGTTGTTGGGAGAAAATATGCATTATATTATTTGGACTTAACTATAGAATCAGTTTTGGAGCTTCATTTGGACCATGTGACATTACCAAGACTCTCAAGAGTTCATAAAGAGAGAAAGTTTGCAAACTTCTGCTATGGCATTATTTATCCTAACTGCATCCAGCAAATAGAATAAGAAGAAGGGATTTCCTGAAAGCCGTCATATTTCAAGGACAGCAGCTCATTTTCAATTCATACATAACTTCAAAGGAGGCTGAAGATTAGAGTGTGGAGTGTAGACAAATACCCAGACAGCTCAGTCAGAAGATTCTGGTTCCAGGCGGCTAACTATGCTCCACACAGGCAATGTGAGAACCTGAGGTATTTCAACGTTTATGCAGAAGGCACAGGCTTTCAATACACCAATGGAGAGGAATTCCTGAGTTAGAGATGAATTCAGATTGTGAGGAAGAGGAGGCCAAAGAAGACCAGCATTTTTGATTTTTTTTAACCTGGTAGAAATTGGTATCTGTACCTAAGAAAGGAAATCTAGAAAGCAGGAAATTTTGGTGCTGGGTGACTGAAGTAGACACAAGTACAAAGAATTGCATATAAGAGAAACTTATGAGTCTGAAGTTATGGAGAAAGTTTTAACTCTTTAAAATTTTATCTTATGTATATGGGTGATTGGTCTGCATGCATGTCTGTGCAGCAATGCATGCCTGATGTCTGAGGAGGAAGTCTGAAGAGGGCATCCATGTCCCTGGGACTGGAGTCATAGACAGTGTGAGCTGTCATGTGGGTTCTGGGAGTTGAACCTGGATCTGCTAGAAAGTCAGCCAGTGTTCTTACTCACCATCTCTCTAACCCCAACTCGGGTTGTTCTGTTACATCCCAACGTGCTCTATAAGACCCTCATTCTAGCAATAAAAGAGAAGGCATATTAATAAGAGTCCCAGGAAGCATGTTTGGCAACACACATGCTGCTGAGGTTGCCTAGCTTCTTCAGGTTTCATGAACGGCTTAGATTAAACACAAAGCAACAAAACAAAACCTTGAACAGAGAAAGAGAAACACTATTGATGGGAACTCCCTATAGTAAGTCACACATTTGGAAATGCTGGGGTCAGAGATTGTCTTTCGTTCTTTCTGTGTCCTTAGTGTGGGTAACAGTGGCTTATACAGTAGCAGATGTGTCCTGGTACCTGCTGAGTGAATGAACGAGTCAATAGTAAGCTCTGGCTTGTAGCTTACATGATGAAGGAAGAACAGGCAGTTATTTCCCTAGGCTTATATGGCTGGATATTATTATTATTATTATTATTATTATTATTATTATTATTATTATTATTACAAATGCCTTGGTAATGGGAATTGGGGTTCACATCCCAGCACCACAGGCATATCTGTGTGGCTTTTGGAAAGGATGTTATCATTCATGCTATGATTTTATCTGTATATTACTCATAGCGAAGTCTCTAGGACGCCTATCCCTCTCAGGAACTACGCAGGTGCTTCTTCCAGTATTCATTACAGGCTCTCCCCAGCGTCACAGGGTTCAGCAAAACTGCAGGGATCAAAGCTGAGCTGCTGTGATAAACAGCTGCATCTTCAGTTTTAGTTCTTGCCCCAGTCTCGCAGAAGAAAGTCTGTTGGCACTTTCCACGGCTGGGTAGTGACCTGAAGAATCGTGCCAGAGACTCTCGCACCCTCTGGGAGTCAGAGTATGAAGTAGATTTGTGGACGAGCAGCATACGAATAGCCAGTGTGAGTGTCCGGGTGAACTACATATGCTCAGGGTTGATTTCAGCAGTGATGGGGACAGCCAGATTCATACCTGCATGTTTTTATTCTTGGACTACTTTAAAAAATAGTGTGTATGTGTGTGTGTGTGTGTGTGTGTTGATGAGTGTGAGCAAGGGTGTGTAAGCACTTCCCTCATTTCAAAAATAGGAATAACAACACTATGTGTCCTATAGGGTGTTTGGAATATTCAGTGGGAAAGTTCTCATGAGCAGTTTACAGCACCTGTCTTGTAGAGTTTAATCTCGTGTGGAGAATACAGTGAAAACCATGGGCCTTCAATCCAAAACAGCTTTAGAGTCATTTCAGAGGAATTCACTCTTAAACAAGGACTCTCCTGTCACTTTCCAAAACCTACTTAAGAAATTAGGATCTCTAGAGCAGCAACCTGTGGGTTGCATATCAGAGATCCTGGATATCAGATATTTAAATTACCATTCATAAAAGTAGCAAAGTTAGAGTTATGAAGCAGCGGTGAAATAATTTTATGCTTGGGGGTCACCTCAACATGAGGGATTAAATTAAAGGGTCACAGCATTAGGAAGGTTGAGAACCACTGCTGTAGGGGTTTGAGCAATGTGTCAATCAAAGAGCATGTCAATTGATAACATGTATGCATGTGAACTACAAGTTATAGGCCAGTATGGAGTACCCAAATCTATCAGCTACCTAGCAATCTAAATGGAAATATGTTAGAGACAGGATGAGGTCCATTGACCTCAAACTTCTCCCCTTACCCAGCTCTATGGATGCTGACTAGACATTTAGCCATAAGAGTTCATACGGAACAATGGGAAAAAAGTCAAGCAAGAAACCCAGTAGTTGTACTGGTTGAAAGAGCTCCAAGCAATTTCCCTTTGAGAAAACCCAGCATCCATTACTTCCAGGTCAAAGTGGTTAATACTCTCGGTGAGAGTTGTTGACATGATCGAGGAGTGGGTATTCGGAGTTAAACTCCAGCAATCGGCCAGGCTAGCTTCAAAATTACTCTGGCTCCTCAATGTTCCCCTAAGGAAGGTAACTACATTCTTACAGCTACTTGTGGACTGTTTCAGCCCAGAAAATATTTTTGGAACATCTGTAATTGCCAGCCTCTGTGCCAGCAGCTAACACAACGAAGACTAATAGTTGCCACCTTTACTTTTTCTGCAGTTCACATTCTAAGTGTCAGAGACAAACGTTCCTACCGAGGACGTCAGTGAACAGTCAGCATGGCCTGGGAGCCTACCAGGGAGCAAGGGTCTGACAGACACGCGGTACTGGGGAAGCTGGCATTAGAGCTCGAGGCTCCTTACACGGAAACAGCGATCTACTTGCATTCTTACTCTCATTTTCATGTAAGAGAGAGACAAAGTGACCAGAACTTGTTCAGCTAATTCATGGCGTGTCATTAAAGGAAATGATTTGTTCCACCCATCTGTTTCGATACCCATCTGTTGTGATATCTTGTATCAAACGAACAAATTCTACGGCCTGAGAGTCCAGTGAGCAATAAGAGATGGAAGGTTTGTCTCATTTAGCAGGATAGGTGAGGAGAAGGAACTCTCAGGAGGATGAACCCAAGGTACGGACATGATCAGATCTGCGGCACACTCCTGAAAGCCACCCTTGGGGGCTGGGGCAGATGAACCTCAACCTGAGAAGGAGGCTGCCTGCACACTGGGGCTCTCACTTCTTTAAGAACAATGGAAAAGGAAGGCCTTTGAGATCCCTGATGTCAAAGCGGGAGACTCTTTCCACAATCTTTTGCAAGAACTTAATAACACACCGGGTTGGCCTTCTGCTTCCACAGGCACCTAAGAACTCATACATTCAGATCCCTTGATTGAAATGGTACATTTAAAAACACCCCCGATACTTTGAAAGATTATCCAGTATTTTCAAGTAGTTTATGCTCTTTAAGATGTTCCCACACCTACTACCTAATTTAATTCTCAGAACAATCCCAGGAAGAAGATCACAATCCATTTCTGAATCCCACCCCCCCAAAAAAAACCCTTAAAAATCAGGTTCTTTTGTTTAGCAGAATTTGTATCCATTCTACTATATTGAGAGTTGACTCTTGACAAAATGGAATGCCAGGCATTTTCAGAGTCACCAAAAAGCAGATACTAGAATGTGTAACCAAAATGTGTCTGGCAAAGAACTGAAAACCAAGGCAGGCTCTGGCTGGCTTCGCCCACCAGGCAGACAGTAAATCAGTCACTTAATCCTGCTACACATGCCATATGTCAGGGCTGTGGATTTGACTTTCCTTTGTTTATGAGACTCGATCCATTTCAAATAAAGGGACAGATGGAAACTAATAGAGCAGTCACAGCAGATAAACAAGTGGCGGGGCACCCAGGGAGCTCGGTGAGCTCTTCATGAAGAAACCCCGAGGCTCTGCAGACAGTCTGCATTTGATTATAACTCCACCTAAGACCCATTGGAACTCTGGGCCGGAGGAGCCTGAACTGGCCATAGCAAGGACAGCTCTCATGTCCTACTTTGGACTTCTCCCACACTATCAAGAAAGACACCACTGTCTTCTGACCCCCAGCATTGTCCAGTTCTTTTCTCCTGATCCACAAATTCAAAAACAAAGCAAAAGTCTAGATTATTGCTCATTGTTAGGGTAAGCAGCATAGTAACTAACAGATCGGCATCGCTTTGGCTCCATTCTTTAACCTCGACCTCAGCCAACTAGAATGATCTCCTAGCCTCACTCTGCATGCTTCAGCTATCTCAACCCATCCTTCACCATTCCATCTATCCATCCATTCATCCATACACTCTCCTTCCACCCTCTCCTTGAGTTTCTATTGGTCATTTTCTGCATGCCAAATACTTTACTATCAATCCAAAAAGGCAAAGTCCTAGCTTCCAGGAAATTTTTGTTTGAGTAAGAAATACCTTAGAACATTAAAAACCATTCTAATCCAATCAATGGTCACTAGCAAATCAGAGGCTTAGTCTGGGGCAAACCAGAGATAGTAACTTGAAACATATTCACCAATGGTTTATTGAATCTCAGGTAAACCATCCACATTGCCTTGAGAGAGTTATTAAGTTCTTATTGTAACTTAACTTCTGAACTATAAAATCAGAAACTTAAATACATGGTATAGACTTTCACCATAGTTTATTCACTTCAAAATATCACAATGTCTAAAGCGCATACTATGCTGTCAACTAAACTGTAATTTAATGCCTTCTTATTGCTAAGAGTTAAAAAATTTTGTACTTATGAAAGAACTCAAAATACCTACATGAGCAGGAGAAGCAAGTGAAATAAATTAGCTATGGCATTTCCTGAAAACTTCAGCATTCACCATCTGAACCAGTGTTTTCTTTACAACATTGTTTTCTGGGCATCATGAACCTGGTGATGTAGCATTGCCCAGGCCAAGCCCAGTTTTTGTTTCTTGGATTTTCTTTAACCTGATGATATTCACCTTCAAGTTTTGATTCTTATTATTATGGTGAAGTGACCCCAGAAGATTACATTTTGAGGGTTTTGTCTCCAGTTTTGGGGTGCTTAATTTTAAAATAAAAATGGACATCAGGACCACGAGGGGTGCATCCACCCACTGAGATGGTGGGGTTGATCAATTGGGAGCTCACCAAGGCCAGCTGGACTGGGACTGAAAAAGCATGGGATAAAATCAGACTCTCTGAACATGACCGAAAATGAGGGCTGCTGAGAAGCCAAGGACAATGGCACTGGGTTTTGATCCTACTGCATGTTCTGGCTTTGTGGGAGCCTAGGCTGTTTGGATGTTCACCTTCCTAGACCTGGATGGAGGGGGGAGGACCTTGGACTTCCCACAGGGCAGGGAACCCTGACTGCTCTTTGGACTGGAGAGGGAGGGGGAGAGGGAGGGAAGTGGGGGGTAGGGTGTTGGGAGAGGGGGAGGGAAAAGGAAGGTGGGGAGGAGGTGGAAATTTTTAATAAAATAAAAAAGAAATTATTAAAAAATGGACATTTATTTTTGAGACAGAATCTTACTGTGTAGGCAGGGCTGGCCTTGAAGCTTTGTAGAGCAGGCTGGCCTTGAACTCACTCAGGTCTGCCTGCCTCTGCCTACCAAGCACTGGGATTAGCTGATTTTGATAATGAGAGACACGAATACACTGTATTTACATCATTTCCACCCCTCTCTTTTTTCCTTCCAATTCTCCCCTTCCCTCCACTCTTTCTTGGATTCATCTCCTTTTATAATTATTGTTGTTATATATCCCCCTCTCTCTCACACACACACGTATGCACACATCACACACATGCACACATCACACTGATGCACACATGCAGGCTCACAAACACAGCTACATGCACAGGCAGCGTTGCTCATACATACATGTGCTTTGGCCTGAGCATGGGACTGGTACCATATCATGGGTTTCTTTTCTTTCAGCAGCCACCGCCTGTCTATAGTTCTTCAAACAGGGATGGAATCTGGTGAAATTGACACCATCCCCCTTGGCACGTCAACTGGTCCAATTAGCACGAAGATCTTGTTAGGCAACAGCATTATTGCGATTTCAGGGACACAACATCTCTGTCGTGTCAAGAAAACACTATCTAGTAGCAGGCATCTCTTGATCCTTTCTAACTTTCTGCTTCCCCTTCCTCAATATTCCTGGAGCTGTAGGTGTGGAGGTTGTGTTGTAGATCCATTAGCTGTAATTGGGCTCCCTATGGTCAATTATTCCCTAGGTCAGTGGTTCTCAACGTATGGGCTGTGATCCCTTTGGGGGTCAAATGATCCTTCCGTGGGGGTTGCACATCAGACATCCTGTATATCAGATATTTACAATTCATAACAGTAGCAAAATTACAGAAAAGAAGTAGCAATGAAAATAATTCTTATGGCTGGGGGGTCAGCACAACATGAGGAACTATACTATAGTATACTAAAGGGTCACAACACTAGGAAGGCTAAGAACCACTGCTCTAGGAGCTGCTGAGATTACCCATTGGATGGGTAAAAGGTAGTTCCCAGAAGCATCATGACCCAAGAGTAATTATACCATCAAGAATTTCATCACCAAGAGTCTGAACCAAGTCATCTACAGTCAACACCGATGAAATTACAAATGCTAGAGGCTTAAGAACAACCACAGAAATGCTTCATGCTTTCACAGATGTTGAAAAGCATAGGACAGCAACTGGGTGGGTCATTGGATAACTCGAATATAGTATGTTTTCCCAAATTGTATTTTCAAGTGGAATTTTCAAAGCACCCAGGGGAAAGGAGACCAAATAGATATAGCTCTGAGTCTCTGGTACCAACTTCATCTGTTCTTGCCTGTGTTCTCTGCTGTAAGATGCTGTGATTGTTTCCAGTGCTATAACCCTTGTGTGTATCCTTGTCCACTGGCAGGTGCAGTCATCCCCAGCTCTGGCATTCTGTAGTCTATAACAACCTACAAGGGAAACCACTGACACACTCTGAAAATTTCCCTGGCACAGGCACCTTCCAAAGTCCTGGGAAGGATCCCAGTGACACATACATATCTTTCTAAGGTCTTGTTGAATTTTGAAAAGTGTGTATTTTTAGTTCAGATGCCGCAAAGCCTACACCTTCCATTAGTCTGGTTGCCAACCTTCCTAATGCGACCCTTTAATACAGTCCCTCATGTTGTGGTGACCCCAACCATAAAATTAGTTTCATTGCTAATCCATAACTATAATTTTGCTACTGTTATGAATTGTAATGCAAATATTTCATATGCAGGATATCTGGTATGTGACCCCAGTGAAAGGGTCATTCAGTCTCAAGGGGTCATGACCCAAAGGTTGAGGACCACTGCTTCGGCCATTTCTCATCTGAATAGCACTTTAGCATGACCTGGTCAGACCTGCATTTGATTTCGATCAACATCCGGGAACAGATGAAACGCACGAAGATTTCCAAGGACAGAAAATTTGCCTAAGGGCCCACATCAGGAAAATCTGTTAGAACTTACAAACATTGGCTGTGATTTAAAATTCCACCTTCTTTCCACAGTGACATTGTCTAACAAGGGCTGATCCCACTGTTGATGGGATGTCTTATCAAAAGAAAGCTCTGGGCTCCAGCAAAATAGTTCTAAGCCTATTTTTCTTCTGCTTCTCGAATGTAGACATGAAACATTAAAACAAATTGCCTTTCCAGCGTGTTTGGCGAAAGTGACTTTCACACAACGGATAAAAGAATATTTGGGGATTTGGAATGAGTTAGCAGCTTGTCAGACTCTTGTTTGGAGGTTCACACCAGTTCCAGAGGATAACATTTTGTTTAAAGATTCTGGAAACATTTAAAGAAAGGCAGTTACCTCTTTACTGTTTTAATCTCTGTTCAGTTCAGTGACTGATGTATACGCTGGCGTGTATTTTCTCTTATCTGAAGTCTGGATATATATTTCCTGCAAGTGCATTATTTCTGCCTTTATGTGTTTTCATCTGCACATTTCCCTCTGACAGTTTCACTGTGAGGTCTGAATATGCTGCCTGCTCTTGTTCCCAAACAGGAAGTGGATGGAGGGCAGCTTCCCTTCAAAACCACGATGCCTTTAAAATCCATTAAAGGCTATCTCGGCAAGCCCGCCAGAGCATTACAATAATTGCTTCTCTTACCCAGGTGGAAAAAGACATATCTGTCAACCAAAGAAGTGCAAAGGCAATTAACACCTCTATATTCTGCTGGGAAATTGCCTAAATTAAAGAAATAACAGGGTGGTATCACAGTTATTACATGCTTAATATTTCATAATTAGCATAGATGTAGGGGTCCTCAGACACCCCCATGTGCCCTCCCCAGGCCACCAGAGCCTGGCTAAATATGAACAGGACACAGAGCATATTTGTTTACATATGTGTCACCTGCGATTCTTGGGTTACATTTTTCAAAAACTTAATGCAGACCTGAGATTAGACTATGCACTGATAAACTTAACATGCAGCTCCATATAAGTTTCCAACAAATAACGTCCCGTGAACAAGAAGCGCATATCTGGATTCTGTGCTGCCGTCCACAGACGAGCCTTATCGGGCTTCCTCCGGGGCTGTGGTGCCATACAGAAAGTTTACAGGTATCAGGGCTTATGTGCACAGAGTGGGAGTGCACAAATGAGCCCGAGAATTAGATGGGTGTGAATGCCCCGTAACAGCCGCTGATCCAGATAGCACAGAGACTCAATCTTTCAACGTTTCTTTCCCAAAAGATGGCATGTGGTCCTTTTGTATGAAACACAGATAGAGAAATCTGGTTAGAAATTTTGAGACACAGAAATACAGAGCCTTGACAGATCTTTTCCTTAGGAGATAAACCTGCATGTCACAGGAGAGGGGAAAAAGTACTTCTATTTCTTGAGGTATAAAGATAACTCTTGGCATCCTCAGAAACATGTGCGCACGCACGCGCGCGCGCGCGCACACACACACACACACACACACACACGCAAAAGCACGCACCATGCTCCGATTTCCTCTTCGGCAGAGGCTGGCCAGGTAAAGTCGGAACTATGGAGCATACAAACAAAGGCACCCGTGCTTCTGGGAAGATGCTTCAAGAGTCTGGTGTTCATCCACTTTGCTCCGCAGAACAAACGTCTCAGGTGACCTCCAGGGCCGGCTGACTCATGACCACCTACACGTGTGTGTCTTCCTGTGTGCCTACCGTCACCACCCGTATCCTGTCTGAGCAGCTCGCACACTCCCACGTGAGAAACTCATTAAGTCATCAGCTCCGATGAATAACTACCAGTTAGGAAGCCCTTTATATACATGATTTTATAAGCAGTAGTCGACACAATCTTCTGATCCTCCAGGGTCCAGGACTTCTTATGCCCAACTCCCTGATGCTGTCCCCACACTTGCGGTTTAAATCTGAAATGTCTCTCAATGGGTCTGATTTAGGGTTCCCAGGCAGTGGTGCCGCTTGAAATGACGTAGGGCTCCATTAGCATTGCTAGCTTACCAGGAGTGGGCTTGAGAAAGGTCAGCATTAATAATGAAAACACTTTTAAACTATAAGCCCATACAACTCTTTTCCTCCCTTAAGAGGTGCCTGATGGGTATTTTGGCTACAGTGATGCTAAAACCCCATCTTGAGGAGATGGGTGTGGCCTGTGACTTATATCTAACCAGGAGGTTCCAGATGTATGTTAGCGAATTTATGTGCTGAATTTAGTGCCCAGCCTCCTGGAGTCTTTCCTTTTTTGTGGCCAATGTGGTAGTAGACAGTAATGGGGGCTGAAGGTGACCTCCAGAAAACACAATTAAGGTTCTGTACTTAAGTCTGCCAACAGACGGAGTGAATGAGCTTGGGAATAGATTCCTCTTTCATCAAACCTCAGATAACACTCTGGCTTTGTAAGACCCTAGGGAGGGTAGATAAGCCACATTCAATATCCTAACATACAGAAGCAGAGAGATAATACATGTGTATGGTTTTAAGCTGCTGGATTTGCGGTAATATTGTTAAGCAGAAGTAGACAATTAACATAGATGCTTCGTGTGTATTAACTTGTATAATCCTCATTGTAGTCTCATTTTGCACAGCGGGAATGCTGAAGCATGAAACCTAAGCAACCGGCTTATTTCCACAGAGCAGCGGGTAGGCGGGCTGCTGACACTGGAGCAAAGCAGGGTGGTCCAGCCTGCTTCCAACCTAAGGAGCATGGCCTTAAGTCACCTCCAAATCGCATTTCCCATACTGTATCCCACTAGCATGAGTCAAACATCCAAATAACACGCTAGACATACAAACGGAATGAAGGAACTGTGTGTAACCTGATCAGTCAGCAGAGAGCACGAAATGCAGGAAGAGCAACAAGTGTTGCCTCTAAGTATTTTCTGGCAAAACTAAACACATCCATTGATGCCCTGTATCAGGGGAGTAACAGTGGCCGCTAACTGTTTGTGTATGAGCCCGATTTCTGCCTTTAAAAAACACACCACCCCTATGTTCTTATGACAGGAAGTATTTAAAAATATCGATAACTTTTGGTTCAAATGGTGTGCTGTTAATTGGCTTAGTGTGGCATCCACTGCAGAAATGCCTCCACCCCTCTCTTGTTTCTCCTCTGAAAAACTGAGTGTGATTTGTCCATCGGTATATGGTACTTTCAGGCAGTGCCGATTTATTGATATTACTCCTGTTAGTCTGTAGAGATTTACCCTTTGTAAAGATCTCTCTTAAAAACCTGGGAGCTGAAAGGTTCGAGCTCTGAGGCGCATTGAGACTGACACCCAAAGCCTTCTCAGGAGAGAATCGAGGACTCGGGATGGAATGTGGTGCTCGGCTTTCAGCAGAGTGGAGCTTGTCATTCTTAACATCTGTTAAGTGCTTGTCAAATTTGTGGCTAATTCTCTGCTAAGTAGAGCAGTATACTGTGCAATAATCAGGAGGACAGTCTACTTCCAAGCTACAGCCTGAGTAAAGTGATTTCTGAGTCAGTCTTCTGCTAAAAGATGAGAGAAGGCACTTGAGAGTACAGGACCACACACACACACACACACACACACACGCACACGCCCACGCCCACGCCCACGCCCACGCCCACGCGCACACATGTTGTTATTGAATATAGTTTGAGAGAGCTACTTCAGCCTCTGTGAGCCTTAATTTCTTTATCCATAAGACTGAGTTAATTCTTTTCTTTTTTGATTAAAAAAAAGAGAGGCTAGATTTTTTTTTTATATATAATATGGATTCCTAGAAGCTTCTTCTTTCTCTTCTGAAACCTAGATAAATAGCATGGAAATAAATATTCAGGACAACTGGACAAAAGCTGTAGATGGCCTCGTATTATAAGGAGGACGGCTGACGGGAGAAAACCTAGTCTCCAGAAGTCATGAGATCAAGACCTGTAAGTTTTAGCTGACAGCACGATCAATGCAAATATCACTTCACCTAAAAGTGCAGCCTTAACCTACATCACCAGGCCAGGAAAAGCAATGAGTTGCTCGTACCTTGTTCTCTTCACCTTGCCGTCAAGGGAAGGTGTTCAGTTTGGTCACCTCAAATGCTAAAGAGCATTGGCAAACTGAGGAAGACTAGCAGAGAGTGGAGATCACATCACGCATAACAAAGGACTTAGGGAGGAATGTGTCTTGCTTGATTTGAAAGCAACAGCAGCAGGAAGAGATGATAAATGCATTCAAGTAAGCACATGACTGGTTGGAAGAAAGAGCAGAATAATTAGAACAGTCAATAAACAACGGCTTGAGGTGGAAAATCCAGTGCATTGGCACAATATAAATGTTCAACAGGCAGAGATATGAAAAAAGTGGGGGCTACTGTGCAATACAGGCAGATCTGTGTATTTAATCATATTTAAGTCAGACAAATTGAATATAGAATTTTTAATACTGAAAGCTGAATGTAGAGGAAGAGAAAGTGTGTGTGTGTGTGTGCTTGTTTAAGATATAGGTATTAAAGTAGTATGTTGTAGAATATTCCTTTACATTGCATGACAATATGTCACTATGATTGGTTTAATGAAAAGCTAAATGGCCAATAGATAGGCACGATTTTTGCTGCAGAGAGAAAGTTGGGAAGAAGGGCAGAGAAGCCAGACAGGTAATGAGTTGGACACACAAAATGAGACAGAGTTAAAAGTCACACGAGAGAATGTAGATTAATAAAAAATATGGGTTAATTTAAGTTATGAGAGCCAGTTAGAAACAAGTCTAAGCTATCAGGCAAGCTTTCATAATAAGAGATCTCCATGTGGTTATTTGAGAGCTGACTGGAGGGACAGATAAAGACTTGCTATAAATCTACTTACAGTAGTCTGAGTCCTACTTCTACCTCACCCTTTATAAGGAATGATTCATAAAAGTAACGGGATCCTAATGCAGACAAAACAAACCCGGACCACACTCAGTTGAGAATCCTGTGGGGGTGGGGGGAACTCAAACTATTTAAATAACTGGTTTGGGGAGAACTTTTAATAGACCATTTATTTGAATGAAAAGAAGAATAACCTTGAACTAGAGATGAGTCTAACAGCAGAAACAGTTGCAGAAGATCTTGAAACAGAATGCTTAAATGAGAATGGTTTCTATAGACTTGTATATGAATGCTTGGTCTTCAGTTGGCGGCTCTGTTTGAAAAGGATTAGGAGGTGTGGCCATGTTGGAGGAGGTGTGTCACTGGGGGGAGGGCTTTGGGGCTTTAAAAGTGCACACCATTCCCAGTTAACTCTGTCTTCCACTTGTGGATCAGATGTAAAGTCCCAGTAACTACTCCAGCAACAGTCTGGCCAGCTTGTGGCCATGCTCTCTGCCACAATGGTCATGGACTCACCCTCTGAAACCCTAAGCTCTGATAAACTCTTCTGTAAGTTGCCATGGTCATGGTGCTTTAGCACAACAAAAGAAAAGTGACCAATACAACCACCAGAAAGTCCCAAAGATTTCTTATAAAGCATCCTGGGATCTCATCATATGAAGAAATAATTGTGGCAAAGAGAAACAGTGGGAGTCGCTAGCTGAACCAGTGTACGATATGTGGGGAGGACACCGGTGCCAAGGTCAGAAAAGTAATCCTACTTCTTCTTTGGATTGGGGGAGATGGGTTTTGTGAGAGAAGGGTTACACATTTTATACTCTGTGCTGATTACCTAACGTGGCCCAGGAAATCCACTCATTCAGTCTTTGAAATGACATCCCATCTTCTTGGAAGCTTAGCATGCCTTCCCTTCACACTGCACAAAGGGCTTCACCTCTCCTTTCACACACATTTTCTAGTAAGGAGCTCTGCTATCCTACAGTCTCCACATTGTCTTTCTTCTCAGGGAACTCTGGTCTTTTCACAGGCTGTGAGCTGCTTTAATCCCCACTTGCTCCTGCAGCAACCTCCCACTGAACAGGCAATCCTGACTAGCACACAGATTTCTGTCTTCTTTCCTATTTGCACCACTACATATCTGTATTGCTCTTTGACGCAGCATTTGACACCTGCCCCAGAGGCCTGGGATGTAGCATACCTTGCTGTCTTGACTTTCTAATGTCTCACTGCTTCTGTTTTTAACATGCCTTTTGTTGGGTTCTGTCTCATTGCTCAGCCCTGAGACCTGATACATCCCAGGTTCAACTCAGGATGTTGTCTCCATCTGCCTGAACTACCTAGATGATTTCAGTTACTCCCCAAGGCATAGATTCCACCTCCACACTGACAAACCCAGAGTGTGAATTTCTAGCCTTGATCTTAGGGTTCATCTCCCATGTATCCTGTGCTTCCTGCACGGGCCTCCATCTGTGCAAATAGCATCAGTATTTACGCAGAGGATAAGTGAAAAGCCTAAGGAATACCTCAGAGTTCTCCTTACCTCTGTCAGCCCACGTCTAATTTGTGAGCAAAGTATGGGGCGCTTCATCAATTGGAGAGTTTTTGTACTACTGCCACCTCGATGTGGGATTCCTCTCTGTATGCTGTTAATAAAGAAGCTCTTGGGGCTGTGATAGAGCAGAGCTAGGTGGGGAAAACTAAACTGAATGCTGAGAGAAAGAAGGCAGAGTCAGCAGCCATGTAGTCCTGCCTAAGACAGATGCTGGAACTTTACCCAGTAAGCCACAGCTACATGGCAATATACAGATCAATTGAGATGGGTTAATTTAAGATATAAGTTAGCCAGAAATATGCTTAAGCTATTGGCCAAACAGTATGGCAAATACTATAGTTTCTGTGTGGTTATTTTGGGAGTCTAGGCAGCCTGGAAACAAACAAGAAACCTCCTACTACAAATTGGCGCTCCAACATGTACTACCTAAATCCACATAAAACCTGAGAGGAATTCTAGACACTAAAAAACAAAGTTTAGCTGCATTTTTTTCCTGGATGGGCTCTGTTTCCTGCTGCAGCACCTTTAAGAGAAGTCTTTCAGGAGGCCAAGCACTTGAATGGCATTTGTGGGCCTGGGTGCCTGTGCGTCCACTTAGAGTTGGGAAGAAAGTAGCTGTGATCATGCCTGTGGCTCAGGGATCAGGTCTACCAGGCTCGCACAAGCAGGAGAGTACGACAGATTCCTGCCACAATACACAGAGATATTTCCAGGTCATGCAGTGAGCTGCACTGAAGATTTAGTTTTTACTCAGATAACAAAGGTTTACATGCTGCATGATGCTTCCCAGAGTTGAGGTGGTGAGAATTGCTCTCACTAGGCAGTCTCAGAGGCAGTAAATATGCTTCCTCTATGTTAGACTGGGTAGAGCCAACAGGCAGGGCCTTGTTGGCCCTAGCCATGCCCACTTAGCAATGAAAGAAAGAAAAAAAGAAAAAGATGCTTCTGGTCAGAAAATAATTACAGATACACAATAAAGACAGATTCAGGTAAAAAGGACCTCTAAATCAGTCACAGTGTTGGGGATAAATATACATAGGCTTGGGAGAGAGAAGAAAAAGTATAGAGAGTTATAAAAAGAAGTAAATGGTTTTTAAAAAATAAAACAAAGTCTTTAAAGAAACAGAGTAAACTTGTAGAAAAATAATAGGAATAAAGAAAAATAAGCCACATAAAGATGGAATATACACAGAGAGTTTGAATTATATATATTATTGTGTTCTTTTTGAATTTTTGACTGCGAAAAAGCTAAGTATAGAGAGACATTTCATTATATGGGCTGCTAAGGTGAATCAACCTATATATTTTAAAGGTATCTTGATTCCAAACTTTGGGGCTAAGGATTTCTTGCTTTGGAAAAGAGGTTCTGCTTTTGTTTCCATGGAAGATGAGAACCTGTGAATTAATTCCAGACTAATGTGGTTTGATGAACCAAGACCACCCAAAAGGTCTCCATGAACAACCCCTAAAATTACTTCCAAACAGGAAGCTGTTTGGAAAGAACTATGCCCAAATTCCCTAAATGATTATTTATAAATTTTTTTTTTTACATTTAAAGGGGGATACGCTATAGAGATTTGCTTTGATGTAGATCTTGCTTTATTGATATAAATTTAAGGTAAATTTTGTGATATATACATATATTTCTCTTTGAGGTATTGTGTAGCTCATTTAGAAATGTAATGTATAATTAGTAAATATAGGTTAATAGATAATCATCTATAATAGTCAAGCATGTAGTCATATTAGTTAGGTTTTCTAGATATATAGAGCTTTATTTCAATTAGATAGGTATTCTTCAAATCTTTCAAAGGCTTTCCAAATTTGGCATTTAAAATGTTTAAGAATTTAGGACTTTTTGTGACAGTGAGACACATCTGCTCCTGACAGCACCAACTACTTCTAGAGGATGATGGGCATTGAAGAGGCTCCTCATGGAGTTTGTTAGCCATTTGGGGAAAATATTGCTCTTTCCTGGACTGCTTGATGATAGGCTATATAAACTGGACGTGCAGGACCCACAGAAATGACTGCTGGACTTGCTTAAAGGGGAGATGGTCCTCTGGGGTTCCTGCTTCATGAAAGAGTCTGCCGGGCATCCTGCAGGACACAGAAGAAAGTGACTGACAAACTGCCAATATAGGTGGAACTGTCTTTGAAATTTCCTGCTTCATGGAAAAGTCTGCTAGACACTATGGGCTTGTAGGTTGAAGATGTATGCCCAAATGTTACAAAAGAACTTTGGGTGACTGTTCAGGTAGTGAATGTCTCTGCCAATTCTAGAGTTTTGGAAGTTGCTTACTGTTTTGGAAGTCTGGGTGGCGGGGAAATGAACAAGAGGCCTCATTCTACACTACCTCAACCCATATCCATTTCTTTCTATGCCCACATTAAAAATCTGATCATTTTCACAACTTCTCAACTGGTCTAGGATGTCACCATTGCATGCCTGAAATACAAGTTCTCATAGACCTCCCCGCTTCCAGTCTCGCCTACCATGAGCTGTTAGAGAGGTTAAAAGAAAGAGAAAATTTCATCAGTTGCTTTAATTGCTCCAGGCCTGCAATAGCTTCCGTCAGCAGGCCCCCATGTCCAGGAGTAGTTGGCTAACAGGAAATGAACTCTGTTTTTGGGCATGGGGGACACTTTTGTTTTCTTCTGTCTTATTTTGTTATTTTTTTTTGGTCCTATTGTTTTTTTTTTTCTTTTGTTTTATTGAGTGAAAGGGGGAAGGTGAAATTGTAGGAGACTGCTCTTTCAGTCCCAGTCATCTGACCCAAATAATCACACAGAAACTATACTAATTACAGTTTGGCCAATAGCTGAGGCATATTTCTAGCTAGCTCTTACATATTGAATTAATCCATTTCTATTATTTTATAGGCTTGTGGTTTGTTACCTCTTACTTCTTGGGCAGCTACATGGCATTTGCCTCCTTCGGCAGCTACATGGCATCTCTCTGACTCTGCCTACTTTCCCTCTCTATCCCACCCAGCCTGGCTATATTCTGCTCTGCCACAGGCCAAAGCAGCTTTATTCATTAATCAATAAAAGAAACGCATATACAGAAGGACATCCCACATCATGAAATCAGGAAGACGGGTGTTCAGGGAGGACCTGCGAGGAGTTGGTGGAGGTGACACATGATCAAAATATATTGCGTGAGAAAAATTTTAAGGAAAATGTCTATGTAGCCAACTTTAATTACTTTCCTTGAGCTGGAAGCTCTGAAAATCACAAATACATGAAACAATACTTTTTAATAGCATACTATATTCTATATAAATATCATAAGCTACTATCATATACTATTAAATGTATGATAGTATTATATGATACATGGTATACTATATATAGTATATAATTTATATGCTACAAAACCGATAATTTATATAGTATATACATTTATATATAGCATATAGTTTATATACTATATAATATACAAAGTATATATAATATTTATATATACTATATATATACTATATAATATATCCTCACTTCAATTTATTTATTTATATTTAGGGATATATAGTTATGTATTCCTATACATTTAGAGATATATTGTTATAAATTCCTATATATCTAGGGGTATATTCTCTATCTATCTATCTATCTATCTATCTATCTATTTATCTCAATAAATATAATAAATATTATAATATTAACTATAATAATAAACATAACAATACATTTACCTCCTCCATTTTTCTAGGCCCTAATACTCAGAGAAAGTATGATATGAGCCCTAGGATCTCTATTTATTGCTCATTAGCCCATCTCTAATAACAGCAAAGATCACTGGGGACTGAGAAGGATCCATGGCCTGGACAGACAAAACAAACCTTCATACCCTCTCAGAGCCTCAGAGAAGAGGTTCAGTTGGTCTCCAGAAGATGAAGTCTTACATCTCATTATCAGTAAGAATTCTCTCTACCACCACCATCAACTGCTCGTTGAGACTCTGCTCAAAACTCACAGTAATCTAGAATTTATTTATGCTTCCTACTTGTAGCCCTGTGACCTTCGACAAGGGACTTTTAGCTTCCAGAACATCAGTTCGGTCATCTCTCCAGAGGATACCTAAACTTACTCTGAGATGCCCAGAAGAAATGAAGAGTGGTGGGGCTGCATCAGCATTTAGAACACAGCACGTGGTGAGTGGCAAGTCCTCCTGCACTGCCCACTGCTTGTCCACCTGTTCTGTCTCGGCTGGACTGAGGCCACTTCATTCTTTTAAGTCCCTATGCTTGGGGTTCACTTTGCGCAGGGTCCTCTTTCTCATTCTGTGTTTCTTTTCCTCTTTAAGTGGAAGCTCCACAGGCACTCCATGTCCATGTAGTGCCCTTTTCAGTGCCATAAATCAGCTGCCCACTTCTGTACCAATGAAGTGCCGAGTATTAGGAGTCTCAAGGTCACTTCTTGGAAGACTCTCATTCCAAGCCATTGTCTCCTAAAGTATGCGGTATAAAAACACGGGTGGATCCCAGGTGCTTTAAGGGGGAGGATACATAAACTTTTGTTTAAATTTGTAGCTGGAAATTTATTTATATTATAAAAATAAAATTGGTATATCAAACCCAGATATCGAAGCATAAGAGAAAACCAAGAGAAAAATCAGTTCAAAAGTACTTGAAAATTACAGTAATTATACTACAAGCAGAGCTGACTGATATAAGAAAACGTGCCACATGAGAGCCTGAACAGGAAGCGGTCTGTCATTTAAGGCTGATGGATAAACATGGCGTATCCATGGCCCCAGGGCTCAGAGCTACAGGAAATCACAGAAAGTTCTTCTCCACTCTTCTCACATGCTGCTCAAGAAACACAGCTTTTGCCTCCCTGATTTTCTAAAATCACTTCATTTTAAACCCTGAATTGGAGGTCCCTCTGACTTGATGAATGGGACTATTAATTTTTCCTTCGATGCAAGAGCTTTGGAGAGAAAAGAATTCCCTCTAGTTCTTAGATGCACATCCCTTAGACAGTGTTTCTCAGGCACTGCAAGGCTGCACTAGTTGTGGTGGTCAAAACCAGTCCTTCTGACCCCTGAGCATGCCTAGAACACGGCATTGCCTAAACATCATCACCCCATAACACAGGAGATTCAGGAAACATCACGGTAAAACAGGAAGTCCCTATTAATAACCTCCTCTTAAATTGCATGCGGGGGAAGCATTACTGGGGAATCACTCGCTGCATATGCACCATTTTGCTGCAGTTCAGCCACGTTTATTTACTGGTAGGCCTGGGAGACGTTCAAACACAAGAGGCTGACATTTCTGAATTGCTAAGGAAGGCGCCAGTGCTGAGCACACAAATCAAACTGCTCCTTTCACTAGGTGCTACTTGAGAATTCAGTCTGCATCCCAGTTACACACAGCAAAGTGGATCAGCTCTCTGGGAGAAATCTCTAATATTTGCCGGCCATGATAAGTAATGATTCTCTTCTGCACGATTCTCTTCATAAACTCTAGAATTTTTTTTCACATGCATGTTAGCCCTTTTCTATACTGTAACAGTGAAAAGAATCATTGTCATCTAGTCAATTTTATTGTGAGACTAATTTAAATGGTTTCCTCAGGTGGAGGAGGGCTGTATGGATCTATTCTGCCCCACAGGAACAAATAGGCCAAGGGAGAGACCTTTAGAAGTCTTTGGTTTCTAGTTGATCGATATTTCATTCATTAGTTTTGGGAGGTGATTTCCTGAGAGACGCCATATTTGGTGCACACTCAAGAGCAGCGTGAATATTTGCTGCAGACTGAAGGCATCGGTAAGTGTGACAACAGAGGCTGCTGCACACTTTAGTAGGGCAAATGTCATGGACTCAGTCTTTGCAGAGACAATGGCCTCAGAGTCTTTGCCCATTTAGACATTCTCTAAACACCGACTGACTACCCACTGTCTGAAAAGTCCCGTTCTGCTCACTAGAGATCCCAAATGAAACAGATGGAATGCCTATCTTATGTCACTTGCACTTCACGAGGGCCTGAGAAAGAAAACAGTAATACATTTAACAATTGGTTTCAGACAGTGCTGAGTACTATGGCGGGAAAGTGAAAATCGGTAAGGGTAGACTTGGAAAGGGCGTTGCTGTCAACACTCTTGGCTATCATCTTGAAATTGATTTAAAGTAAACGAGACATTTCAGCTAACTTTGTGAATAATCAGTGGTGAAGTGCACCTGCGGCACCAGGGAGTCCCTGCCTGGCACTGCATGCTTGCAGGCTGAGCAGACTTCCATCTCCACTCTGGTAAGATTCACTCATTGTTTGGAGAGTTTCACTGATAGAACTCAGGAGCTGAAGTGACCCGACGCCAGACTCTGAGCAAACGGCCTTTGCAGGCCCGAACACTGGCGCAGCTCCGCAATCCTGGCGTCAAAGTCACACTAGATACTTGCTGCAATAATGAAAATGTGGATGGATGAAGCATCGAATTGTGTGAACAGCAACAGGAAAATGATAAACAGAGACATAGAGACCTTCAACATTTAGAACGGTCCTCTCTCCATAATTCAAGGCTGCCAGTTCTCCACGATGTCAAGGACATGATAATATCTGAAACTTGGACTGAAGGACTGAAAACTGGCCAATGAGCCAATCAGTATCTTTTCTAATATTCCACAAAGAAAACAGCCACCCTCCACAACTTTTTGTGACCTAAGTTTGGATGTAGATCAAGACGATTTTTCTGGGTGCACTGAAGTTTTTGGAAAGATAATAGAGATGATACCTCTTAGCTCACCACATTTGTCAGTAAGTAGTACTGGTTCTTTATGATGACCACTAGAGCCGAGGAAAGACCCTCTTTGGACAGGGAGACAAGCCCAGTACAGCGCTAACTCCAGGACGTGGAGGCTGATCCAGGTTCTATCTCTTCCTTTTGCACACAATAGACAGATATGATTAAAATACTTTCTTTAAGTTGGAAAACCACAAGATATTTGAAAATCTGCCGAATCCAAAATGTGAGCAGATTTTAACTGAGTTGTATGGTCCTTTAATCAACCTAAATCGACTTCCCCAGTAATCTGCCAACCTAAGGGGCCTCTGATCAAAAGCTTTTTTAAAAAACTAGATGTGTGGTATCATTTAGCTCTGAATATCTTTGAACTTGGAACTCATCTTATCTTTGAAATAAGATTTAAACTTTGCTTCCTTATTTAGTATTATTTTCTTATTGAAGGTTATCCTTAAATTTTGTTCTTCATTGTTACAGGGCCAGTCACAACATCTTTTACTACCTTCACTGAAATTCACAAAAGCTTGTGAAAGTCTTAAAGAATCTTTTTATTTTATATTTTATGCCACAATAGACATGATTAAAATTAGGAGTATCCAAATAATATTAATAATGCATTTTCTCTTATCCAAAGCAAATGCATTTTGTTCCTAAGAGATTTTTAATACATTGCTTTTTTTGGAAGTGAAAGGAGGGGGATGAAAAGTGTTTAATTGAAGATACATATTTGACTTGTGATTATGAAGTAATTGCTATACTAATTTTGAGTTTACATGGAGATACTGGGTTTTGAAGTAAATGAAAAGCAAATTCTATTTCTGTTCAAACATCCAAAGTAACCCCTTTGTTACAGAGCTGCTGGAAGATACTGTCTGCTAGGCCATGAAAATTGTGCAGCCACATTATGGAAACCTATGTACTAGGTCTGTATTTATAAAATAATGTTCAAAGTTTCAATTGTCATAAAACTTTCATAGACAATCTTAAGATACCCTTACCTACCTCATCCTCTCCTTCTACCCATCAAAGAAAAGGCTAACAGGAATAGTTCAATTCAATCATTATTTTTGGATGATCAGGTGCACAACTTTGTAGGCACACATGGAACATGCCTGCTCTTTGAAGGTTTCTGCCTCCTCGTGCTGTCTCACTCTGCAGGAGCTAGCCAGGTTAAATGGCTCCAGGACAGCGCCTGCCTTGGGAGGTCTCTCTGCAAAGATCAGAAGCTGTCTGAGGAGCCAAAACTGCCTTCTCACTGCCTCACTGTTGGCTGAAAACTTGCTCTGCTCAGAGGGTAGAAACAATGCCTTGAGGGAGGTGAGATTGGAAGGTGAGCACAGGAGAGAGAGGGAAAGGCTGCAAGACTGGACCCAGTTTAGTCCACAGAAAACCATGAACATGTGTTTACAGTCTTCTTGTCCTGTCTGTTTTCTGTCCTGGACCATGCAAGAGCAAATTTGGCAGGAGAGCTGGTGGGAGAAAAGGCAGGAGAATTGTGAAGATTCCTTGATGCTGGTTTATCCTGCTAAGTGATTACTTGCTAAAACTCTGGGGCTCTACTGCTTTATCCGCTAAATGACTACTTGCTAAGGCTCTGTCTGGGGCTCTGCTGGTTTATCCGCTAAGTGA
>JABTXL010004601.1:2182399-2203941 GCA_025134845.1 Neodon shergylaensis | reverse complement strand
AGAGAGAGAGAGAGAGAGAGAGAGAGAGAGAGAGAGAGAGAGAGAGAGAGAGAGAGAAAGTAGTGAGGGGCAGGAGGAAGAGTTGATGACCTGAGCCCTACATTTGGGTAAGTTTTAGGATGAGTGGATGTCCTGAACATCACTTTCTTCTTGAGAAAGAGGGACATAGTTCTCATGTATTCTCATAGGGTAAGGATTGAAAGCTAAAATGTACATGGAGACATTTTAAAAATGTTAAGAAGGTGCTAGTAGGCACAGCGATCCCTGCTGGTTGTCTACACCCTACCCATAAACAGTGAATAGGTGTGACAGGAAGACAAAGACTGAACAAAATGGCTCAGCGGAATAACAGGAAAGGAGCGGAGATGCAGTATTTCAGAGAAGTGGATGAAAGAGCGTTAGTACCGCAAGAGAATCAAGACAACAGTTAGTAGGTTCTTCTTGGGAACACGAACCAGCATTCAGGGTAAAGCAGAAGGGTGGGGTCATTCCAGAGGTAAGATTGCAGAGGCTGAGAAATGGGGAAGAAGGATGGCTTGGCAAAAAAAGATGTGCATTGCAAAGGGCCGTAAGTTCTCTTTAACAATGAGTTAAAAAAAAAAAAAACCACCACCAGCAGAGCAATACAGAGAGCAACTGAGAAGACAGAGGGTCCAAAGCATCAGATGTGTAAGCGGCAGGGAAGAATCTGGGTGATGGCCACACTAGGTGTCAAGATCACGGAGGAGGTGGGCCCACCAGACTGTAAGTAAAGTGATTGGCCGAGGGTTTTCTGTGAGGAGGGGATGTGAGTAGTGGCACAGGGAGGCTCATGGTAAGGGTTAGAAGAGTAAGGAGCAATGCTTCCAGGTTAGGATGGAAGCATCCGCATGAATGGGAAAGGAGATGATGGCAGGAACAAAACCCTTAAGCATCTCAGGAATGGGATTGATACGGCTTGAGGAAAAGAAATCCCGTCCGACCATTCCCCGGGACGCTCAGTCATCTGGGTAACACAATGACACACCCTCCCACGCTGAAGCCCGTTCACTCTGCTGTCATTGTTTTAACTGCGAATCGTTAAAGGATTAAAAGAAATCATATTGCACACGGCAAACTATTAAAGACAACAGCATTTAATTCAGTAGCAAGGTTTATCATCTGAGGGCTGTGCCCATTAATTCTCCCAGCTCTGTTGTGTGTGTTTCTGCAGCAAAGTGCTCATTTCTTCTCGATGATGTGTTTTTCCTGTAAACGGTTCAGGGTTTCTTTATGAAACGAGCAATGTCTCTATAAGCAACAACAAAAGGAAAGATTAACACTGCTGTAATGGCAATTAATTTGAAAAACGGCAGGCATTGTCGCTTTATGTTCATGTGCCATTTATCACACAATTCTGTTCATTTTTTTTCCAACCATAACAAAGCTATTGGCTTTAGGGTACCGAAACAATCAACATCATTCATGCTGCTTCTGAAGTAGCAACGTAAGTCTTGGACTCTTCTCATTGCAAACACGGAGTTGACAAATAAACATCCACAAAACAAATCTAAGCATTCGATCATGAAAGTGGCCATTTGTCCCACCAACCATCTTCCCCCTACGGAAGAGGCGAGTGAGTTTTCCACAGTGTTAGTGTAATAACCAGACATTCACTTCATACAACTGTCATACAAACAGGCTGCTTCTGTGCAAAAATCTGAGACTCACAAGGCTGCTCCAATATTGTGTTTCCTTTCCTTAGCCACGACTTGGTAACAGTTCACCTATAAAGACACTGAGCCAAGGGATGTCAATTACACACCCAGGTTCAGGAACTGCAACTTAAGGCTTCTTCAGTTTTCAATTCGTCAGTTAGGCCCTGGGTTGAGTGTAATGCTGGGGTTTCTTAAAGAGCACCAGAGATTTTCCCAGGGGACTCTTGGGTTACCTTCTCTTCATGTTCTATTTCAAGGAGACCATTTTTTAAAAAACAAAATTCACCTAGTTTGCATTTTAGAAGCAGTCATCCCAGTTAAATTGTTTTCTCATTTATATTTGAAAGTGACTTCCTCAGTTTAGGCCTGAGATCCTCTGGTAAAAAGGTTGAAATTGAATTATAGATGGCCATCTGACCAACACCTGTATCACCATTCCTGTGCCACATCCTCCCTCCCAGAAGCAAGTGCATCCTTCCCAGGCACATGGGAAAGAAAAAGTTTAGCCAGCAACCAGAAGCTGTGTCGGCCAAATAATCACATGGGAAAAGCTCAATATCAGCTAAGAATAGCTTGCTAAAGATGCAAGGGTGATGGCTGCAATGCCTGATGGGAGTGAGGCGGGCATGAGTAGAGGAGATGCCTGGTACAACCTAATGGACTTACTAGGAGACGTCGCGAAACCCTGGCTCTTCGCTTTAAGTGCAACGCCAATATAATTCATTGTTTCCAGAATGGTCCTAAAAGAGCCTTTGGATTTCTTTTAAGAAACATATTAATACTTTTATTTCATTTCATAGGGAGGCAACCACTTTCATACACAGAAAAGAAACATAGATCAAATAATGACATATCTGAGTCATAGCAATTCTAGAACAGCACAGCATATGCAATAGGTGTTCAGGAATATTTTGTTGATAGACTATGGTATTATAAAAAAGCACATGAGCATATTTCCACCCACCTCTGTTTTTTTCTTTTATTTTTGGGTGTGGGAGGATTCAGGTTTATAGACTATCCCTGTTAACGTCACATCATAACCCAACTGTTAAGAACTGACAGCCTAAACCACTTTATATGATTTTGTGGTTAGTACCATGGCAAGCTAGAAATATGTAACTATTTATAAAATTGGTATAAATATACATTTTCTTTTACATTTATTCAGATTTTTTATAAACAATTTGTCAAACAATTGTCAATTTATTTGCTTCCTGAAACAAGGTCTCACATACCCACATTGCTTTTGAATATGCTAGGTAATTAAGATGGCATTGAACTCTCGATGTTTCTGCCTCACCACCTAAGGACTGGGATTACAGATGTGCACCACCAGCCAGAAAACAAATCTTTCAAAGCATTCCTCTGAATAGAGTCTGACTTTCAAGTCACACGCAACTTGGTTACTGATAGTCCGTTCCATTCACAAAGGGGTCCTCTCAAAAGTCACCATGGGGGCCAAATAGACGTTCAGCTGTTGAGCCACTGCCCTCTGCCTCACATGCTAAAGTGACAGAAAATGTTGTCTAGGCTGTCAGAACAGCCAGGCATCTCTGCAGCTAGACAATCACTGTCTTTTCTTAATTGATGTCCCCCCTCTCGCTGATGGACTCCGAGACCTGTGTCCAGTTGACAGCACACTAGCCTGCACACCTCACCTGCCTCTATTTGTCCAGACCATTCACCTGCAAAGCACAGGAAGCAAGAACCTGTTTTTCTGGTTTGATCGCTTATTCCAGGTGAAGAATCTATCAACTTAAAGACAGGAGTCATCTGACTGTGCACCGTAGCCACAAGCCTACACCAGACCTGGGAGGATCACAAGGTGAGGAGTGGGCTCAGGTCCCTCCTATTATCATACCCTTCAGGGGTTGCCTGATTGCCATTCAAACAAAGCCATTCCCAGGATCTGAGCTTCTCAGCACTGGATGTGGCCATGGTTCAGGACTACTCTGACTGTCTTCAGGGTTTTGTTGAAGAAAATAAAATTTAATTTCCTTTGGCTGAGACTAATCAGCCCAGGCTAAACAATTCCCAGCAACTCATTATGCACAGTGGATTTACCTGCTAAGCCAGCAGATCTCTAAACTCCTTGATTAGGGAAAAAGAAAAAAGATATTTGGCGCACTTAAATGTTATGACCATCTCCCAGCAGTAGGAGACAGGCGTCTCATGCGACAAGGCTCCCGTGTGCCATTACAGACGCAGAAGAAAACACTGTTTTCCACCAGGAACACAATGAAACCCACAGCAAAGAGAGTAACCTGTCCCTTGGATCCAATTAGCACTCATGAATGTTAGCGCCTACTACGTGCACACTGAGAACAGAAAAGAATAAAAGATAATGGAAGTATAGGAAGATTGGCATCGGCAGAGTTCCTTTTACCTCATAGGCTCCACTTGCAGAGTGGAGTACGGTGCTTGATTCTCCTCAGGGGGAAACTAAGCCTGTGCCCAAGGGAGCTGGTTAGAGATGGGGCCTGGCAGGAGAGGGAGAGCCACCACCATGGCTGGAAAGAGAATATCGTGATCTGGAAAAAAAACCAAATTCATCTTTTGCCTACGTGTAATGTTTTCTAAGCTTTGGTTCTGTCGATGTCACTCCTGTTCCACTTGAACCTGCAGAGGTCGCTTCCTTCTCTCGGGTCTCCACCTGCCAATTCGGGGCTGCCAATTCGGGGCAGTGCCATGGTGGCTTGATGAGATACCCGAAATTCTAAGAAAGATTCCTTGAAGATAACTTTGAAAAAGTCTTGGTGACAGAAGGGACTTGCATCTTTCTCTTCTAGTTAAGGTGATGAGTGTGGTGAAGCCACCATATGGTGAAGTTCAAGCTCAAAGAGACTCTCATCCCTCTCTCCAGTTCTCACCCATGCTTCATTCCCAGCTAAACTAATCCTGTTTGGCTTGGGACACGTCAAAGCTACACGGTCCATCTTCCTCTGGACAGAATGGTCTGCAGTTTTCTGAGTTTGCACAGGTGTGAGCAATATCGCTTACACATGTGGAGCCTACAGCCAAGGATACCTACTGGCAATGCACCATTAAGAAGTGAGTTAATTGCATCTCCTTCACTAACCCAATTAAGCAGTCCACACAGCTAGTTTGAAAGCAGAAGGGGACAGTGATGAGATAAATTTGATGGTAGGGGTGAGATAGGAATCTGCTCCATCACAGTCTCTTTCCTATTAAGAAAAGATTTTCTCGCTCCATCCACCTCTTCTCTCTCGCTATTTATTTCACATCTGCATGACATTAATGTCCATCCTGAGTTGGCAGGTTTCATTATAGTTTCGTAATTCAGAGACAGATGTGCTTTATAGTCTTATGGGACCAGGGTTTATAGTTTTAGACATTGTGCTGATGAGGGAGGGGAACTTGATTGGGGGAGGGGGAGGGAAAGGGGAGGCGGCGGTGGGGAAGAGACAGAAGTCTTTAATAAATAAATAAATAAAAAAAATAAAATAAAAAAAAATAAAAAAAAAAGAAAGAAAACCAAAAAAAAAAAAAATAAAAAAGTCTTCAAAACAGCACAGCTTCATCTTAAAAACAAAGGTACCACTAGACAGGGAAAAGCCCAAATGAGGCCTCAATGCTATACAAAAAAGCTACAGGCAAACAAGTAAAGCTAGGAGCAGGAGATGGGAATCCTCCCCAGGGAAGAGCACAGCGATTGGGTGTACTGTGACAAATGCTGCCCGAGAACATTCAGGTAGCATTAGAGAGACTTAATAGGCTATGTTAGGAACATATGTATTTACATATACATCACACACACACACACACACACACACACACACACACTCATGTTGAAACAATGAAAAAAGAGGCCATAAAGTTGAAGAGAACAGAGAGAAGTGTGTGAAAGAATTTGGAGGGAAGCCATGGAAGGGAGATATGTTGCAATTAAATAATCTCAAAAATTAAAAAATGGAAAAAACAAAAATGGTGTGAAAAATTCTTCATAATGCTAGAGTGTCTTCTAAGTTGTGTTACTCTTAACCACATAGTCACTTGTATGATTTAATATGACATGTGCCCCACGGGCTCACACACTGGGGAAATGACTATTACTTTCCTGGCCATAGGGAAGTGACTGGATCCTGACAACTCTGATCGATCACTGGATAATTCTTTGCTAAGTTCATGCGATGGTCACATGACTGGAAGGAGATAAAAACAGGAAGTATGGCCTTACTAGAGCAAGGAGGTCTCTGGGAGATGGTAAATCTTCCTGCTCCATGTCGTGCTTTCTGCCAGCCATAAACTGAGCTGCTTTGCTCCACCATGGGTTCCGGGTACCATGGTGTTCTGCTCAAGCACACAGGACCACATACAATGCACTAAAACCATGAACCCAGACAAGCTTTTCCTCCACTAAAATGGTTTCTCCCAAGTATTAGTTATACCAAAGCTAATACTACTTCTACTAACACGACTAGGGACATAGGGTAGAAGCTTCCATCACACTGTCTCCTTCACCTCTTGCCCTCCTGTGCATAGTCAGATCACTATTATCCAACATACATCCCAATCTCAGAATGGCATACATGGACAGAGAAGGCTGTTGTCGCCCTGGACATCTGGTAGACCTCATGGAAGTGGTCTGTGGTAACTCTGCTTTTTAGTCTTTGGAGGCCTTCTGGAAGAGGGGCCAGATTAATTTGTAAATCCTCTCTAAAATTAATGAGCATGAAATTGCATATTTTCTGCCACTGGCATTCCCACTACTAATGTGTCTGAACCACAAATGAGAACTCCCTGGTGCTTAACTCCCCAATAAGGAGAGAGCCATAGTTGTGCCTTGCAGGCCTGTCTCAGCACAGACTCAATATCTACAGAGGGTTGCATTCTTTCCCATAAGACCCATTTTCTTTAATATATCAGTTCTTTCTTTAATATCTTGAAGTCAGTACTTAGTCCCTGTCCTTTGCATGTAGGAAGGCCTATATATACACTTCAAACCTTGACTTATCTGTTACAGGGTCCCAGGTGACATGCTCAAGATTTCCCACAGTTGATGAATACACATAGAGTCAACGGAGTCACATTAGAATGATAAGTGGATGGAAAATATGAATTGCCTCAGGGTAGCTAGTGTGGGCTAGTTAAAACTGCATTTTAAATTTATGTTTAAGAAGTACACCACTGTTTAGGAAAAGAGGTATTCATTTATATTGATACGAACAGGTTTGACCCAGCTGGTGAGATGACTCAGTGGGTGAAGGCCTGGCTGCCAAGTCTGACACCCCTAAGTTTGTTGTCTGGAAACCCACATGCACATACAGCAGGTCCCCTTCCCCAACAAATAAGTAAATAAATTTAATAAAAAAAATATAAAACATTAGGCACTCACTATATACCAGCACAAATCTAAAACCTCTGTATGAAATTGAGTTTTTATTTTTGGTCATGAGAACTCAATTCAATTTCAAACTGTAAAATATATAAATTAATTTCACCAAAGGAATGCTTGGCTTAAGGAATAACTTGCCATCATTTATCCTAAATTGTGTATGACTTGGTGAGTTTTACAGGAAGCTACTCTTATATCAAATGCTAGGGCAGTGTGGGTATATGAAATGCCCTATCCTCTCAGCACTTAGTATTTTATCAATACCCCAAACACTGTTTGGCATGGGTATTGATATCTGCACTGCTTGGCATCTGAGGACATGGAGGTTACATTGATGAAATGTTCTGCCCAAATTTACTATGAAGTGAAAAACAGAAACAAGGCTTTTTACATACATGGCTTATGGATTTTACACATGCCTTTTTTGGGGAATTCTTTCTGTGTGAATAAAGAGATGCATACATTCACATGGTAGCAACCACTGTGAGTATTGTGTGTCACTAAGTGTCGCAGATACAGGCACCTGGAACAGTGTTTGACGATCTCTTGAAATTTTAATTTAGGAAGAAAAAAAGCCAATCTCACTAAGCTTTGGGATCTTACATCTTGTCACAAAGTCCTGGTTTAATTTATGATACAAGAGTCAAGGATCTTTCAGGACATAAGCAAACCTCTTGAAAGAATACCTGTTAGCAGAGAGGCTCAAGGAATTCTAGGAGATGAAATCTGTCTAGATTTACTCCTCCTGCTCTGTGTCTGCTATTCTCTACTGATGGAGCATTGATGAACTGTTTCCCACAAGTGAATAAATACGAGGGCACTCTCTTTTCTCCTTTATTATTCTAGACGCTGCCCATAGCCTACTAACTACAATATTTCAAACCTTTCACAAGAGTTCCTGAAGTCAGAAGTGTAAATAAATCTTAGGCCAGGTGCTATCTACCAATGGCATGGATAGTGTGGTGACAGGGAGATGTGGTCTGCCCGTCCTGTCCTTTAGAACTCCAGGGCCGGGACCGGAGCAGGAGGACTGTCGCCTAGCCCGAGACTCAGGAGCCATGCATGCAGCTGAATCACTGAGCAGATCACCCTGGACTCCAGCAGGCAGCATCTGCACAGATCGTTAACACCTGAGGTGGTCATTTTACCCTCACATTGTCATGTCTCTTGGTGTTGGACAATTGCAGGACTTGTTTCTAAATTTATTTTTAGTTCTAAATATTTTTTTTTAAATATGATTTGGAGCTAGAGATGGCTCTGCTGCTCTTATGGAGGATCAGAGTTCAATTCTCGGTATCCATGTGGCAGATCACAACTGTCTGTAACTCTAGTTCCAGGGGATCTGATGCCCTCTCCTGCCTTCCTCAGGCACCAGGCACACATGTCATGCACTTATGTACATGTAGGCAAAACGCTCCTACATATAAAGTAAGTCAAGCTTTAAAATAAGAAGGAAATTCCAAAACTGAAGGCTAGTTTCTAAGTGTGTGTGTGCTGCTGTGTCTGCTTGCCCAGGACCAGCGAACGGGGCAGAGATCGCAGCAAATGCCTGAAGAAGAGCATGTTCCACACAGCCTGGAGCTGTCATGTCGTTTTCTCTGCTAATTCATCTCTAGGTCAAGCCAGAGCAGACGATGGTTTATCCAACAGATGACGTGTCTTTGATGCACGGTTAAAGCAGGATTTACTCGTCTGTCAGCATCAAGGCGGTCTGCTTTCTGTTATCTAAAGCTAGACTTTGGATACCCTCTGGTTTTACAGTAAGAGACAGTGATTGTACAGATAAAACTTCACAAGGGTGTGAAATAAGTATTGTGGGAGAATCAAAAGCCATTCATAATTTAATAGAATTTCCCTGTAGTGCAATAGTGTGGGTTGCTCCATGTGTGGTCTTGTGTGAATTTCTAGTCCTTCAGGAGCTTCAGTTGCTCCATTTAGTAAACGCTGACGTAACAGAGAATTGATTAGAATAGTCTCAATAATCTACCCAGATGTTAACTACCACTTAGTAAACGCTGACGTAACAGAGAATTGATTAGGATAGTCTCAATAATCTACCCAGATGTTAACTACCACTTAGTAAATGCTGACATAACAGTAAATGCTGACGTAACAGCATCAATAATGTACCCAGATGTCAATCACCACTGCCCGAAGGGTAAAAGACCCTTTCTAGTGGAACAGGAACCAGAGTGACCAGCAGGGCCCAGTGGCATTGTGTTACAGCCACAATTATCTTTTCTGAACACTACCTTGTAATATGAACTCTTTGAGAGTGTGGATTTAACTTTATAGTCATAACTATTATTGTGTAGTCATAAGCATTATAATAAGCCCCAGTTATTGAACATGAGAAAAATTTAACCTCTGGGAAATTAAAAACCTACCAGAGGCCAAACAACTATGAATCCAAGGCTAGATTTGAACTCAGCTCTGCCCAACTACAAAGACTATTCTTTTCTCAAAGCTGCCATGGTGAATCATTATGAAGAATTCACACGACAAACAATGCTTGCAGAAAAGAAAAAAATGTGGAATCTTACAACTGTAGACTAATTTTCATGCTGCCCAATTTGGTACCTCTACATTCCATCATGAAAATGAAGATATATGATATATATTTTTAATGTTATGGGCAAACTGCTTGCTGAATTTTTAGCTGGAAAATTCTTTCAACATTAAATGGTCTATTGTAACTCAATTTGTCAGTAGCAAAGAAAAAATTAAAATCCAGGTACCTGGATTTAATAGCCCAAAAAATTTCAAATTATCTTCATTTGCTTCTGAGACAAATTATTCAGATAGACAATTTCCCTCACGAATTACTTGCTTGTCTGATTTTCCTTGGGTTATGTCTACCTCATCAACTTCACTGTTTCTTTTCATAAATCTTGCCCGAACAAAGATTTAGCTTTTATACTTACTTAGGATGACCGGGAAAAATGCATTCCAATGCCACTGAATGTGAGTGTTTAGTTTGGAACTGATTCTGCAGCATTATTTCCAGTAGTACCCTTCCAGCTTTCCAATTAACAGACTATCAACAACAATAGCAGACATGCAGGATAAAGACCCTTTGTGCCCATCATTTCTTGTCAGTTTCACTACTGGGCTCTGAGTCTGCTTTGGGACACTTCAATTATGAAAGTCATCATGTACAACTCTATTGAATTCTATTAGCAGGAATAACTCAGAGGAGGTCCATTTGTGAGAACTGAGACTTCCCTGACTCAATCTCATATGCCCTGTCACATGCCTTGAGGCGTTTCAAAATTACAAAGTCAAACTTTACAAGAGTGTGCCTGTGCATGTAATTTTCAGTCACATTATAGTACGAAATCAAGAAGTTGTTCTTTTTAAATAGCAAACAATATTGACAGGCAAATCATCCAGTGCCTTTGGCGCAAACATTGTTTACACTTGGCAATAAGTCGTGCATCAGTGTCATGTGAGAACTGCAGGACGGGAAGAATACATTATAGATGTGTGCACATGTTGCACATAAAACAGATACAAATCACGCCTAAACTGCTCCATATATATGCATGTTTAGTATCGTCATCTACATATCTCTCTATTTTCAGGCAGTACTAAGAAAAGAAGAGTGGAGTAGAGGATTCAGGAAGGGCTCTGAACTCCGATATATTCCTATTGACCCTTTTAACAGGACAAGGCACAACGGGCAGAAACTGAAAACCACCATCTTCATCCTGATGGCTTCTTGGAGTCCTGCAGTAGGGAGTTTAAAGCAAGCAGCAGAGGCTGTGACCTCCCATGGTATTCTAGGAACTCCCAAGTTGCAGAAAACATGAGAAATTTATATTTGCATTCTGCATGTAATATTTCCACACGATATCCCGAGATGCTCCATTAAAAAAATTTCAGCTTAGCTTATGGCACTAGCCCTCAGAGATGAAGACAAGTACTGCAGTTGTGCAGCAGGGAACGGTTATGCGAGGAATCAGCATCCCGGTGACCAGATGAACAACTGAAGTACAAAACAGCAGGTGCTGTAGAGAGGGGGCATGACACAGGAGTAGCTAGGAAGGGTATGCATTTGTATGTAACCCTGCTTGATGGAGGAGGGTCATCTTTCTATCTGTTGCTTTCATTGGTTAAGTAATAAAGAAACTGCTTGGCCTCTAATAGGGTAGAATTTAGATAGGCGGAGTAAACAGAACAGAATGCTGGGAGAAAGAAGCTGAGTAAGGGAGTTGCCATGATTCTCCCACTCCAGACAGACGCAGGTTAAGATCTTCCCTGGTAAGCCACCTCGTGGGCTACACGGATTATTAGAAATGGGTTAGATTAATATGTAAGAGCTAGCCAATAAGAGGCTGGAACTAATGGGTCAAGCAGTATTTAAAAGAATACAGTTTCCGTGTAATTATTTTGGGTAAAGCTAGCCGTGCGGGCGGCCTGGTGCCAGGGAACGTAGCCCTCCGCTCCTAGAACAACACCTGCTGAACAGTTTGGGAACTGCATTTAAACATTGCCCTGCCTCCATTTCTCTCCATTGGAAAACTGCAGCCTTTATTGACTTCCATTTTGCTTAAGACAAGTTTAAGAAAACGTTCAGTATTTATTGCGGTAGAAAGAGTAAACACCATATAATGGCTAATGTGGGCACAGTAAAGCTGAGATATCGCCTTCTTTGACAACTAGAGATGTGTTGCTCGAAATAAGCAAAGTGTTTGCCCATTATCTGAAAGCTGCCACATTGATGTAAATAGACGTCATAAAGCTGACATAGGTAAGGAACATTGGCGCTGTTCTGCCAGTGCCGTCCTGGAGGAGGTGTTTCCCAGGCATATCCCTTTATTTCTGTTTCTTTTTTTACTGTAACTAGCAGAAATTTTAGCTAAAATCAGTTAGGCTAAAAAAAAATCTTGTAGCAAAGAGTAGAACGCTCTGACATCTTCGTTAAATATTTACAAACAGAGTAAAAATAAAGGATGTTAAACATGACAGAGAAATATGGGAAGGCCCTGGAGAAACTTGCAGAATTAAACCATCCTTTCCCATTTCCTTTAGTTCCTAATTTTGACCCTAGAGCTTCCTCCTTGCACCACAGGTATGCGCAGTAGAGATGGGCTAAGGCAAAAGCTGCCTGCGCATCCTAGAGGTGTCCAGAGCAGCGCTAGCTGTTCTGGGAAGGACCCGGGATCACATGCGCACTCACAGTGCGAACTCTTCTCATTTAGATTGCCAGGTATATACAGTTGTCACAGATGCCACACAACAAGGCCGCGTGCTCACCACATGTTCTTTTTCCTGCCACCAGTGACGGTGAGCTAATCGGAGATACGCGAGAGAAGTAGTTCTTTATTTCACACATGCCTGATTTCATGGCACCAACGAGGTGCAAGTGTGTGTTATACACCATGTGTAAGCACTGTCTATCCTTCCTCGGCTATCTCAGTCTAGACTGCCTGCAGACAGTTTGAAGTAAGAATATAATCTCTTTCGGAGAGAGCCAAAACCCAAACAGAGGAAGGCACATGTGCCTTAAGTTCATAACTTTTTCTAAACTGTTCTCTCCTTTTACAATGCTAACAATTTTCTAAGCCTCAATTGTCTCAACTTTCAAATGGGATAATAATGTGTAGTTTTATGCTAGTGGGAGCTAATTAGGGCAATATGTGCCAAGTTTTTGACATAGACTATTGGTTACTGAATGCTAACGGCTCCAGGATGCCTTCATCAGTCAGCAGGTGAATTAATCTTATTTGGTAGAAACCTAAACCATTCAAATGGAGGTGTTTTTTTTAAGCCTAGAATTTTCTTTTGCTTAAGTTTTTATCTTCTGATAAGGGAAATATAGAACCCTGATGGCAGAAGAAAACAATTTCTTACACATAATAACTAGAATGAATTAGAGTTTTGAAGAGACTAAAAATTACTCCTTCCAAAGACATTTAAATAACCCCACCCAATACATAAGAAAACTATTAAGCATAAAATGTATCTCTAGCATATGATATGGTAAATCCTCCCATGGGTATAACTTATTCCCCAAAAGCAGGCACTTCAGACGGGCAATGCCAAGTCTTTCATGGTACGAGGAGACCATTTATTAAATTACCGCTATAATTGGGCTCTGGTGATCCTAGAGCTAATGTCCCTTGCAAAAATTTAAGTTAGAATGAGGGACAAATTTGTTCACCTGGTCTTTTATGCATAATCATCACTAATTACACAAATCTGATTTGTCTGTTTCATTAAATACGTCCAAAGATGTTTTCTGTGTAAGGCGGGGCCCTAAAATGCACAATGGCTGCTCAGATTCCCTGCGTGCTCCAATGTGGTTTAGCGTTCTAACTGGGCAGAATAAGAGGCAACTGAATCACGAGAACCTGCAACCTTTACACGTTTGGTGGTATGCCATTCTCCCCGCTTCCAAGATGAGCGAGGACAAACGACAGGCTGCTATCATTACCCAGTTTGGAAACCACTGCTTTTTATTTATTTGTTTAAAGGAAGTTCCTAATTCGTTTCTATAAATTTTTATTTTAAAAGGTGAAATATGGCAAAAGGCAAGTAAGTCCTCCTGGGTACCATCAATCATCTCCCAGCGAGCTTGAGAATCTCTGGGAAGGCTGCCCAGGGCACACCGATTTGTTCTCTTTTCCTTCAAATCAATGATAAGGTGCAATTTCTTTTTTTATTGAATTATGTTTATTCTGGACAAGTATAAAATAAAATAAAATGCCACTGCACCCTGGAGTGTAAAACCATAAAAGTAGCAGGCCCCCGAAACCCAGCAGAGGCAGCACTCACGTCTAGCCACAAGCTACTCCAGGAAGCACGCCCAGGTACACATCGTCTTTAATGTCATTTGAAAACCTACACTGATCTTCATGCTCAATATTTCAGCAGAATGGCAGAGTTGATTCTCTTCTGCTTGACTTGGGGTTCTCCACATGCCTCTAGCCCACTGACAATACTTCAGCCAAATTGTCTGTGCCTCCTTGCCCATCTCCTTTTTTGCAGACTTGCAAATAGTGACAAAGATCAGGATTTGGCCCTCTTCTCTTGCCTATACTCCTCATTCATTTCCATGCTAAATGCCTGCCATTAGGACTTTTCCCATAAGCTCTAGACATGGAATATATACCCTGTCCATGTGGTCTACCTGCTTCAATATTCACACAATGACATCTACAAGGCATATCTACAGTCTAGTATGTCCAAAACAGTTATGAATTTCCCCAACACCACCACTCAGACCCCAAGCATCTTCATTAAGCTTAGGTTAAAATTCCTGAGTTATCTTTGAATTAATTATTAAACTATATATTTGATAACCCATGTGTAATTTCTGCTGGTACTTTTTTACAATACAGAAGAAATCATTTGACTTTTCTTGATTTTTGATGGCCTATTGTCCAATTATACTATTGGACAATTATATTCTCATTTGTCCTATTGTCTAAGCTGTCTATTATAAACTTATTTCAAATTTCAAATGCACTGGGGAATAGCTCATTGGTAAAGTGCTGCTTTGCAATACTAGAGCAGCAAAGGCTTGCAATTCCAAGACTGGGGAGGCAGAGAGGGATGGATCCCTTGGGTTTGCTTGGACATCCAGCCTATCTGATTTGATGAGTTCTCGACAGTGAGAGACACTGTCTCAAAAAAGGAAAAAGAGGAGGATGGTGATGGAGCCTGAGGTCAGAGAAACAACAACCCAAGTTTTCCTCTGGCCTCTATACACATGCTTACACAGCTGTGTGTGCACACCCACCCCACAAACTTACACATATATTGAATGAAGATGCACACACATATACACATTCTTGAGTTGACAAGAGATCGCAATGGCAACAACCTTGCACTAGCTTCAAAGGCATGCAAAATGCCCAAATAATTGCCATACAGACCCAGGCATTTATGAAAGGGAAGAGTCCCTTCAAACAAGTCCCTGAGAAAGCTATTTTAAAAGATTGGGTTGAAGCCTAAGCTACCATGAAGACCACAGAAAGTTGAAATCAGTAACATGGAAAGAGCTACAGCCATTTCGGGAGAGAGACTGTTTAGGACTGAAATGAGAAAATGGGTAGACTTGCTCAAACTCTTTTGAGCTCATCTGAAGTCACCAAGAAATGTGAGATTAGTTATTAAGATGTCTTTTCCTGACCCAGTGGCCCTTATTTTGTCACCCACAGTCCTGCATATTCGGCTTTCTTTGCTTTCTGCCTCAGTCCTTCTTCAGGTAAGCAGGGTGGGATGGAGTGATGAGGAGGGGGAGATCTTGGGTACTGAAAGTCAACACTGAGGTTGAGATAGTTTAGGGATTGAAAACCAATCATCCATCCAACCAATCATAAAACAATAGCAACCCCAACAATGAGATCATTCCGCCCTTCGTCCATCTCCTCTCCACTTCTTTGGAGTAGTGTTTGGGAGTCATAGAAACCAAAAGGAGAACAGGGCACCCTGTTATGGTCAAGTCCCAACATGCACCTATCTCAGGTATGGCGGGAAGCCAAATGGAATTATCTGTGTGAAAGAGCAAATCTGATGGTTTTCCAAAGTTTGCAGGTGTTTGTTCTGAAAGATCTGTCTCCAGGAGTCATAAAAGGAGAAAATACACACACACACACACACACACACACACACACACACACACACACACACGCATCTCTTTCCTCATTTTAGGGAACAGCTTGATAAGCCGTGTGTGGAGCACACAGAGAGGCAGCGGTGGTGAAGGTATGGGCAGCTTATGGCTTCTTTCGACTTCAGTAAATCATCCCCACAGTTGGACTGTGAAATAGCAGCTTTAATTATCCGAAGAGACGCCATTGCAGGTCTGGCTGCTTCCGCCACACAGCCAGAGACACAGAGCTGCGTGTTAATTGCTGCAATTCTGGCCGTATTCATCTTTTCTAAGACACTGCCTATCTAACAAGTTTTAGTTCTTAATTATTTTTTACAAGAATGATGTTTAATCAAAGCTAATGATATCAAGGCACTTGAGTCTCTACGTGAATTAATTCAGCAATAGAGATGTTCCGTCACATTCTTTCTTCACTTTGTCCAATATTAAATAGAATCGTTTCCCCAAGAAATTAGAATTCCCAGGGATGGTCAGGACATCCACTCTTCTACCCACAGCCCAGTCAACCACAGAGACATTGACTTTGGTTAAAGATTAGTTATTAGGGATTCATTTAATCAGGGATATTTGCATATTATAACTTAATTATAACTTACTGTAAGCCAAAGTCCAATAAATAGGCTTGTGGTATGATTAAAAAAATCACAGAATTGGAAATAAAATGCTTTTTCTAAGACAAAGTCTTATTACATAGTCCAAGTTGACTTTGAAGTTCAAATTAGATTTATGGGCATTCAGCCTCAGGGCCAGTTACAAATTACCCTTAAAATTAAACCGCTTATCTCTGTATATGAAGAATGCAAACTAAGATATGATGAAGTCCTCCCCCCCCCCCAGATTAACAAAAGTCTTCAAATTGGCTGGTTTTCAAAGGTGTGGTAAGACAGGCTCTCACACAAAGCAGGCAGAATTTGAACCAGAATAACCTTTAAAGGGGGCAATCTGTCACCAGTTATCAATGTCCCTTTGGCCCGGAGTTGCATGACTTTATCTCTTAGAGATACGCTTTTGAATGTTGTGATGGTTAATGCTGATTATCAACACAGACTAAGAGATAAGCATCAGGGCACATCCCTGAGGGATTTTTAGATTAGGTTAACCGAGGTAAAGAGCCCCACCCTAACTGTGGGCAGCAACACTCTGTGGGCTGGGTAAAGACTGAATGAAAAGGGAGAAGGCAGGCTGAGCAGGAGCGTTCATTCCTGCTTCCTTCACTCACACGACCAACTGTCTCCTGTTATTATGATGTTTCTGCCATAAATGATTATACTCTGAACTGTGACCTAAAATAAATCCTTCCTTCTTTAAGTAACTTTTGATAAATATTTCTTTCATAGAAATAAAAAAACTAATCAGCATGTCTATGATAATACATGTAGTTTCCTAATAGGAAAATATTGAAAATAACCCGAGTTTATGAATAATGATTGGTGATGACTCAGATATTCGCAAAATGCGAGATTGTTTAATAAGCATGAGTATGCAAAGCGCATCATGCAGACACAAATTATGTTGAACCGTTAGTTTGGTCAATCTCGAAATCTCTGTAAGGCCTTTCCAGCAAAAAAAGCCCTGAGTAGAACAGTCACAAGATGCTGTACTTTGTAAGAAAGGCTTATGAGCATGAATTTTTACTTGTTTACATTTACTTAGGAACATCTGGAGGAATTCTCGGGAACTAGTGGACTTGGTATTCATCTCACGTATGGAGTGGAGGGAGGATGGGTGGAGGCTGGGGAAGGAAGGGGATCTTAGACTCTGCCTCTCCTGAAGCTGCCTATTAAAAAAATGTAAAACAGCATGACTGATTAGGGTGCCCCCATTTCTGAATTGTCCTGAACATGCCGTATACTTATTACTGAATATGCATTCTTTTCCCTCAGTAACTTTTCTGGCTAAAGAAGGCTCACAGCTGTGGAAGGCAAACACTAAAGGCATTTCACAAAAGCACATGCGCAATGAGACCCTGACAGAGACCCACTAGCACACGCAGAGAAGTAGGCTTCCCCCAAATTAACATGGATTAACTGTCATACTGCAAAACTAGGAACTCAATCTCATTGGATGGAGTCAATCAACTCGCTGAGAAGAGACAGTCTCTATTACCATCTAGAGTGACAGAAAAAATCTGGGGTGTTCAGGACCCAGTGTAGATTATCCCAGGTGAAAAAATAAGAAAAAAATTGATATATCTGTATTACCCAGAAATTCAAATCACCATGCACCCATTGCCATCTAAAATGATATTCAGACAGAAGAGAGCCAGGATATCCATGATATGAATAGATGATATGGGCCAGGGGATTGTTCAGTCAGTAAAATTTCACACACTACCATGGAACACCTGAGCTAACATTTGTAGAACCAGTTAAAAGAAAGTGGGAGCAAGCCTGCAATCCTAGTTTTGGGGAGGCAGAGACAAGAGGATCCTTTGTGTTCACTATCTAGGAAGTCCGGCCAAATGGGTGAGTTTTAGGTCCAGTGATATACCCTTGTGCCTCAAAGATAGATAGACAGACTGACAGACAGACAGACAGATAGATAGACAGACCTACAGACATACAGACAGATAGACTGATAAATGATAGATGGCAGATGAGAGACAGACAGACGGATGGATGGATAGTTAGACAGACAGATGCATAATATTGTGGAGAAGCAATTGAGAAGGACACATGGCATGAACATACACAGTGTAAGATTTGCTATAGATATTTTGTTATTATTATTGTAGACCCCATTATTAGGCTCTTCCTTAGGTAATAACAATGCAAAGAAAAAAGCCCAAGGAGCTAAGATCAAAATACAAAACAAAATAGAATAGATGTGCACACACTGAATAGGGAAGCATTTGAGGAGCCACATGTAGACAAGTAAGTAGTACTTGAACAAAGAGGTTTATTGGTCTTTCAAAAAGGGAGCAGAACTTGTGTCCAAAGCATTTGGAGATGGGTACCTAATGCTCACAGTTCAAAATTTAGAAAGTGTACACTGAATTGTAGATACCACATTGTAAGACTTGGGCCATCTTAGAATCAAAATGGGGACAAACAGAGAAAGAGCTGCTGTCGGTTGTTTACCTTCAACCGCCTGACTATGCAGCAGAGAATTCTTACTTTCCTTTTGGTGACATCTTTGCAAAATTATTATCACAATACTTATGATATAAGTTTACGCTATAAAGACTGTGGCAGTAGGCTTCCTATGTTCAGCATGAGTCACGAGAAAAGATGGCCCGTGTCATCATGAACACCGAACGGCTCAACAGAGACTACATAATGACGGATTTACTGGACACTCTCAGCTTATTACTTCTGCAAGAAAGCCAGTGGGGGAAAGGAAAGAAGTACAAGGGCAAGTATGGAGTGAGGTCATCTAAAAATGGTTGTAAGAGAAGGTGACTACATACTGTTCATCCGTTTTGATCCTTCAGTGACCCAGCAACTTCCAAAGAGAGCTATGTATGTATAGAGAACTGTGTATGTATATTCAGAAACGACATTGAAAAGTGACCTTTCTGTTAGTTGGCTTTGACTGCTGGATGGGGGGGGGTGGTAGAGTAATCAACTGGGGTTGAATGTCTGTCTTTTACACATCTCTAAGAGAAACTCTTATTTAGAAGCTCTTTACAGTGTTGGGAGAAATGCACATCTATAATTTCACTTGCAGATCATCCCTAAAATACACACAGTGTATGGAGCCGATATATAACACTATACACCTGTTCAAATCACACAGATCAAGGGCACTGATGCAGAGACTCAAGCCCAGTTCATGACACTGCAAATTCTATTCTCCTGGTTCCACAGAACTTAAAGAATATGAATATGTGCAGGAAACAATACCCCAATTGCCTCAGAAAAACATAATCGCCAGTATCTAAGCACCCTGACAGATTGCCTGTGAGTTTTTCATCAAGGCTAGGGGTATAGCTCAGGGGTAGAGTGCTTGCCTGGGGCCCAGCATGCATGAGGTCTAGAGCTACCATGGAAAATAATGAAATTTCTAGAAACTTTTAAACTGATGATATCCAGTTCTGTTTCTTACTTTCAGTGCCTCTGGTTTGAGTGTCATGGTTGGGAAATCATTACAGCAATCCCTTCTGAATAACTTGGGTACCCCTTCTACACAGAATCGATGTGTCCCTCTACAAATCACCCTGACTTCAAATAAACTCCAAACAAACCAAACTCGCTCCTCTGAAGTGACAGCCTAAAATGGTGTCTTAATGCTGAGTCCTTCTAGTGCTATTTCACTTGTATTTTAATAAATAAAGCTTGCCCGAAGATTAGGGAGTAAAACAGCCTAACCGACCAGCCTTACAGAGCAGGCAGCAATGACACACACCTTTAAACCCAGTCACCACACTAGTTGCCATAGAAACCAGGTGGCAGTGGTGCACACCCCTAATCCCAGAACTATAAAGGAGTATAAAATGGGAGGAGACAGCTCTCAGACACAGTCTCATTCTGAGATTCCTGGAGTCAGGATCTCACATTTCAGACTGAGGTAGAGGTAAGAGCCAGTGGCTGGCTGTTTTGCTTTTCTGACTTTCAGGTTGAATGCCAATTTCTGTCTCTGATTTTTTATTAATCATGCTTCAAACCCCTTCAGAGAAAACCTGCAGCATGGATTTTCCTTTCCCACTGGAGACCTCCCGACTTTGTTGGCCTTGTTCTCCCTTGCCATCCAGCTCCTTGAGTCTTGCTCTCTAAGGCATCCTACACAGACCCAGCTCTCTGCCTTCCTCATGTGTATCCTTTGACTCTCGGATCCGTATTCCCCTCTCCCCTTCATACCCGACATCCAGCCCTACAAGGTTGATGGCTAGCTCTGGGCCTAGAGGTATCCATGTGTGGTACCCCGCCATGATAGGCCACACAGAACTGTTCCGTATTTTAATCTAGTTGGCTCCCCCTCTGGATCTTGAATTCTCTGAGGACATCAACTATGACTCTAATCACTGTATCCCAGGTGTCTGGAATGATTCCTGAGGAAACAGTAGCTGCTCAGGAAACACCAGTGGGGGAATGGATGAGTGGGTCTGGAAACATTCTGGTACAGAGGTCTGAGTTTTCTACGGTAAAGCAGTTAAAGGTAATGTGTTCTAGGAGAGGCATTACATTTGGAAATCTGACCCAGATTTCCCTGCTTCCTCGTACCTGGCCTGTGAAGCTTCCTTAACAAGTCTCTGATTAAAGTGGTATCCTAAGCACTTCACAAGCAATGGGCTGGCGGAACGTTAATCTTCAGCGTCAAGGAGACGGAAGCAGTGATGTGCAGAGACTGCGGATACCCACACAGCTGGCACGGGAGCTGGGCCTGGACCTACCTGTTTTCCTTGCACAGTGCTCACAGTAAATGTGAAGTGCGCACCCAAACGTTTCTGAATTACAAGAACAGCGAAGTCCATGGTATTTGTGACTTTTCGGTGACAGCAGGGATTGAACCCAAGTCCTCGGGATTGTCTGGCAAGCTCTCTACCACAGAGCTTTGTGTAGTTTCTAAACTTGGCGCACATCACCACAGATTTAGTCTCCTTCCTCGCTGCGACCCAGGTTTACTAACTGCTGCTGACATACTCTTTATCTCCTGAGTAGTTTCCAGCTCAGAACCTTATCTCAGCCCCACCCCCATTACTTCTGAAAGCCCCACTATAAGGTGACCCATGTCTTCTTGTGAACACAGAGTGTTTCCATCTAACTCTCTGACAGCTGTTTGCCCTCACATTTATAGTCAGAAGATCACCTAAAATGACCCTTAGGTCTTGTCTCAGTCTTAGTTGGTAGCAGCCCAGCATATCACTCTGAAGCATATTTGAAATTTTCCTTTAAAAATGTGTTACCTTTTTGGTCATCTTCAGTCAGAGTCAATCTTTGCCACATCC
>JABTXL010004601.1:2161893-2182389 GCA_025134845.1 Neodon shergylaensis | reverse complement strand
AAGCATTTGCCACATCCGTCCAACTGCAGAAGCAAGCATTTGCTTCAACACAGCTTCATCCTCCCTGCTCTCTGCTTGCAGGCCTTCCTTTCTTGCTTTTTCCTAATTAATCAATGAATTCAAATACATATTCAATAAGGTCAAGGTGCACAGTGATGGGACAGTCAGTAACAGTACGGTTTGACGCCCCAGCACTCAATGTCATCCATCTAAACTCTCCTCTGTTGTCATGGAAACACAACACTATTTGGATTTTGGAGAGGCAAGAAATTTTATAAGAGAAAAATATTTCACTAGTTCCTCTTTCCCTATCTTTATATTCACCCTCTCAGAGATCTAGATTACACTGCATATGGGTCAGTGGCATTACTTTGACTTGAATAATTAAGCAAAAACGCCTTATTTCAGATGTGTGGTACGTGGCTTACAATTTTAAGTCAAAACTCTGTAATAGGTTGCTATAGTTACGTGCTAATCCCTAAAGACAGGGCAAAATTGCAGCCAAGTAATATTCTAAAGCAAAATGGATATATGAGAAATTCACCATCGCAGAGATGATAAAATGTCTCTTGCCTCTGCATAATAAACATAATTTATTGATTCTCTCTGAATATATTAGAGAAATAATGCATTTAAAATAATCATTTATGCTAAGGATATACAGCGCAGAATCCAAACCGCTCTCTGTAGCACGCGCTGGGCTGACAGCGAATAGCACACACATATTCATTTCCATACTCTTGCTCTTTTTCATATATCCCTGAGGAAAGACATCATTCGGTTTTCCACACACGAAATTTCTCATACAATAGAGGAAACGTTTAAAAGTTACGCGGAAAGTACATTTTTCTTTTGAGATTCTCATTTGTAGTGAAGTATGCTCGTGGGTATATTTCATTTAGTACAGACAACAACCGCAAGTCGACTCATTCCAGAGAACCTAACATTTACAGCTAATTTCTGACAAAACATTTAGAAATAGCTCAAAGTGAAAACCTATTATCGGTTTTCGCTGTCTTTATGAGCCAAATGCAAAGGGAAGAAGCCGAGGCAAAACTACATTTTACTTGTAGATCATACACTTTATCCTTTCTGGAAATGTGAGCTCAGTGTAGGTGGGGGGCCTGTAGTGCCATTGTCTGTTTAAAACAAAAGCGCATGGCCAGGCACGGGTAGCGCACACCTTTAATCCCGGCACTTGGGAGGCAGAAGCAGGTGGATCTCAGTGAGTCTGAGGCCAGCCTGGTCTACAAAATGAGTTCCAGGACAGCCAGGACTGTCTCACAGAAAAACCCTGTCTCAAAAAAAAAAAAAACCCACAAAAACGAACAAACAAAAAGCACAAAAGTCTGAAGAAGAAAGGTGCATGTCTTGATCTCTGTCACGATCCTTCACACACCAGTGTGCAGGTGGAGACAGGTCTTCAGATGCCTGGGTGGCTTGCTGTGGTCTCCGCTACACACTCTGTACCATAGCACCTTCATTTTCTGTTGCCCAGTTAGGTATGATTTGTATGAAAAACGCCCCTACAGGTTTCTGGTTGTAAACAGTTGGTACCCAAATACTGGCACTGTTCTTGGAGTTGTGGAGCATAATGGGAGGAAGAGGGTCACTTGGGGATTGGCCTCGAAGTGTATTGCTGGGCTGTGGTTCCCGCCCAGTCTCTGTGCTTTCTGACCCATTGAGAGCTGGGGAGTTCAAGCCACACACACAGATACACAGACACATGGGCACACATACACACGTGTTCTCTCATATGACCTGGTAACCAGTGGCTCTCCAAGCATGCTTCTGTGGAAACGTACAATGCTACATGATTACACCAAACTGTGAAGGAAGTCACAATAAAATATTGACAGGGTTAGACTAAGACACAGCCATGTATGGTATTACACAGAAAATCATACTTAGTGTTGTTTTTAGTACTAGTACCCCTAAAAATCTGAACAAATTAAAATAAATCAAATTATGAAAGTAGCACGGAGGTGTGAGCCAATATAAATAGTTTTAAATGGGGCCTCTAGGAAGGATGAAGTACAAGTTCATCTAACCCATGGATAGGAAATCAGATACGAAAATCTCCAGCAATAGTAGCATAAAATACACAGAGATATTTGCAAATATCTTTCACACAGGGTCAATCCTGCCGCTTGTTATTTTCGGATACTGGAATTTCTAATTAGGAGGGAAGATGTTCCATGAAGTAGGAAAGGACCTGCAGATGTGGCAAGGACTGGGACCCAAACCAGAAGGACTCAGCTCAATCCTTGGGAGGTGTGGTCTAGGCAGCGGCAAGAGACGCGCAATAAAAGTAGATCTATTGTAAAATCAGAAGCTCGAAGACTCAAACAAAAGTTCAACTATGTATTAATGCATTATTATTACTATATCTGTGTGTTCTGAATATGAAAACGAAATATGGGTACATGGATAAACAGAATTTCTTTAGAGAAACCTGCGCTTTCTTAAGTTTGAATATAAACTAGTAAAAGTCAGGAATGCCTGTACATTCAACTGAGACCCTAAAGACCCCCTTCCAACTCCTCTTGATAAATCTGCCTGTTCTTCCTTTCTTCCTGTCCATGTGTTACATTTTATGTCTTTCCCAGGGGAGCTGGAGGGGGCAAGAGGAGCTTACTAAGAGGCGCAGAACATGTTACAACCCCACACTCTACATCTGGAAGTGAGCACAAGATGCTGAGGAGAAAGACTCCGCAGGTGTCGGGAAGAAAGGGCATTGAGCTGGTACATGCAGGAACATGGCGTTGAGGTGATTCGGTCAGGATTCACGTCTTTGAGCTCCTGGACTCTCTGCCTGGTTGGATTAGCTCATCTGCACGAGCATTAAGCTACAAATGGTGCCACACTCAGTGCTTTCCCCGTTCCTAACCACAGGTGCTTACGATCAGGCTGAACCTGGCACTGGCGGCTACTCCATCACAGCCCCACAGAGCATCAGAAGGGATGTAGTTCCCTCTGATGGAAAATCCCAGCATCCATTCTCATCACTCACGATGTGGCTCATCTTAGGAAGACTACTGCGTCTTTGGGAGGGGATTTCCTTGCTGCAGACAGGGCTGTTTTGCTCCATGACATCATGCTTTGGTAACGCAAAGGAGACTGCAATCCTGAACTTTGCCACAACAACCAAATTAACCAGTCCTCTGGCTTATTACCAAAAGATTCCTAACTAATCTTCCTAACCCTCCTTCATTTCATCAGAGCTCGAGCTATAAAACAAAAGGAAGCTAACTGTGCATTTCTTCCTTCATGCATGAGTTTAGCAGCTGCCCATAGTAATTACTGGACGTTTTCCACGAACGAGCACATGCCCGGCAACTGGGAAGTCGGCTGCAGCGGGTCACGCTGTAGCAGGGGCGGGTTCAATACAGTGATGTGGGAGGCAGCCATGTCCCTGTCTAGCTAGAAGTCGTTCTTATTTTTGTCTTGTTCTTGTTTTTATTTATTTATTTATTTTTTATTTCTGGATTACCTGGGAAATATCTCTGCTTCATCCTGAATCTGCACCATCTGAGTGGGGTTAATTCTGTGTATTTGGAGAAGGCCTTGCTGAGGTCTAATTCTAGCCAATGAGATTCCAGTGTGTCTTGTAGGCACAGTACCAGTCCACACAGGGTCTTTTGTTGGGAATGGAAGGAAGGATGAAGTTCTTCTCCTGTATCTGCAAGATGACTCGATTGGTGAAGGTGCCTGTTGCTCAAGTTTACTGACCTGAGTTCAATCCTCAGGATGGAGGGAAGAAGTGAACTGGCTCTACATACTTTCTTCTTATCCCTACATGTTCCCCTTGGCACATGTACACACACACACACACACACCCTTCCTGTTAGATGTGGTGTTAAAGGATATAAGGATGCTGGCTTAAGGATAAAGCTGGGAAGGAGACAATGCAGGGAGAAGCAGAAGACAGATTACAGGAAGGGAGGGGCAGGGAGAGGAAGAGGAAAACACAGGTGCCCATTTCAGTATCGAGATGGTTAGCGTTGACTGTCGGCCAGAGCCGAAGGTGGCGGAAGAAGTCCAGAGAAGTCACAAAACGAGCGGCATGGAGAGGTACTGGACTCTTCCGGGAGACACCGGGGAAAGCGACCTACCAACTGGCACTAGACTTGCTGAGGCTGCCTCCCCTCGGGAGAACGCCCCATTAGATTTACCCTCTTTAAAAACACTGAACCCAGAGAATATGGCCATGACAACAAAGGATCATGCCTCTGTGCCTGAGTATGTAGTATCACTTCAAAAAAACAGCCAGAGTGCGTCCATGTACCGTCTGCACAGGAGGCATGAGATTGTTCACAGGGTGGCCGGGCTTCTCTGCCCTAAAGGGGATCCCACACATAATACAGAGAGCCCACAGAGAGAAACCTGAGACAGCTCATTCCTTTTCTCAGTCCCCCTCCCCTGTTCCCACTCTACAGTCAGACCCAGTGCCCCCACGCTTCCTGTGGAACAGCTTTCTCAGCTTAAGTCTGAATTCCTTGTTCTGTGCTCTGAAACTGCCTGCAGTTTTGTTTTGGGGGGACATCTGATAGCACCCTGGATATTTTTGATTGTCACAACTGGGTGGGAGGTTGCTGTCTGCATCTTGTGGGTAGAGGTCAGAAATGTTGTTTAATATTCTATAATGTACAGAACGCTCTATCCATTGAAGACTCATCCAGTTTAAAAGTCAAAGGGGGCCTAGTCAAAAGGTATACGGACGATAATAATTTAGAAGTAGCCATCTATTTTGGTCATTTAAAATATTTTCAATACCTTTATTTATTAAGTGTGTGCACGTGCACAGATGTGCGGTGATATTTTGTTTGTGATCTAACAAATAAAGCTTGCCTGAAGTTCAGAGTGCAGAGCTAAGCCACTAGCCGTAGAGGCCAGACAGTGGTGCCACACACCTTTAATCCCAGCACTCTGGAGGCATAGGCAGATGGATCTCTGTGAGTTCGAGGCGAGCCTGGTCTACATGAGATTGAATCCATCTAAAAGAGAAACAGAGTCAAGTAGTGGTAGTTCACACTTTTAATCCAAGCACTAGGGATGTAGAGACAGGAAGTGGTATAGCTGGGCAGAGAGAGGAACGTAATGTGGGAGGAGACAGGAGCTCAGGATTCAGTCTGAGGTTTCATAGAGATGGCATTCAGTCTGAAGAAAGGATACCCCATTTGGTCTGAGGATTTCACAGAGATAAGAACTCTAGTGGCTGGCTGCTCTGCTTCTCTGACCTTTCACCCCCTTAATATCTGACTCCGGGTTTTTATTATTAAGACCAATTAGAAATCATGCTACATAGATGTGCTGGTTTTCTCCTTCTCCCATGTGAGTTCCAAACATCCAACTCAGACCCCCAGGTTGGCAGCAGATACCTTTACCTGCTCAGCCATCTCATCAACACCCATTTAAAAAAAAAAAACACCTTTCCTACCACTACACCGAGGCAGCTTTCCACTGTTACATTCCCAGGAACACCTAGTAGGGACCCAGTAGCCACTTGCCGAATGTCATCGTTTAGAAATTGCTACAACAACTCTGACAGAAGATAGCATCCGAGTCTCTGCTCCTCCTTTATTCCACGCATATGCACCAGCAAACAAAATTTAACTCCGTGTCCATTTTCCATATTCTACATGCGAACATTCTGGGTTGCATGGTAGTAATTTGGCCTACAAGAGGCAGCTTACTCCATACGGAAATATTGGCCTTAGAATATTGTCAGAATGCCCACACAAATTCTTAGACGGCTCACTGAAGTCCCTCCCACTCTGAGCTGGCATTGCTGACAGGCCTGGGTGACACAACTGGAGAAAGGTGAAGCCACTGAGGAGCTGCCTTCTCTCACGGAGTTACTGAGTGGCCCTGCTGAGTTTTGCCCAGGGCCACAGAGGGCAGAGGTTCCACCACAGCAGGCTGCCTTCCCTACTCACAGGCGTTTGAATTCCTCTAGGCTGTGTCTTTAGTGACTAGTACTTCTTAATGATAATCTTCAGTCATAATATTTGCTTTGAAGCTTTAATTCAAGAGAACATCCAACTAGAATCTTTTTATATGGGAGACACTTTCCGGAAAAGAGCTGCAATGTTAAGAGGGAAAAAAAAAGCACGTTGGGAAACTGCCACAGTTGATTATTAATCCAAATCTAAAACAATGCACTAAAATATATTTCTTACAAACAATGAAAAGTCACTGAAAGCAAATCCTGAAGAGCTAGTTGCTAAGCCACGCCGGGCCTATTTTCGTCTAGAAATGCTGACCTTCTTGCACGAGGCAGCGAATGCTTTAAATATACATGGAGCCTCCACTCGAAAGCTTGCAAATTCATTCATCTTTTATATTCCTCCACTGAAATTCCGCGTGGACAATGCTCCAAGATTATCACTGCATACAGCACAGCTTAGGTTTAATTTAGAGTGCCTGTCCCTCCAAAGTCCTCCAGTTTCCGCCTCTCACTCTGTCAAAACATAGGCAGTGTTTGTAGAGCTTTGGACACATTCCCCCCCCCCCCCCCCATTAATTTGGCGACTATGCCTATTGGCTAGGTACTGAGGGGGATACAAGCACTTCAGAATCCATCTTCTCCAACCCAGCTTCTCTGGGATTTTCCTTCTAGTCTCTTGAGTCAAAGAATGGAAACCCTTGTGATATAGGAGAGACTTTGGATCTTAGGCCAAATAAAACATGTGTGAGCAAGCGAATGAATTCCATGTGATGGATGAAAGGTGAGGCCCCAAGAAGTCAGTTGGAAGCAGAATGACAGACACCTTCCTGAGCTCCCTGGGAGTAAGCACCCTAAATATAGCTGGGCATAGCTTTGGCACCTCACAAGCCATGAGACTATGTGGAAGAGAGCCATGGAATGGTCTGGTAACTTTCAAAGCGTAAACCAAAACTGCTTAGAATCTCATCACTTTGTTAATGTGGTTACTGGATGCTCTCAGATAGGAGAAATAAATGCCTACTCTAAAGATTTTGCAGGAATTACTCTAGAGAAGAAAGTGCCTAAAATGCTTCCCCAAAATAAAAGCCCCATACATGTGGGAGATGTTTGCTGGGACAATTCTAAGAACAATAGGGAGGGAAAACGGAAGACCTTCTATTGCTATAATGGAGTAGTTGAAATTTCCTTGGGCACTGAATTGACTGGGAAATCACTAGATCTGGGTTATTTCTCGTTCAACTTTCTCTCATCAAGCATCTTAAATCTCAGAGGTGCTGAACAAGTATTTTCTCATTGATGCTGCCTACTGTCCCGATAAAAGAGATATTAGGGGTGGTTTTCAGATAGGACCCAGAAGCTCATTGACAAGGGAGAAATTTCACATCTCTCTCCAGCCTTTGTAGTGACTCTAATAGTCAGATCAAAGGCATCGATAGAGTATAATTGCTTTTGTTGTTACAATTGCTTCCCCCATTGACTAAGCCCTAGAGGAGAAGACACTTCTCTCTATTGTTAATACAATGCTCCACTATAATGGGCATTTGATTTTCAATGTCACAAAGGGAAAGGGGCATGCAACAATATCACTACTACAGAAGAATGGACCCACTGTGTGAACCAGCTGATTCTGAACTTCCTATGACAATGCAAAGGGTGACTGTTTGAAGTGATAGCACGAAAGCCAAGCACATCAACCCTGATAATATGCACTGGGCTGCAGAGTATGTCCCATGTCTTGTTTTATTTCATCCTATGCAATCTTAGGAGGTAGGCTTGAAATGAAAATAGAAGGGCAGTTCTGTGGGTCTCTCAGGAGTCTCTCTCCTGCCCGGACTTCCAAAGTGACTCTCAGTACCACAGTGACTTTTAACCATGGCTCTCATTCTGGTATTCTGCTTGGCTGGTGTAGGAACTTGGATTGTCAGCACACCAAGAGTGTTCCCATTTATAAGAGGTGAGAAATGTATCAGGGAGCTGAGAGAGCCCGTGCCCAAGGATGCTGATGCAGGAACAGCCTTGTTGTTACAGGTCCAAAAATAATTGCACCGAGAGACAAGACATGCTCATAGCTTCATTGGTAATGGGCAGATAAATAGAATGGGAATCTTAGGGTTGGTGATGCCACTGGGGTTAGATGTTAAGATGTCCTCTCCCCTGGGAGGTGCCTAGAGCCACATCTGTCCCCTCCCTCCTTTACTGCTTCTAGAGAGAACAAACCCTATGCTGATAAACACTATCCACATTAAATCACTGGGTCAGATGTTAGTCAAGCCACAAACCACTGTGAGAGAGTTCTGAAAGATGAGGATTTATGGAGGAAAGCACACACACAAACAGTTATGTGCAGTCTGAAGTGATTTTATAATTCCTGGAAATACACAGTCAAATCCAAGGTCCCAAACTTTGACATAACTGCATATATCCCTGCTCTTATCAGTTAATGCATGGATAAAGTTTAACACACATGGTCTATGAGGGGACCTATGTTCCTTATGAACTGACATCGATTCATTTTATACATAAGGAAACTGAAGTTCAGGAAGTTTAAGGAACAAATTCAAATATCCCCTAAAGTTAATTTAAGTGTAAGAGCTAGTTAATAATAAGCCTGAGCTATTGGTCAAGCATTTGTAATTAATGTTAAGCCTCTGAGTGGTTATTTGAAAACTGGCAGGTAGAGAGAGCATATGAGTACACCTCAGTTGCTCTAAATCTTTTTGGCCAGTTCCTGCTGCTTCTTCCAGGCAGTTAATCTGGTCTGAGGATCTTCTTTGCAGCTTGGCTCTTCTGTTCCTGAGGAGGTATCTTGTCTTTTATAGCTTACTCTGGCATAAAGGTGCCTAGTGAATCTGGTCAGTGCAATATTTTTTCCATTTGTAGCTTTGGGATTTTTATTATAAATGTGTGAGGAATTCAATTATTGACTTAATGAAAATAAGTGACATTATTGAATCAGTTTTACTTTAAAGCATGACATAAATGCATATTAATAAAGTTTTTAAAAATTTAAAAAAATAAAATTATTCCTAATATTTTGGTAAAAAAAAACAAAAACAAAAACAAACAAATATCCCCCAAAAGGCAAAGTAAAATCTATGAGTTTCTATAATGGAAACAAAGCTATCTTAATATTTAAGATCACTTTTAAGACTGAAAAATTCTATGTCCCAGCAAAATTCTTCACAGACCTCGAAAGAATAGTACTCAACTTCATATGGAAAATCAAAAAACCCAGGATAGCCAAACAATCCTGTACAATAAAGGAACTTCTGGAGGCATCACAATCCCTGACTTCAAACTCTACTACAGAGCTACAATACTGAAAACTGCCTGGTATTGGCATAAGAACAGACAGGAGGACCAAAGGAACTGAATAGAAGACCCAGATTTCAATCCACACATCTTCGAACACCTGATATTTGACAAAGAAGCAAAAAAAAATATCAAATGGAAAAAAGAAAGCATATTCAACAAATGGTGCTGGCATTGATATCCATTGGCAAATGGATATCAACATGTAGAAGAATGAAAATAGATCCATATCATTCACAATGCACAAAACTCAAATCCAAAGGGATCAAAGACCTCAACATAAAGCCAGCCACACTGAACCTCATAGAAGAGAAAGTGGGAAGTATACTTGAACACATTGGCACAGGAGACCACTTCCTAAATATAACCCCAATAGCACAGACATTGAGAGAAACAATAAATGGGACCTCCTGAAACTGAAAAGCTCTATAAAGCAGAGGATTACAGTCAACAAGACAAAACTGCAGTCTATAGAATGGGAAAGGATCTTCACCAACCCCACATCAGACAGAGGTCTGGTCTCCAAAATATACAAAGAACTCAAGAAATTGCTCATCAAAAGAACAAATAATCCAATTAAAAAAGGGAATACAGACCTAAACAGCAAACTCTCAACAGAGGAATATAAAATGGCTTGAAAGACACTTAAGGAAATGCTCAACATCATTAGCCATCAGAGAAATGCAAATCAAAACAACTCCTGAGATTCCATCTTACACCTGTAAGAATGGCCAAGATCAAAAACACTGATGACAACTTATGCTGGAGAGGTTGTGGGGTAAAGGGAACACTCCTGCATTGATGGTGGGAGTGCAAGCTGGTACAGCCCCTTTGGATGTTAGTGTGGCCATTTATCAGAAAGTTAGGAAACAACCTTCCTCAAGACCCAGTAATACCTCCTTTAGGTATATATCCAAAGGATGTTCAATTGTACTACAAAGACATGTGCTCAACTATGTTCATAGTAGCACTGTTTGTCATAGCCAGAACCTGGAAACAACCTAAATGCCCCTCAACCGGAGAATGGATAGGGAAAATGTGGTACATTTACACAATGAAGTACTACACAGCAGAAAAAATGACATCTTGAAATTTGCAGGCAAATGGATGGATCTAGAAAACATCATATTGAGTGATGTAACCCAGACCCAGAAAGACAATTATCATATGTGCTCATTCATAAGTGGCTTTTAAACATAAAGCAAAGAAAACAAGCCTACAAATCACAATCCCAGAGAATTTAGACAACAATGAGGACCCTAAGAGAGACATACATGATTCTAATCTACATGGGAAGTAGAAAAAGACAAGATCTCCTGAGTAAATTGGGAGCATGGAGACCTTGGAAGAGGGTTGAAGGGAAGGGAAAAGGTAGGGAGGGGAGCAGAGAAAAATGTAGAGCTCAATAAAATCAATAAAAAAGAAAAGATTGAAAATTCTAGCATAGTACAGAATAAAGAGCAATTTTTAAAAAAACACATATTTTTATTTATTATTTGGCAATTTCATATACATATTACATGTATTTTGATTATGCTTCCCCCAATTCTCTACCCTTCAACTCACACCCCTAAGTTCCTCACTCAAGTTCATGACCTAGATGAATAAAAAGTTCTTGATGCTAAAGACATCGCTGCCATTTCTAAAGCTGCCTTGACAGAATGCGATTTGAACTAGAAATCTGAGACACTGGGTTCCATGGGTGATGTCCTTACCTTCTCTTCAGTGTGGCTTTTGACCACAATTTACACAATCTCAGGCTTCCTCCATCCCAAACAATCCCCAAACCATGCTCTAAGCACTTTATTTGAAGAGCTTGAACTTATGTTCAAGAATGTCAAAGTCCAGGGCCACCCTCAGAAGAATGAAAGGCACACGATTCATATGTGTTCATTCAGGATTTCAGGAAGATGTGAAGTGGTTTAAGTTTGACTTTAAAAATGGGCCGGCTTTGCATTTCCCCTCTGCGGTTCTGCTACATTCCATTAAGTAGGAAAGACTTCTCCGTTTCCTCTGCTGCTAACAGGGAGTGATGAATCACAATCACCTGCCATCCTTAATTTAGGATTCATCCCATGAAAAGATTTCTTCCACATGCTCCAAGGTAGAAATTTACATTTTAATATCCATAGATAAAGGGCTATGGCAGTTCATGTTACATTTTCCCCACTAGGAAAACCGTCTCCAGGAATTTAGACTGTTAAATAATCATTCTTTTTATGAGACTAGCGTTAAAGATACATATAAATTCTGAAATCTATAGTATTACTTAGCAATTTGAGTGCTTTGCTCTCTGTAGCCAACCATGGAAGGCTGGCTTCACAGCCTTCTCCGCAGAGTCATCAGAGTTAGAGCGAGAGCCTTTACAAATGGCTCTCCATTTACAAGTGCTTCGGTTGGAATCTGAAGTTGGTTTTATTTGAAATGATGAAAAATGACTCTTTCTGGGACATAGAAGTGAATTATGCTCCTTTGTCTTTAAGAAAATTTGAATGTATCATCTTCTTTGATTTTGAGCAGTCTTTCTTGAGAGATTTAATATAGCAAAACCTTTCAGGTGCTCAGAATCACAGGACGTTTTTTAAGATGAAGGGTGCATGCAAGTTTTCGTATTTACTCCACATTCTCAGCTGACAGCTGCAATGATCCTCACCCAGTTTTCAGAACTTTTGACAGATTTAGGCTGGGAACTCCATCTGCGGGGCCTCTTGTCTCCGAGTCACACTTTGCTGACAAGTGTGTATCATCATTACTTCTGATATAATCCATGCAGGGGCGAGACTTCTCAATTCTCCTGCCCAGTCACTGCCTTTAGTGAAGCAGATATGATAACATTCATTCACTTGGTCATTCTTCGTTCTCCACCATAGACTGTATGTTCCATGAAGACAAGCAGTGAGGAATCGAACAGTATTGGGCACATCACATAGCATAACCCAAGAAATCAGTGTTAATGAAGTTCCAAGTTGAACATTAAACACTCTCGTGTTCTTTGAATCTTATTAAATGGCCATGTCTGCTTTAACTGGGGATTAAAAATATATCTCGGGGGAGGAGAGGTGGCTCAGTGCTGAAGAACACTGGCTGCTCTTTCCAAGGACAGCAGTTGAGACATCTAGGAAAATAACAGAAGCCAATCACAAAAATGGAGGCCCCATATGATTTAAAGGAGGGTTTTAAGAAAATATCTGTACAATGGTGTTCATAGATGAATTACTTCTTGCAGCCAATCATGGAGGAAATGTTTCAGGGCTGGCTTAATAGATGTAGAGATTGAAATGGAATGATAGTGGAATATTATTCAAATTAAAAATGGATGACCCTTGTAGACCATAGGCTAAGTGAAATTTCCCTGGCACTAAACAACAAATATCACATGATTATTTATTTTGTCATAAAAAATAGCTAAATCCATGGAGACAAAAAGCAGGGAAGGAATAGTCTATAATCTATGTGCTTCAGTTTGAGAAGATTAAACAGTTTGAACACAGACTATCGTCAGAGCCACACAACAATGTACGTGTGTCTAAATGCTATTGTATTGGAAACATAATTAGTTCAATGAGAAACTATTTATAGTATTATAATGAAAGACAAAGCAAATCAAAGCAAACCTCCAGCAACTGCAAGTATTTGCAATTGATGTGGACTGAACTGTGTCCCCCAAGCCCTAAATTCATATATTGGCAGTCTACCAGCCCCACCCTACCATGTGGTTACACTGGAGTTAGAACCTTTGAGAAGCTGACTAAGATTAAATGAGCCCACCAACATGGATGGTGTCTGACCAAAGACAATCTTCACGCTCATAAAAGTAAGACAGGCACCAGGGACTTCTGCCTCTTGAGCACATGGAGAGAAAGTGATCTTCTCATGAGTCAGGAATAGAAATGGTCTTGCTAGAACTTGATCTTGGACTTTCCAGCATCCAGAACTGTGAAAAATAAATCTGTTGTTTAGCTGCCAATTTGATGGACTTTTCCCATGGCAGCCTGAGCAGAGTAAACGCTAAGAGTGGCAGAATGCTGACGCTGAGAAATCGCTGTGCAAGTAGCGGGAGCTGCGTTAGCTGTCCCAGCACCTATGGGGAGGCTCATGTCTATGATCTCACCTGGGGTGGAAGACATGGACAGTTCTCTGGAGTTCACTGATTAGCTATTCTAGGCAAGTTGAGCTCCAACTTCAGTGAGAGACTCAGTCTCAAGAAATAGGGTGGAGAGAGACAGAAATAGACCAGGCATCGACCTGTGACCTCCACACATCTGCTCATACATGTGCACGCACACGTCACTGAACCCATCAGACATGTGCACGTGCACACATAAAGAGCGAAGAGACAGCAACCACGTACTGTTGATGAGCGTGCACAGAAGCTGTCTGCCGTGGGGAGTACAAGCAAAGCCACAGAGAGCACACCCACACAGCAAGGCCACCATGCAGTAAGTGCCCTGGAGAAAAACTCTACGGTACAACAGATAAACAATGAATTTAAGAGAAGAATGAAAACAGTTGGGGAGCTAAAAGTGGGTGAAATCCTTGAGAATTGTAGGAGGGCTTCACCTGCTTATCAACAGCATAGATTTAGAGTTGGGTGCAGGTTCACTAACATCCTATTAGTCTTTAAAGTACGTATAAGCACCTGTATATAATAATAGGTCAACAATCAAAAGTTAAATTGACGGCAATATCTGAAGTTTATATTTCCCTTGTTTTGTTCACCACAGTTCAGCACTTTCTGCTAACAGTCTCAAACCTTTTTTCCTGTGTTCTTAGGGGTTTTTGAACAAATTTACAAAAGGTAGGAGAGTTGAGTAATTTCTTTTAATGATACCCCACTTTTATTTTTCCATTAAAAGTCAAGGCCCCTGGGAACCAGCTTTCGAGCAGGGCCTTGGAAGTCTCTGTGGATCCTTGAGCTCTCCTGGTCCTATTAGCTTCTTCATGCAATCTCCCAATGTAAACAAATGTCTATCATATGCCAGTGCAGAACAGAGAGGAAAGGGAGAACATAGAGCGTAAAATTTCAAGTTTCAGATGTAACTGGGATAGGTAATTAAGCCAAATTCGGACACAATACACAACTTGTACTGCCTAAGAGAGTGGATACATAAACCATAACTTCACTAGAAGTACGACCCATCCCATGCCAGTATAAATGCACTGTGAACAGTAACAATGTTGTGCTGTGTAGTGCAACCAATGGTCTTCATTGCATAGGTTGGGTCTTAGGGGCACGTAGGCCCATGCTGCACCCAATATAGATGGTTTTCCCAATACTTGGGACGAGGAATTGTCCCTATGAAAACATAGTCGTAATTTTTATAGAATTGAGGGAGAGGAAATAGTTAAAAAAATCCAAAGTCACTAAGAAATGCTGTATATTACATTTTATTCCACAGGTAAATAGATAATTCTGGGGAAGGTGATGACGTCACATGTATCCATTCTGAGTGTGTTCACATAGATCATTTAATTTGCAATACATCATCCTTGACTGTTAGTACTTTCTCTGCTTTGTATGTGAAGAGAGAGCGAGACACTAAGCCAGCTGGCTGGAGTTACCAGGCAGGCAGAGTGTGGGAACAAACCCAGGTTAGTTCTCAGAGTCCAGTGCCCTGAGAGCTGCCCTGTGTCTGCGTTCCTCCTTCACTGCCTTAAAGGTGATTTCAATAATAATAATAATGTTCTCAATAGTTGCCAATGCCAGAGCTACTCAGCCAGGTTCTCGCTGTTCCCTACAGTTTAAAGGCTTTTCTTCTTCTTTCTTTTTTTTTTGGCTCAGCTCCTGCTCCTTAATTGTGTTTTATTAAGATAAACCAAGGATTAAGACATGGCTTTGAGTCTGTCCATTTGTGACCATCTTTGAAACTCAGATAATCACGTCTACGATGAGTCTCGGGATATTTTCTCTCTGTCTAGTGTTGGCCAAAGTAGGCACAGAGAAGTTGGAGTAAAACCAAGGGGATTATCTGTAGCTTAGTGCTTCTTGGCATTTTATATGTTGCCTCTCCTTGGAGTTTCTCTGTAAACTTAGAGATAACACGTCACAGTTTGGTTGTGAGAACAAAATTGCACAATGTGGACTTAATACACAGTAGTTCCCTGACACACAATAGGAGTGAGACAGAGCTATTAGCGTTATATGACTAGGCATGTAATATACATGATATTTTATTATATGCAGAGAATTGGCAGTAGGCAATTGAATACAATTTGGGTCAATTTGACACCATCTATCGAGGAAAAAAACCTCAACTCAGAAAATGTCTCCAGAAGACAGGGCCATAAGCAGGTAAGACTGTAGACTTATTAATTAACATAAATTACATTTTCTTAATTAGTGATTGATAGGGGATAGCCCAGTCCATGGTAGGTGGTGCCATCCCTCAGATGGTGGTTCTGGGTTCTATAAGAAAGCAGGCTGAGCAAGCAATAAGGAGCAAGCCAGTAAGCAGCACCCCTCCATGGCCTCTGCATCAGCTCCTGCCTCCACGTCCCTGCCTTACCTCAGTTCCTGTCCTGACATGATGAGCCAAAATACCCTTTCCTCCCTAAGCAACCTTGGGGAACCTTAACTAAGGCCATCACTACTAGTAGAGGACAGCCATAAGTATACTTGGGTAGCATGGCAGGGTGTTAAGCGTGGAGGAAGAAAAAAGTTGGAAGGTCTCTCAAGAGGCTGAGCTTTGCATTTTGAAGGGTGATATGCAATCTGGGCAAACGGGTATACATACTACAGGGAGAATTCCAGGAAGTGGGCATGGAGTCAGTGAGGGCACAGCATGTGAGAGCAGGACCTGCAGCACAGATTGAGTGGCGGGAGAAGAGTGGCACGGGCCCACAGAAGCTCCTGCACAGAGGTGGAGACCCAGCTGAAAGGGCCAAGAAGGCCTGGTGGCAGGTAAAAGTGACTTTTGCCATTAGCTAGGCCATGGGGAGCTTCAGCGAGGACTGTGGACGTTAGAAGAAGCATAGAAAAAGGGTTATAAATAACCCAGCCCAAACTGCCCACTTGAAGAATCCTCAAATACTTACCTAATTTTCTTTAACACTTCCATCTTCTAATATGAGAACCTAAGGTCTCAGAGATCAAGTGTATAAGAAGCATCTGCAGCCAATGTTCTTGTGGCTACCTTTTCTACTCAAAACACATGAAAACAAGCAAAACTGTGTAAGAAACTGGGTGAATATAGAAGCAGACTAATATTAGCAGAATTAAAATAGAAGTTGAAGCAGCCTTTCAGGAGACAGGAACAAGCACCTCCTACTTTCTGCCCATCTTCTGTCATTACCATCCTCTTGTGTGTGCGTGCGCATGCTGGCTTCTCTGTGTCATGCTCTTGTGTGTGTGTGCTAGCTTCTCCATGTCAAGCTCTTGTGTGTGTGTGTTTCCTGGCTTCTCTGTGTCACACTCTTCTGTGTGTTTGTGTATGTGTGTGGGCTTCCCCATGTCACACTCTTGTGTGTGTTTCTGTTTGTGTGTGTTGGTTTCTCTAAGTCATGCTCTTGTGTGTGTGTGTGTGTGTGTGTGTGTGTGTGTGTGAGCATGTGCGTGTGTGCGTTGCTGGCCTCCCCTGTCATGCGTCTCTCCCTGGAGTGCTTGCATCCATTATCTTCTAGCTTGCCATCTTCTACTTGACCTTCACATTTTAGCAGGACTATGTATATATGGAGCTTCCCACTCTGCATCCTGGTGCTGGTCTTTGGCTCCAGGAACCCCTCATATGTTTCCCTGCTGGTGTTTACTACACCGTGGTATGACTGTGGCTGTCATGTTTACTTAAATTTTCCGCAAACCATGAGGTTTTGGAAGCCAGGGATCATGGCTGTTCAGAACAAAAACCATGATTGCCCGCAAGTTCACACCTGTTACTTAGTATTCCTTAACTGTTACATCCAGGGGGCTTGTCAGTTCAGCCTCAAAGGAGAGTAGGTTGGAAGTTAATGTATCATCTTTAGAATAATAAGATGACTTTTGAACAGACTCTATTTCTAAATCTCAAAACTGCAAATAGTTACACTACAGATTGCCCCAGAGGTATAAAAAGTAGCATGAAAGGCTCAAACAGACTCACAGCTGGTTTTAAGAAATGCAGATACATTTTCTTCTATACATCCATTAACTCCTTATTTTGGCTTGCCCATCAGTATACCTTCAAGTCAATGGTTATTTTTATTATTGTGGAACAAGAACAACCTTCTCATCCGCACAACAGCCGGCTAAAGCACCATTGGATCATTTTCTCCGGGTAGGAGAAAAACGCTGAGGAAGGAGGATTGAAGGGATTAATGTTCCAAGTAAAAGGCGCTCACATTTCACCATGATCTTCTGAGAGACTCCTCCCTCTAGATATTGCAAAGCACAATTTTCCAGCAAAGGAAAATCATTTTACTTCTAAGAAAAGCAGGCAAAAAGTTCCCAGAAAAAGTATGCAAAACCCTTGATGGTGTCAGAAGAAAGGTCCTCAGACAAGACAAGGACATGACAAGGAATGAAGATGATGAAACTTCAAGGTAAGTGTGTCTGACTTCTTGCCAGCAGAAGCCCCAAATTTCTGTGTAATACCTGCAGTATGCCATGAGAAGCCGATCACTGGGTGCTCACAGTAGAAACAGTAATTAAAGTCCATGTTTCAGACTTTATTTGTCACATCAAGAGATTAATCCTTCAGGGTCATCTGCCAGTTTAGTTCTACTACTTAGTTCCACCAGCCTGTGGGAGTGTTAATAACTGAGACACTGGGGGTGACTCATGGAAAGACAAAGTAAAAAAAGACATAGCGATCAAATATGGAATACGTGAATATCTGTGAAGATGTTCATGGAGTACCAGTAGGGAGGTCAGAACTAGTGGGGCTGGTCTTTAGAGATGGCTGAAAGGGTTACTTTTCTTGTACCTTAATAAGATACCTCAGCAAGACACCATGACTATGGCAACTTATAAAAAAAAACATCTAGCCAAGTGGTGGTGGTGCATGCCTTAAATCTCAGCACTTGGGAAGCAGAGGCAGGTGGATCTGTGAGTTCAAGGCCAGCCTGGTCTACCGGGCGAGTTCTGGGACAGCCAGGACTACACAACACAGTAAAACCCTGTCTTTAAAGAAAAAGACAACATTTATTGGTACTGATAGTTCCAGAAAATTACAGTCCATGGTCAACATGGAAGCATCATGGATGGGAGCATGGCAGCAGGCAGACAGGCATGGCATTGGAGAAGTAGCTGAGAGTTTATATCCTGATCCACAGGCACAAGTCAGAAAGATAACTGGGAATAGCCTGGCCTTTTGAAACCTTAAAGTTCACCGTCAGTGAACAGACATACCTCCTAATCCTTCTAAAACGTTTCCACCAAAGGGTGATCAAGTATTTGAACATAGAAGCCTATGGTAGCCAGCCTCATTAAACTACCATAGATATCAGATCAAGGGACGAAGAGTTGGGCATAGACTTATGAGAAGCTGATTCAAGGAAACCGTAAGAGAAGTGTTTCAGGAAGAACCGAGGGTGTTCCCATTCTCCCTCATCAGTCTCACTTTGGAGATGCCTGAGAATGTCCTTAGCATCAGCACCTGGCACCGAGCAGACCACGTTGGCTCAGAGGAGAAGTACAAGTACAGAATAAGTAAGTCAAAATATACTAGCAATTTAAACAATGCAGAGGAAAGTGAACGTTCTTTTTTAAAAACAGTATTTTTATTTAGTCTTTGAAATTGTCATATGTGCACCCCCCACTACCTCCTTCCAATTCCCCACTGGGTCTCATTAACCCATCTCTGTCGTGACTTCATGTCCCCTTTTATTACTATTATTATTGTTTATAGCTTCCGTGTGGAGAGCAATAGTTCTTACAGAAATACTTTGGGAGAAATGGGAGTGCCAACTGAAGGGAAAGAGAAACCAACAAATTTGTGTGGCTGTAGACACAGCAACACGGCATGGGAACATCGCTCCATTCTTCACCCAGAACTGACTATGCTACCCTAGGGCCAGGCCTACGAACTGGGAGCTTAGATGGCCCCATCACTTCACTGAGGGAGACAAGCCAGTGACTACGCTCTTATAATTCAGTGTTAAATGCCATTCTGTGAGGTGTTACAGGCACTAAGGGGAGGCATGGGCATAGCAGGAGCAATAAACTAGACATTGCAGGGAGGAGAGAGGTGTCGGGGAAAGTGACATCTAAATTGAGGTGGGACCGAAGACTGCCAGAGAACAGGGGGGGATGGGAGAAGAGCACTCCAGCCAACAGGAACAACATGAGACGGACGGACAGACAGATGGGCACCTTGTGTCTGGTGCATCCCATTGGCTAGATGCAGCTTAGGATGGAACAGAGTGTCTCCCCGTGTCTGTGTGTGTATATATGTATATGTGTGTGTGTATTTCTGTAACCGAGAGAAAATGAAGTGGACTGTTAAGCAGGAGCTAAAGCCGGGTCTTACATGGAGGACAGCGGATTATTACTCACAGAAACGCTGCAGATTTAGGCTTAGCACAGGGTTGGAGGGGATCAAGACAGGGCCTGTGGGATCTAACAGAAGGAAACCAGTATTTGAAAGTTGCAAAGAATGACTTTAATGTCCATTTGCAAGAATTAGTGAATATGTAAGACTCCCAAACCTTGCAGTCTTGTAACTAAGATATTCAACAGTTACTGTAATTAAAATAATGAGGATAGCTCAGAAATGATACATATAGATCATGGGATAAAAATTCAGGCTCTAGACTGAGGGTAATGGGGCTTTGGAATTTGATAACAGTGGTCACTGCAACTATTCTGCAAAGCAGTTAAGGAGCCGCCACATCTATTGACAACATAGTTCTAGATGAATTCAGAGTATCAGGGCATAAGCATCAAGTGAGACTAATACTAGGCATGAACAAAAGATTAAAAACAAGATGCTAAGCAAACAGTGACAAAATTTACTCAGTGAGCTGTCAGGAAGTAGAGGGGCTTGTGGCATCTATGGAGGTGGGTATGGAGAATTATCTATGGAGGTGGGTATGGTGACTTATTGATGGAGGTGGGTATGGTGACTTATCGATGGAGTTGGGCATGGGGAATTATCTATGGAGGTGGGTATGGGAGTTATCGATGGAGGTGGGTATGGGAGTTATCTGTGGAGATGGGTATGGGGAGTTATCTATGGAGGTAGGTATGCGGAATTATCTATGGAGGTGGGCATGGGGAATTATCTATGGAGGTGGGTATGGGAATTATCTATGGAGGTGGG
>JABTXL010004601.1:2078632-2161883 GCA_025134845.1 Neodon shergylaensis | reverse complement strand
GGAGGTGGGTATGGGGAATTATCTATGGAGGTGGGTATGGAGAATTAAAGTCCCTTTCATTCTTGAACAGAACAAATAACAATAGGTTTGTTTGTCCTTTCTGGGAAACAATTTGACAAGATAAATCTAATCATTGAAATGTACAGTCTTTTTGGTTCAGAAACTTAATTCTTAGAAGTTTACCTTAAGAAAATATCTTGACAGCTTTATGAACATGTAAAACAATAGCATGTGTTAAAATAACCACGTTCTCAGGAAAAGAAGAGACAGTTCAGTGGTTAGGAACACTGCTGCTATTCCAGAAGGCCAGGGCTCAACTCCCAGCACCTACATGGCTACCAGTGTTTAATAACTTGAGGCCCAGGGGACCCAACATCGTCTCTGGCCTCCACAGGTACTGCATACACATGGTGCACAGATACACACGCAGGCAAAACACCGCACATGTAAAAATGGAAATAAATCAAATCTCACAGACCATCCTGTCAGGTATAATGTAATACTACCTTAATAATATGAATCATAAACATAAAAACAGATTGGTAGGGAAAGTAATAATAAGGAGATTCTATTACACATTTGAATGCCAAAGGGAGCAAATTGCAGAGAGTTGTCGACAGTAGTTCTCACTAGCATGGGAATTATACTCATTTCTGTTTTGAGAGATTTTCTTATAATGAATCTCCTTTCCACGTTTTCAGCAAAGCAGGAAGCAGAAATTGCATTTTCCTTCACAATGCAGCATGAAAGCAACGAAGCCGTGGAGCTAATAGCTCAGGAGGACCCAGAGAAAACGAGCTGCCTGGGAGAAGCCCCAAGCAAGTGCCAGCTACCCAAGCTCTTCACACCATTCAAGAGAAGAACTGACACCGAAAACTCTCTCTACCAGAAACTTCAAGAAAAGAACAAGAAAATCCTTGGCAAGGAAAGCAGCAGGATTGCTGAATAAATTACAATATATTTTGCAATTCAATGGCATAGATAATATAGACATTTAACCATGCTTTCACACTCGATCTCCATGTCATTTCTCCCCACTTATCAGACCATGTCAAATACTATAATCAGAGAGTTAGCATAAAGAAATGTAGTTTCTTGTTGTGTGGGACCATGTCTCCTTGTGTGCATCCTCACTGAAAAACATCAGGAAGCCGGTTCATCTGTTCTAACTTTGCAAAGCTCAGGGTGCAATAAATGGCAAATCTTTTCTTAACGGTCCAAGACAGTTAAGAAGTGACAATAAATACTACCTTATTTTGGTAACCAAAATGTTTTGCATAATGTTCTGTCATTCTTTTGTGCATATTGACTCACGATCTTTAAAATACTGGATTGGAGGAAGAACAGACATTTATCCCTATCAGTGGCATTATTGCTATTTCTATTCATAAAGATAAGAGAAGCCGGGGCTGGAGAGATGGCTCAGTGGTTAAGAGCATTGCCTGCTCTTTCAAAGGTCCTGAGTTCAATTCCCAGCAACCACATGGTGGCTCACAACTATCTGTAATGAGGTCCTGTGTCCTCTTCTGGCCTGCAGGCATATATTGTATACACAATAAATAAATAAATAAATAAATAAATAAATAAATAAATAAATAAATATTTTTAAAAAAGAGAAGAGCAGCCAAAACCTGAGAACTTTATTTCCCTAGTTCCTTCAAAGCCAACCGCACATTTAGAGTCACACTTGGGTTTAATGTCATGACAGAGTTTCATCATCTTCTTTAAACGACACTTTTAAATGAGAAAGGTTGATATACTGGAGAAGACCCATGTGATTTTCCTGCCATCTACATAATATAGCTTCAAAATTATGGCACTCATAATGTCCAACGTACTCATCTTATTGACAAGAAAACTAAAAGCAGGGCTTGAAAGCCACTCTTCCTGACCTAGCTGTCATCAGCAGGGTGGAAACCAACCCTTGAGGTCACCCGACCTCTGTGACAGCTTCCTCTTTTCAGCATCTGCCAGAAAAAAACGTCAATGTGTAGTGTAGTGTTTCACCCTTCCCTTAGTTCCCTCCGCAATCAGGGAAGAACAAGTTATGACAAAGGAGACAGTTTACACAGCTAACATTTCAGTCACAGGGCCCAAGGATTCAGGCTCCAGAGGAAGAGCTTCGCCTGTCTCCAGCTAACTGCTGTGGAGCCCTGTCCTCTGTGCACGGCATGGACCACCAGCTGCTATGATTACCCAAAGGAGCACTGCACAAGACTGGCTCCAATACTTTTCTGTCATACAGGGGTAGAGGACTCAAGGGTCACTGGAAGAGTGACCTCAAGAGTCACAGGAAGTTAAATCTGCTGGGGGAGGAAGTCGCTAGACCACTCCCCTACTGGGAAGTCACAGTTGCTGGAGGGGAAGAGAGATTTCCCTTTTCAGTGGTATAGCTGCTCTAAGTAGCCCATGCTCCCACTAATCCTGGACCCGGGCTCCCGTCAGTTGCCCTCATTGCAGTAAACGTTCACCAAGCCAGACTTGTGTGGCATCGCGTCTTTGGCCTGTCCTCGGTTCACTACCTGCAGTGAGATGTGTGTTTACTTCCCCAGGAAAAGTTCATATAATAAAACAGTTAAGATTTTCTCGACAGCTTTACAAAAAGAACGACAAATTGTGAGCAGGGGAGGACCCTTCAGAGACTATACCCGCGTGAAGCATCGGCTTGCTATAGGAACTTAAAACTGATCTCTGAGAATAATGAAAGCTTACCACTGTTGGGCTTAGCCTGTAATTCAAGAGGGCTCTGATCCGCATTAACCTTTGTGTCATTAAGGTCAGGAGGCTCACAGCTTAAGTAATAGTCATCAATGTAAGCATCTAGGGCTTCAGATGCAGAGAAATAGGACTTTTCTTTATACTGGATGGAACCGTCGGCATTAAAGATGATGCTACTCATGATCCAAGCTGCTGGAGCAGAAGGCGCAGGAGGGGTAAACTGATGCTTCCCAACAGACCTTGCCACGGCTTTCTTAAAATGAGCGGCAATGTCCATTCATCTTTCCAAAAGCTCTAAAGACAAAGATAGGCACACAAGGCTTCAGTTAAACAGGGGCAGGTGGCGATCCTCAGGGACTCTTGCTCATTTCTCATCATGCATAATAGTTTGTAAAGTGAAACTACTCTTTCTCCCTTTTAGGTGCTGTGTATAGTGAGCTTTCAAGTGGTGTTTGTGGACTGAATAGTTTCATTGGCATAGCTATGGATTAAGCCGTCTTTAGAATATCATTATGGGATTCTAAATATGAGCCTCGTAAGTAAGTCATGGAGATGTTTCTTGCCTTTGCTTTTGGTTTTACAGGGTTGCCTGGATAGTTCTGGAGGCCTGAGATGTTTTTGCTTGCTATGTTAAAACAAGGAAAGTCTCCTGAATCTTCACCCCCTTCCTATACCTGCTCTAACTCCATTGGTGGGATAGGGAAAATAATATAAACGACAGGGAATTCAGAAGAAGAGCAAGATCCCTGTGGTAGCAGTGATGGCAGAGGCAGGAGAGCAGGAAGAAAACACTGGAAACGTTCAGTGGAAGCGCATGGCCCTCTGACTCCTGGGTGTGAGAACTGAGCAGCTATGGCCTCCTCTTCACCTTCATCAGTTGCTCTTCACACAACCATGTCCCCAGCCGAGAAAACTGTGGGACATGGAGATGGACCTAGCCAAAGCAACAAGATAAGCAAGCAATGGCCGAGCCTGAACCTTGGACCTCAGTCATGAACTTGACCTTAACCAGTACACCTGGCATGGGTACCCGGGTGCTGATCCATGACCTGTGACTTCTAAATGTTTGCCACAGCTGACATGCCAGCCACACTAGCTAAAGCTGGCTGCCTAGCTTCCGTGGGACTCTAGTTTGCATAAACTGCTTAGAGTGTTCACTGATACAGGGAAAGGAGAACACCACCCATTGGATAATGACACATATCTAAGTGCTGAAAAGCAAATACTCACTGTTTACGTCTTTTGAGACTCAAGTGGGTGTGATGTTTTCAGAATGTTGCATTTTATGACATCATAATATACCTGACTATACTTCTCTAGAATACCTTTAGTTCCTTTAATATAATAGAACTGTATAAAAGTCTTGGGAAATTATGGGAAAACCCTTGATTTACTTTCCTATGCACATGGACCTGGATAGACATGCAGTGGATTCTGATTCCCGAAATGCAGTTGTGGTCCCTGGGCATCTAAATCTTAGATCAGGAACTTCTTCTGGAACAAATACATTTTTGAAGGTGTATAAAGAGAGGTAGGGACAATACAATAAGCAGAAAAAGAACAGTAGAGTCTTTATCAGGAATTAAACTAAATTCACATATGTATGGAAATATTAAAGAGCTTTTGATGTGTGTGTGTGTTTGTTGGGGGTCCCTACAAATACTAGGCAAGTCACACACCAACTTATTTTATTATGTTAAAGACCCAACTTCCCACCCATCTTCCTTTGAATGGTTAATAAGAATTAGTCGTTGTTACCCGAGAGAGACAATGGGTTTGGATGGAGGGAGACAAGAGTTAATAGGGTTCAGTGTTTTGGAGCTCAGTGCCTCAGTCCCCTCTACTATATGACATCTTCATTTTAAATGCTGTTTAATGATGCACAGCTCGGGAGATGCCAGGCTTGATCCCTGGCTTCCTTGCAGAAGGAAGGACCTACCAGGGGAAGTGAAACTAAAAGTACTTTCCAAACTGCTTGCAAAAAGCTGTTTCCCTTCACCTGCTCCCCACTCTTCCACCAATGCCATTTTGTTGCCCAAGTCAAGGCTTGTCTTCCCTTCCCCCCCCCACAAAGCCCTCAGATCTGCTCATGATCCAGCTGCTGTCTGCAGGAGCCTTCCCAGACAACAGGCAAGGCCAGTTTTGTCCAGTGCCAGGCCCTTCAGCCTGGTAAATATCTTGAATATTGTCCCTGATAACACACGGTCTGCACTGAGTGCTGAGTCCTCCTTTTCCTTGGCTTTCCATGCTCTGAGCCACTCTGAGAATCTGTCATGAGTTAACCTAACACGATCGCTGGCTACATGTCCCCTTCCCTCTTTAAACTCAAAACAAAAAAACAAAAATAGACAGTAAACCCAAGAATAGATGAATGGGTTCTTTCACTGCCCAGCCTGTGGCAGTTGCTCTATAAGTTGCTGAATTCTGCTAAAATGTCCCACTTTCATTACAAAGTATCCCAATGTGACTATGGCAGCCACGGAAGCATTCTGAAGGTTCAGTCTTTTGAGTTTCTTAGTAGCTCTTGAGAAGGATCAAAAGAACTGAATACAGTAATACATTCAAGTTAGGGATTCAGAGAATGACTGAGCACTGCTAACAAAAAGTTGATGAAAGTCAGCGAGACCCTCACCCACACTTGTAATGTTTTGATGGTCCATTTACAGCAAACCTTTGGCACCAGACCATGCAATGGGTAGCTGCAGTCCGTATATTTGAACATGCTTTTGCAACTACCTAGTTGCATTTGAAAAACAGCATAAAGGAAAGTTAGTAATTAAAGATTTATAAAACAATCTCGGAAATCAGTATGGGAAGTACAGTAGTGGTTCTAAAAATTGAACACTATATATATATGTGTGTGAGTGTGTGTGTGTGTGTGTGAATTTTGTGATTTTATTGTATTATACTCACAGAAAATGCAAATTTTATTTTATTATACTCACAGCAAAATGCAAATGGTTTTTCATGATGTAGACTCACAGAAGGCTAAGCAAAGAGAACAAACTCTCCTCTGGTTTACAGAGCAAGAGAATCATATTTAATGACTAGGAAGAAAGTCAATACATATCCTAAGTGTAAATCAAACCATGGACTGTTTGGATATTTCCCCTTGCAATTTCATCTTTGAAGTTGGTCTGGCTTGATTTTCTTTGATAGTGTTTTTAAAAATGTATTCAATCTCTAGAGTCTTCTGGGTCTACCATCTAGTAGGAGGCAACCTGATTCATAAAGGATACATAGTTCAGCAATAGGAGAGCCAGGAAAAGTTCTCTTCTACTCTTACCATATTAGTCTATGCCAGACTCAGCCAGTAGAATCCCTCAGGCCTGGCTGGAGAGAAAATTCCAGAAATTTGCTCAAAGTTCAATCTCTCTCCGATTCAGTTCAAGTAAGCACTGAACTGTTGGCTCCCAGTGTGTGCGAAACCACAGTGAGTACCATTCTGGGAAACCAGACAGACAGTCATTGTTCTGCTTAGCAGGAGCCTGGAGCACAGTAGGAAGGATCAAAGTAACACACACATGACACAACCCAGGGAGAACACGTTCAGCGGTCTCAAGAGCTTCCCAGAGTGTCTGGAACACAAAGAGGAGTGATCATGGTGGTCGGACTGGGGGAGGTTTCATCTTAGGCATTTACACTAGATCTTGGCAGAGAGGTTCCAGGCACACAGAAATGGTTGTGTCAGGAAGAAGGAATGCAAGGCATTAAAGAACAAAAGCACACACGTTAACTCTGTGGAGACATCAGATTTCCTGAGTCACCATGTGCTGAGAGATGCTGCCAGAGGGGCTTCGCTGTGAAACAGTGGCGCTGTTAGAGCTGTGTGTTTGTTCTGTCCTACAGAAGAGGAGACGCGGGCTGTAGAGAGACAATAAGGAGATCTACGAGGATGTGTGCAGTGAGTAATAGAACAGACCCCACCACCCCTCCGCATCTCAGCTCTGCTTGTCATTCTCTGATGAAGCAAGTATCCCTGCTTCCTCCTTCCTTAACTCCACGGTGGGAAACTCCGGGCCAACGTCAGGGTTATCTAGCCCACTTGTGCAGCTCTCAAAACTCTGCAACTCATTTTAAACCATTGATAAATTGATCATCTTGAAGACCTCCTGGAGACATCTGGCGAATGGGATTTCTTACTGGCCCAGATCCATCTTTACCAGTGTTAGCCAGATCTCAGGTACTATTTACTCAGATCTGGGAAAAGCAATTAGAGAGGAAAGATTTATCTCACAGTTTTGGATATTTCAACACATTGTTTCCAGACTCTGAGGTAAGCAGGAAGTCAGAATGCTCACAATCACTGCTCTTCTAATGCGGAAACAAACATTTCAGCAGAAATAGCTGCTGGAAGATGTTAAGCGATTTCACTCACTTTAATACGCTGTGACTAATTGGGGCAAACAGCAAACAGCACATTCGGATTGTGTGTGAGACTGTAACCACTCGCTGGCACTGTGGCAGCACACGTTAGATAGAATTTTAAAATATTGGGTACTGAGGAGAGAAAGTTCCTTTGCTTGATGAAATCTCTATGGACATAGTTTAAGGGAGGAACGGGGGAGACTTTATCTACTATTTCTAACTGGCATGATATCAGTCATTTCTGAATCTACTTTCTCATTAAGAAAAATGAATAGTGTCAGGAAGGAATGCATAGGTTTCCCAAACCCATTTCCTACCATAAGAGATGCAATATTTTAAGAGCTTTCTTAGCAAAGGTGGTAGCATCCTGAAATTAATGTGAGGAGAGTTTATTTTTTTTCTTTTTTTTTTTAATTGAAAAAAAAAAATCCCTGCTTCCTCCCAGCCTCCCATTTCCCTCCCCCTCTTCCTGCCCCTCTCCCCCTTCCCCCCACTCCTCTCCCCCTCCCTCTCCAGTCTGAAGAGCAGTCAGGGTTCCCTGCCCTGTGGAAAGTCCAGGGTCTTCTCCCCTCCATCCAGGTCTAGGAAGGTGAACATCCAAACTGGCTAGGCTCCCACAAAGCCAGAACATGAAGTCCTTGGCTTCTCATCAGCCCTTATTGTCCGCCATGTTCGGAGAGTCAGGTTTTATCCCATGCTTTTTCAGTCACAGTCGGGATGTCGGGATGATTGGGGATAAAACAAGGTTGGATAGAGGAGCAGGGAATCACATAACTTAATTAAGGGAACCACCTTAGGATTGGTAAGAGACATGAACCTAGAGTGGCGCCCAGGTGCCCAGGGCAATGTCCCCAGTTAGTTACTTGGGCAGCTGAGGATAGGGAACCTGAAATGACCCTATCCTATAGTCACACTGATGAATATCTTGCATATCACCATAGAACCTTCATCTAGCGATGGATGGAGATAGAGACAGAGACCCACACTGGAGCATCGGACTAAGCTCCCAAAGTCCCAATGTGGAGCAGAAAAGAAGGAGAACATGAGCAAGGAAGTCAGGACCACGAGAGGTGCGCCCACCCACCGAGACAGTGGGGCTGATCTATTGGGAGCTAACCAAGGCCAGCTGGACTGTGAGGAGAGTTTAAATACAAGGAAACGACCAATGCCCTGCACCGGGCGTCTTCCTTCTTTACAGTGCTGAAAACTGAACCTAGGGTTTTGTGCAGACTGCGCAAACAATCTTATGTCAGCTCCCCATTCATTGGCGCTCATGACAGAACACTAAGGTTTGCCTCAAACTTGTGCTCCTCCTGCTTCTCATTTGGGAGCAGGCGTGCACCACCAGGCCCTGCTGAATATGTTTAATTCATCAATGCAAAGTATCCATCTTCTAAGGAAGGCAAAAAGGTTTTTCCTTAAGAAATATCAGATGATATGAAATGGGTCCCTTCTTTATGTGAAGTCCCACAATGAAAACGATGTAGCGCAAGCACTCTGCTTCTAGGGAGAGTCCAATGCACGGAGGGACGGGAAAACATGGGTGAAAGGTGACAGTTGACGCTGGGTCTGTGGCCTGGGCTATTAGAGACAGCAAGAGTCGACAAGAGGCTGTTAGTGTGTGGAGGCTTCTGTGGCTTCGCGTGGCTTTGCGTGGCTTCGGTGGCTTCGCGTGGCTTCGCGTGGTTTCGCGTGGCTTTGCGTGGACCAGGCATCTCTCCCACTACTCCATGTACCCTCCCTCCTTGATGAACAAGGCTGATTCGAAAACCAAGACATCTAGCATTTTCTTCTAGACAGAATAGTTCCCCAGCCCCAAAGGCTTCTGTCTGAGGCTTTCACTGGGGCAACTGCATACAAGGAATGTGACGGAAAGACTGGGAGCAGAATTAGGGATAGGCTGTAAGTATCCACCTCTGGACCATCTGAACCAGTGAGGACATATGTCACCTTACTTGAAAGGTGACAGAAGAACAGAAGACACTGGTTATTCTAGGATAACTTCTACTGATGACCAGATTGAACTAAAAAATCAAGGTTCATCAAATGGCTTTCCCATTCTTCATAAAGCCTAAGCCCCTGGATTCCTTGCTTCTGTGGTCTTCGGGACCTCACTCTCTCTTCTACATATAATTTTCATCAAGCTACTTCCACAGTTGTTAATATGCAACTGAAACAATGGCTACTTCATTAGAACATTATATATATTCCCATTTGGGGAAAGTAACAAATAAAACTAAGACTTGGCTCTTTGTAAACTCTGGGTGCCCTTTGAAGCTCAGCTGCTCATGTATTAGCGGAATATCGGGTGGTATCGTACTACAACCCTCCCCCCACGAAAACTTCACATAGAGTGGTAATAATTTGGATAATATAAACAATATATCTAAAATCATTTGATTAGAAAATTCTCCACTCAACTGATTTAGTAGAATAAATGTTTTCCCTAAAATTGCTCTTCCTTCAGGTTCTCACAATACCTGCATGTGGCAAGACAGGATTTCTGTCACTATGAGGAGATATAGAAGCCAAGGGACCAGTGATGTTCACTAGCTCAGGGAAAAAGTACTCACTGTGGGAAGCTGTGGGATCTGCCATGAACCCCACCCAAGAGAATGACTTGCCTCAGCTGATGGAGGATACAACGGAATCCAGCAATCCCGCTTTTGAAGGTGGTGGCTTGAGTCTACCCTGTGTACACCACACTCTAGCTGGTCATGCTAAGCACAGAATAACAAAAACTGGTAGGGACATCATTGAGACAAAGAGACACCTAGCTACAGGACAGACATGTTTGGCAACAAAGTTCTGAGGTGAAGTGTAGGCACTGGACAGAGACAGGGCTGACACACCACTGTGCTCAGCACACGAACGATCTTGAGGCTATTGAGCATGCACAGGCCCAGAAGGAGCCAACTGTACATACAGACACAGCTGGATAAAGGACAGTGTGGAGATAAGTCTGGAGGAAAAACAAAAATAATCTACTGAAGTCACATTTTTGTCTTTTTTCTAATTTGTGATAACTGTTTCTTTTATTCTTCTCTCATGCATTATATCTCGGGTACAGCCTCCCTTCCCTCCACTCCTCCCAGTCCTCCCTCGACTTTTCCTCTCCCCCAGATCCATTCGTCCTCTGCTTCTTTTTAAAAAGAAAGAGCAGGTCTTCCAGGAATACCAACTGAACATGGCATAACAACTTACATAAAGATGAGACACAAACCCTCATATCAAGGCTGAACAAGGCAACCCAGCAGAAACAAAAGGGTCTCAAGAGTAGGTAAAAGAGTCAGAGACACCCCAACTCCCACTGTTAGGAGTCCCAGAAGGACACCGAGCTATATAACCATAAAGTATATCAGAGGACCTAGCTCAGACTCAGAGGGTCTGCGATTGTTGCTTCCATCTTTGTGAGCCCCTATGAGACCTGCTTAGTTGATTCGGTGGGCCTTGTTCTCCTGGTGTTTTTGACTCTTCTGGCTCCTCCAGTCCTCCCTCTCCTCTTCTGCTGGGTGCCCTTCCTTGGCTATGCCTAGTGTTTGCTGTTCACTGTTTTAACTCTTGTGAGCAGGAACATGGAGAAAACATGAGAAGTCTAAGTATGTATCACTGAGATGTCAAAGGATTTATGTTGTCAAGATTATATCAGAGTTTTTCCAAAGAAAAAGCAGTTCAGATATGCATCTAGATTAACTTTCATCTCCTACCCATCCATCCTCTCCCTGGGGTTAAGCAGGATTATCACCTAATTGCGCTAACATTACTTAGTAGTGGTTTTTGTGTTTTCCTCAGTCTTGGCTGATACCCAAGGAGGCAAGCAGAAGGCGTTGGATCCCCCGAGAATGGAGTTGCAGATGGCTGTGAGATGCCAAGTGGATGCTGGGAATCCAGTCCAGGTCATCTGGAAGAGCAGTCAAACCCTTAACCACTCAGCCATCACTCCGTTACTATAAATTTTCATGAACAACAGTTTAAGTTCACAATAAATGAAGAACAAAGTAGAGTGATGTCCTTTCTGCTCCTTGCCCCTAAACAAGCACAGCCTCCTCCATGACCAGCATCTTTCTCTAGAGACTCACATTTCTTATAACTGATAACCTGCAGTGACACATGTCCACACCACAGAGATAGATGAGAGTCTGGAACTGTGGGTATTGATTTAAAAACCTTTAAACAAAGGCTTCTATAGACATTCTACACAGATGGAAAACTGGAAGCAACAGGAGACATTTGAACTACAGGCACATTTTGTTAAATGATAGAGGTTTATTCTTTTATTTTTATTTCAAAATTCAGATAATTCCTTTTCAACAAATGATTCCTGGGTCTTATTGCGGAATGCAGGTACCTGATGACACCTGGCTTGTATTTCAGCCTGGGAAGAGCTAAAGCAGATGTAGCCTGCTCCAGAGAGACCATGCACGAGCAGCTTGTCACCTCTCTTCCCACTGCAACAGTCAGGACCAAATGCCACGGTGAACTCTTGTGACACAGCTGTTTTACACAGCGTAGGACATGCTGCATTGTATCCAGTCTCTAAGATGGAGGGGACCAATACGAAGACTGACTGGCGGGATCAGTGAGTGTTCCATGCAAAACTGTGGAGAATATTGATTTGAAAACTTGATGGCTGCCTACGCAAGGGCTTAATATGCAGTTTTCATGTGTAAGACTCTTGAGGATGTAGAGACAGCGTCTATGTGTTTATTGAATAAGTAATGGAAGCCTGCCCCTGTCAGCCATTTTTGTTTGCAAGAAAATCTTTTCTTCTAAAATACTTTTAGAAATGCAATATATGCCTGGCTTTCAAGATGGGAACTCACTCTCCTCAGCATTTTACCACCCAGCTGCCTAGTTTTTAATCCCCGTGGAAAAACCTCTCTAGACACCTGAGGGCTTCCGAATCGCCATCTTGTTAGGCGGCTCAACAGGACCAGTGCCAACTCTGGCAGAACTTACTATGCACACACACAATGTTCCTAGAAGTTGACATTAGTCTTCTTTTGATTTAAATAAGAAAGAATAGGTAGGGTCCATCCTGATGCTAACACTAGCACATCTATAGAGAATTAAGGGCAGATTTGCTTCCCCAAACTGTTCCTGTTAATGATCCAAGTCAGACCTCTGAATAATTATTTCCCAATCAAAGAGTCTTTATCAGCAAGAGCTCTACAAGGAGGAAGACACCAAGATGCACCTGTTATTCTAGGCTGTGACCCTTCAAAGTCACCCCTAGGCCTTAGGAAGACATCCAAATGCTTACTAGCTTCCATCTTTGGGAAAGAAGATTGAAGCTTTGGTTCACAGCCAGATAGAATGTTCTCGGCCCTCATGGGCAGATGCAATGTTCTTGACCCTCACAGACAGATGCTATGCTCTTGATCCTCAAACTCATCTGCAATGTTGTCGATCATCACTGGCAGATGCACTCTGTCTGGGATAATGCTCTCATACCCTGTAAAGATTTGTCGCTTGTATTTGTTTAATAAAATGCCAATTGGCCAGTAGCTAGACTGGAAGTACAGGTGGGGAACAGACCAGGAGAATTCTGGGAAGAGGAAAGGCTCAGTCTGCAGTCACCAGCCAGATGCAGAGGAAGTAAGATGAAAATGCCTCACAGAGAAAAGGTACCAAGTCACATGGCTAAACATAGATAAGAACTATGGGTTAATTTAAGTTGTAAAAACTAGTTAATAACCACCCTGGTCTACAGAGCTAGTTCCAGGACAGGTTCCAAAAAAGCCACAGAGAAACCCTGTCTCGAAAAACCAAAAAAAAAAAAAAAAAAAAACTAGTTAATAATAAGTCTGAGCTAATAGGACAAACAGTTTATAATTAATATAAGCCTCTGTTTCTTTGGAACTGAAAAGCTGAGGGATCAGGTGGGACAGAAACATCCATTTACACAGATGCAATGTTCTTGGCCCTCTCAACCAGATGCAATGACAATTAAGAAATGTGGTAGGTGTGTCCTTATGTCCAAAACATAACGTCTAGTCAAGCTTTGCTCCAATATCCTGCTCAAACAACACAGACTCTCTGATCTTTTATCTTAGTAGGTTATCATTACTGAGGAAAATGGTAAATAGGGCATGTTTATTAGACATAGAAGTGGGGAAAGGAGTGTTACTGGAAATAGGATCCTATGCATTTGGGCAGTAGATTTTGACCTACAAAAGGCTCTGTCTCACTATAATTTACATATTTTCCTCTACATCCAGACTCTCATGAGAATATGATGATGTATTCAAGGCAAAATGCCTGTGTCCTAACTGTAACGAGAGAGAAAGTGCAAACTCTACTCTGAAACATCTAAGGACTTAATGTAAATATTATCTATTCCAGAAACACGAGAGACAATAAACAACTTATATTCTCTAACTCTGCGGTGGCATCTCCTTTCTGATGGACTCAAGCTTAACATAAATGTACACAGTTGCTTCAGTTAACAATTATTTGTAATTGGTAAACAATATATGAAATGAAGAATGTTTATCCAGCCACATGTTCATGGAAAGACAAGTACAAAGAAACCAACAAGATCAAGGCAAACATGCACGAGATGCTCTATACGATTGCCCCTACTGTGGCCTGGGATGAGGGCTCTCTACGGCTACGGAAGATCTGTGCACGTGAGAGTGAGTGTCTCATAAGGAAATAAAGATATTAAGTAAATGTGTAGCCTTAGAATCTACCTTTTGGGACTTGCAGAAATGACTGCACCTGTGCATAGGAACAGTCCATAAACATCTCCCAGGGAGCAACAGCTCCCGGAGCTAGCATTGCTTACACTGCTCGATCAACAGCGTCCGGGACATTCTTTCTACACCATGCTTGTTTCCATGCTTTTGCTCATGCTCTTCACAGCACCGTCTTCCCGTAGATACTTGGGTGCCTTCCACCCATGGTCACATCCCAGGCTGTCCCTGACTATTCCATCACAGTTCAAGCTTCCACTCCACTCTGCAGCCCCACGACTGCTTTTGTCTGCATAACACGGAGAGAGTGTGTTTCCTTTAATATTGCTGGCCTCGCTTGTCCCTTAGAAATGAACTTGCATGCCGGGCGATGGTGGCGCACGCCTTTAATCCCAGCACTCGGGAGGCAGAGGCAGGCGGATCTCTGTGAGTTCGAGACCAGCCTGGTCTACAGAGCGAGTTCCAGGACAGGCTCCAAAGCCACAGAGAAACCCTGTCTCGAAAAACCAAAAAAAAAAAAAAAAAAGAAATGAACTTGCACAGATGCAGACAGTGTCTAGTTTGTCTGCTTCTGTATAACCCTCCTCAGTCCAGAGCTTTGTGCCACTCACAGTATCAGGAGCCCAATAAATATGTGAAAATGAATAACTGAAGCTGTCATTGTGTGACTTGGTACTACTTCCTACAAGACAGAGCATTTAACAGCTACATCTCCACCTGAATGTGGCACACTGTGACAGATCTTACGGATGTATCGTACTTGCTCTTGGAAGCTATGTAAGGAGAATACATGTACCAGTCTCCATACAAATTTTAATTTAACATCAAGTACAAATACAAGTACCACAGTGTTACAGAACGGCATTTTCCCTTTCAAAGAGTTTTATCCTGACAATGCATCTAGTGTGTTTTTGTAACATGGATATTTAAAAGATATATTCTTTGAAACACTCAGTTTTGTACCACATATCCACCAAAGGATCAATAACTGTAAACTCCTGGTAAACTGTGTCTTGCATTTCTCCTGTAAACCTTTTCTAGCAGAAAAGAAAAAGAAGTCCTACCTTGCTTTTAGACCAGAAAAAAAAGATCATATACATTGTAAATTCCATAGATATATCTCAGGCTAACATACAGGTTTGTACATACAAAATAAGCAAAAGACTGTTTTTCTATTAAAATGATTCTGTTTGCTCTACCAAGGCAGCAGTCAAAACAAATCACTGCTGTTACTTCTCTAGAGAGAAAAATAGAACTATTTTTGCTTCCCTGGGATTCTCCTGGTGATGTCAAAGCTACATGAGATGCATCACAGCATAAATGTTCTCTAGGAAGCTGTTAGCCATGTTTGAAGTTGGAGAATCAATTTAGTATTAGTGTTAGAATTTTCATAATCTATATTTAAGTCTTTATTTGGCTATTCAGATAGCAAATCTATCCCACAACAATAGCTAAGTATTAAATATTATAATCAATAATAGAGTATAACATACTTCCCATTATAAGGATACATCTCAATACTCAAATGAATGACAATATTCCAATACAAAAAAAGAAATTTATCAACTTGTTCACATTGTGTTCCATCCACTCATTCACTGCAGTCTAATAAAAGGGAAAATGATTTCTTCCTACAATTTATGCTAAACTAAGAACGTAGCCCTCCGCTAATGAGTTTCTATCATTAGTTATTATTAGTCTTGGCTCTATTAGTAAAACAATAGATTGCATCATTTTACTCTTTCAACTGCAATGTTTGTTTACAAAGCAATTTCATCAGCTGTCATCGCTCACTGCCTCACATGTGACACCAGCCAACATGTTTCTGGTTTCTCAAGTGATAGCAAATCTAAGTCACTGGTTTGATTATTCATTCAGTTCCATTTAGGTTGCTATAATTTAGTGATGGTCTACTATAAAATAGGTATTGAAAATATGAGCCATGAGCATCAGAGTAGTGGTGATGTAAGTGTGGAAAAAATAAATATTTCTGCAGAGAATTTAGTAAATGTGTGTGCATATGTGTAAATGTTCATATATGTACACATAATGAACATTCAGCATCTCAATTACCACACGTGGACACACACATACACGTACCTTATATAACTACAAATTAATTTGGTACATTATTATAAACACATGAGTTTTCTATCGTGTAAGTCACATGTTATATGCTAAGCATTGGTAAATATTCAAGTTGGCATAGGCAATTATATCGTCAATTTTTAGGAAAATGAATACTTAATATAGTGATAGGCAGTGGCATTCCTAGAGACGTTAAAAATGCATCCAACTCTGCAGCTAATACATGTAGAAACTGAATGATGCTTGAGTAAATTACTCTTATGTGGTACCGTAGAAGCAGCATTATCAGAGCAGGAAGCATCCTTCCTAAATGAAGTGATCCTTTGTTATTGTTAATTTTAATCTAATTTATTTGTTTTTTTTTTTTATGCCTGTTGTTTTATACTGAGAAGAGAGAGAAAGAAGGCATGGAGTTGGTTGGGTTAGGGGGTGGAGAGTCCGGGAGGAGCTGCAGGAGGGGATGCCATTATCAGAATATATTGCATGAAAAAAATATTTGCAATAAAAACAACAAGATCAAGAATTCTCTTACTGGGGCCAGAGGCTTGGTTTGAAAGGACAGGTATTAGCCATACACATTAGAACCTTCAAAAGTAGGAGTGAACCAACTCCACACTGCCGTCCTCTGAACAGCACATACATGCTGTGGCAGGTATACCCCACACATTTATCAAACACACACACATTCTCACACACATTGACACCCACAAAAACATGTAAATATTTTTAAAACTCTCTAAGGTACTAAAGAAAGAGCTCATAAAACTCCTTGTTTTGCCAGAGTAATTGTGATTCTAAGCTTCCTTTCTTCATCAAAACAGAATGGTCAACCAGAGTGGCTCAATCTAATGGCGTGCGTTAACGAATCTCTGTTGAGCACTGCTCCCCCCATCACAGCAAGTGAATGTTAGACACACCGTCATGTTCATTGATCATTTTGCCTTTGATGCTACAAACAGGAATTATCTGTGAGTCAAACTGTATGATCTTGGACTGAAGCCCAGACTATTAATGCTCTCGCTCTCTCTCTCTCTCTCTTTCATTTTATGTGCACTGGTGTTTTGCCATGGATGTCGGGTCCCCTGGAACTAGAATTACAGACAGCTGTGAGCTGCCATGTGGGTCCTGGGAATTGAACCTGGGTCCTCTGGAAGAGTAGTCAGTGCTCTTAACCACTGAGCCATCTCTCCAGCCCTATTCATGCTTTTTCAAAAGGTGTGTCATCATACTCCTGTCATAACCGGAGGAGAAGAATGCTTGTCTGGCAGACCAAGTTCTAATTCTAAAGGATGGTAACCCCTCTTGTTCACCTTCATCAAGGCAACAGGCCAGTCATTTGAAATCAATTAGGATAAGGCCCCCAGGCTCCACCAAACTCAAAGAGGACTATCACCAATGCCATGGTTTCACTATCAGAATGTATTGATTAATTATTGTCCTAAAGAACTCAGCAGAAGACTAACTATACAAATATTTCTATTTGACAAGCGTTCTGTGATATAGAAATGAAACGCTAACCTTTCCCTGAAGTCTTCTCTCTCATCTGGGTGTGGGTACCATGCAAAGAACTCTATTAGCCAGGTTCTTCGGGGAGCCGTTGATCTTGGAGGTGTGCGCCAGCTGAGGGTCATCTACATCTTTCATAATTTCAGGGGTTAGGTATGAGAGCCGCCCTTTAAATGCTACGAAGTCAAATCACCTCTATTATGATTTATGGGAAAGAACTGAAGGGGAACTAACTTGAAATGATTGGGCTGGCTCACAATGCAAGAGAGCCCTGCACTTCAGGGGCCATGCTGTGTGGAGGGGGTGTGGCCAAGTGTGGGCATTGCTGCAGTTGAAATGATTGGGGGGCTCACAATGCAGAGAGCCCTGCACTTCAGGGGCCATGCTGTGCGGAGGGGGTGTGGCCAAGTGCTGGCATTGCTGCAGTTTATCCTCTTGTGGATGCATGGGAGGACGCTCTGCCGAGGGACAACTTTGCCAGACTTGCACACCTTTTGTAACCACGCACACTTTACCTTTCACACATCTTGACTCTAAATCACATGAGCCCAAATTTATAAACAATACCAGAGAATGTTGGCATTAGAGGTTATTGACAAATTTTAATTGTGATTTTTCCATCGTTCAGGTCTTGTATATATTTGAAAAGTCTGGTGTAGATGATCTACCGGGGTAAGATCTGCTAATGACTGGTACATTGATTTTCCAGAAGTTCTGACATGTATGGAAATAAACTAATGTTGCTTAAAATCTGGCTTCTGTTGTGCTAGTTGGAGTTACTTGGAAAACGGACCAACCCCCAAATACAATAGGAGCATGCTGCGTCAAATGAAATTAATTTGCTTCATTTTCCATTTAACTTTTATGTATCTTTAATGTGTAAAATGCTCATAAAACTTTGGATCTGTACAAAGTATACAGTTTGCTATACATTCCAAAAATGAGCTGCCAAGCTCATTTTTAAAGGAGGAACTAATAACGTCTAGCAGAAGTAGTTTCAGAAAGGGCAGAGGCTAGGAGAGGCTGAGGCAGAGCTCCAGAAATCAATACCCCAGACTCTGCCATCTGCATTTCCTGCAGAGATCACTTTTTTGCATCATGTGATATCCTCAGGACCTTAGCTTTCACAGTGAGTCAACAAGAGGAAACAATTGCAAGTGAGCTTTCTTATGGATCTGGGATGTCGTAGTGATAGTGTCTTACACATGGTTCTGTGATGTTGTAGTGACAGTGTTTTGCACATGGCTCTGTGATGTCGTAGTGATAGTGTCTTGCACATGCTGCAGCAGTATTAATAGTCAGCATGCCTTTTAGACTTCACTGCTGGGCAAGGATGATGAACTCTCCGGGCTTCTAAATGCGGAATGAGAGTGATATCAGGATGAGATGGTCAGAGCGAGAGCTCAGCACATTGAGTTGCTTGCCTCCAAGCTTGACAGCCTGGGTGCTGTCCCTGGGACCTACATGACGGAATGAGAAAAACCAACCCTGGCAAGTTGTTCTCTGACCTCCACACGTTTGGTGGGTGCACACGCACACCCACTCACACAATTACTAAAGTGTAACAAAGTTTTTAAACAAACACCACGAAAACAGCCCTTCCCAATGTACTCTGTCTACTGGTTAACTCAAATGCAAACTTGCTTAAAAGCATGAGAAACACATTCTGACTCACTGAAAACTTTTTCCTGAATAATGTTTTATCCTCCTTATTATAACTGGGAGTCTTGGTGTTTATCTCCCTCATCATTAGAGCTAGGTTAATAAGCTCCTTCTTAATAAACGTGGAGAATAATACGAGGTGTGAAGATTTAATTGAGATAAGTAAGACAGAATATTCAATCTGGCACCTCGGTGGTGGCAGGCTGGGAGAAGAGGTGGCTATTGTTGGTGGCAGAAATAACATTCCCTCTTGTTTCCTTCTCCCCCATTTCTATCCCTCATTATGAAAATTCTTTACTGTTCCAGTTTCAAACTTTAGAAAGATTTTTTAAATGAATGCTATAATTTATCCATTTTAAATTGTGTTTTTCCAATGGAAGAAAATGTTTCATGTATATAATCTGTCAATTCTGGTAGGTATAAAATCTTCTAATGACTGTGCTGATAAAATGGAAATGATAACCCAAAGTCTTACTTATTTATTTAATATATTTTTTTGTTCTTGTTGCTCAGGCTGACTGTAAAATCCCTCTGTAGCCCAGGCTGGTTTTGAACTTCCGTTCTTTCTGCCTCTTTTCCCAAATAACAGGTGAGCACTTCAAGTCATGTGTGCCTTCCTAAGGAAGTCATTTTTATCTAAACTTTTGACTTAAAAATATCCTTTGATTTAAACATAGTACACATATGCAAAGGCACACAGACCAAGAGTTGAGCACCTGAGGGGCTTTCAGAAATCAAATACACCCAGTGTGGGAATCACAGATCAGATTAGGACACAGATTCGGATCTGCGTGCCTCAACCCTTCCTCTTCTTTCCTCTCTAAGGTCAGTAGCTATCCCTACTTGCATTATTACAAATTAGGTTTGATGTCTTTGAACCTTTAAAGACACTAAATCATAAACATTGTTCTGGGTAGTCCCTTGACTCAATATTATTTTTCAGAGTCATCCCTTTTGCTGTATGTAGTAGTTAGGGTTTTTAAATTTATACAGCATGCCGTTAAGTATCAAGATGTGCTTGTTCCTTCTTACAAACAAGAGGAGAAAACTGGATAAATTCACACATAAAAACAACAGCAAGACAAAAGAGTTAGATCGTAGACTAGTGAGCACAGGTTACACCGCCCTGGTTTCTTGATCAGCCTTTCCTAGAAATGGCACATAGTGTCAGGTCTTATTGGAGGGTCTCGGGCAGCCCACAGGTCACAATGTAAGCAGGTTACACATTTGCCTGTCCATCACAGACCACCAGGACAGATGTTTTCTGGAGGGTTTTCCTGTGTGGGTCACCATTTCTGAGACTGTCCTTCTAAATATGATTATGGAATATCATGGAGGGTGAGGAAGGGTGGCATTTAACTTCCCAACCTGCTCCTTCCTTAAAAACAACCTGAACCTCCATCTTCTTCTCCGAGTTCCTGTGCTCCTCTAACTATTTAGACAAGCTTTGCGGCTTGTCTATTGCTCCATTGCTAATTCTTTCTCCCTAGGTAATTTTTCTTATGTTCATTCTTGGCACCTGCTTTATATCCTTTAGAACCTTCTGAAAGTCTCTGGTTACTCTGTGTCTTGTAGTTTTAGAACCAACATTTTTCCTTTCCACGTTGTTGAGGAGGTAAACCAAGCAATTGTGATCAGAGTACCTCTGGTGGCTAACTCATGTACAGATTTTAACATTGGAGAGGCGGGCGATTAAATCAAACAAATAAGCAGTGCCCTATAAAATACATATTAGGATATCAGGAATTAATCACTCTCAGAAACTGCCTTGATTTATACTGTAATCTTCACAGTTTATGGAGTGAATTTATCCACCGACCACTTAGAAAACAAAGGCACAAAATGAAGCTGACTCCTGGTCTGTATAAGTCACCTTGCTCGCCAGAAGAGAGAAGACTCAATTCAATCAGAAACTCTGTGGGGCCCTACATATTCCTCAGATTGAATCCAATCGGGAATTTTGTCATGCAGAATCTAACAATAGTTTGTCCTTCAGCCTCCAGCTCCCTGGTGTTCCTGGCCTTCTGCCAGACCCTTCCTCCAGACAGCTTGAGCAGACATTAAGAGGAGGAAGGGAAGGAGGGAGGAGAAGAAACACCCTGCTAGTTAAAGGGAAATTGGCAGGGGTAGGGAGATGGGCACCATCATGTGATCCTTGGGAGTTTATTCCTCCAGTGATAACAAAACCTGAAACGCTATTAAAAAAAAAAATCACGTGAAATTCAGTGGGTGGCACAGACCTATAATGCTAGCCAGTTGAGAGAAAAATTTTGGGGAAGTTGAATTTTTTTCCCTTTAGTAAAACATCAGAATGGAAAGAGAAATGTAATAGGAGGGAGATGGGAGGATGAGAAAGTCAATGTTCTCCACACAGCCTACCAGAGGCTTTGCAACCTTGCCTTTCAGCTGGTCACTCATTCTCTCTAGCCCTCTCTCTTCTCCTCCTCTCCTTTTCATCCTCCCTCCCCCCTACTTTTTGAGAAAGGCCTCCTGTGGCCCAGTCTTGCCTTGAACTCACTATGTTGTTAAAGTGAGCTTTGAACTCCTCAAACTGCCTGTCTCTACCGGAAGAGTCCTGCATCACCACACCTGTCTTTAGCTACTATCTCTTTCAAGAACTTCCTGGGTAAGGAAACAGGAAGCATCAGTGTGCTCTAAATAGTAAAAACAGAAATATCAAACGACAATAAAACATTCCTTCCCAGAGCTTTCTGGACAGTTTTTCTGGTTTATGACTGTCAGGCGTTGAGGACTTTGCCAGTGGACCAAGGGGAGCATGGGAATCACTAAAGCAGCCCTGCCCTTACCACACAGAACCCAGGGATCACTTGGCTGATGCTCAGCTATGGCTCCAGCTGTGTTCCCAGAAACACGACTCAGGAGTGGACATGAGAGTGTGTCAATCACCATTTTACAACTAGATCTTGCAAACACATACTACAGTGTCTATAGGGAAATGTGATAACACAGCACACTTCTCTGCCATGTCTACATGCAAGCGTGATAATACATTGCATACGTTTTTGTACACATGTATTAGATATATGTGTACATTGATTAAAGAGTCCTCTCACTCTCTCCCTTCTAGTTCTTCCCTCTAACCGTTTGTCCCACCCAATTCCATGGGTTCATTTTTAAATACAAAAAAACAAAAGCCCACTATGTTGCCAGTATGTGTATGCATGCAGGACCATCTATAGATACATGGAAATATCTCAGGGGCTGTACCATTGAAGCATACGGACTTCCTCTCCCTCAGAAGCCATGGGTTACAATAGCCCCACCCCCACCCTGCTAGAGATGGGCTCATCAATCCTTCAGCCCATCCATGCTGGAATTTTGCCTGAATACGCACACAGTCGCAGGCCCTGCGGACATGCAGACAAAGGCCCCAGCGTGTCTGCAAAACACTTTGGCTCACCCCTCTACAGAGATGATCCTTCAGCCTTGGCTCAATACAGATGATATATATTTAAATGAGGCTATGGTATAGATTCCCTATTTAAAGCTAATATTCCACAGTATCTTATTCTCCATCTGCCATCTAGTGCAAAAAGAAGTTTCTCTGACGAGGGTTGAGGGGTGTACCAATCCATGCTTAGCAGAATAATAGTAGACGGGTCTTCCTTAGTGCCCGTGGCCTATGGAGCACTCTCTGTCTAGTTAACGGTGCCAGTCCAGAACTCCATCGTGTATAGTAGGCCTTAAATCAAACCGGTTGGTTCTTCCCATAACATTTGTGCCACTTTTACATCAGTGGGATATACTGTCACGCCAATCATACATCAGGGGTCATATATTGTCAAGCCAGTCATACATCAGCAGTCATATACTGTCATGCCAGTCATACATCAGGGGTCATATATTGTCAAGCCAGTCATACATCAGCAGTCATATACTGTCATGCCAGTCATACAATTGTCAAGCTAGTGATACATCAGCAGTCTCATATATCGCCATGCCAGTCATTTTTATAGATCTCAGCATTCGTACGTGGGTAAGGTTGGTAGTTACTTTTCTGCTGCTAGTGTGTGCAGTGCCTTCCAGCTCTGTGGACACTGGTCAGTGGGAACAGAGCGTCCAGGTTGGCAGCAGCTTGATTTCTCCGTCTGCTGAGACTCCGGAATGCAGTTTGCTCAGCAGCAGGTTCTTCCCATCAAGCTCTGAAGCGCAACCAAGAGCAGTAGCGATAGCTTGAGATGTCTGGTGGAGGGGTCTAAGGGAACAGGCTGGTAAACAGCTCACAAAGAGGTAACCCGTACCTGGCACTGGGGTTTTTATTGGTAGCCTATGGTATCTGGCAGAAGCACTGCCCTCTCTTCTCCCACCACCCTTCTAGGATAACTCCATTTACACCCATTTTAACTGGGCAAACGGGCACGTGCTTTTCATCCCAACTAGTGGGAGGCAGAAGCAGGTGAATCTCTGAGAGTGAGGTCAAGCTGATCTACAGAGTGAGTTCCGGGACACCAGAAGCTCATAGTGAAACCCTGTCTGAAAAAGGCAACACACACACACACACACACCATTTTGCATATGCGCACATATAATATATATTTTAGAAGGCTTCTACAATCGTAGTTTCCATATGGCGTTTTCAAAGGCCTCTAGTGTTCATTGTCCCTCCCCATGCTCAATCCTCTCCCTCGCTCTCCCTTCCTCCACCATGACCACTTCACTCTGAGACTTCAGCAACTTTACTCATCTTTTCTGCTACTCCGTTTTGCCTCCGTTTAAATCTGGGCTTCAGGCAGCTCCAGTGATCGTATGCGTCCTACTTCCTCCTCCTAACAGTTAGGGTCCTGGCCTTCTGGCTGAAGTAAACCAGTTCCAAAGACTACGTCTACACTAAGACGCCTCAAAAGTTAGGTCAGGGCTTCCAAACGCTACACAACTAACATCAGCTGAGGAATTCTGCTAGCAATCTAAAGTATAGTCTACTACCCAGTCAATCAAATCATAATCTCCAGACAGCGTTACATTTTAAGGTCTTGGGTGATTTCAATACAGAGTAATATTTAGAAACTCTTGTATTAAGGTTTTATAGAATTACAAGTTTTGGGACTCAAAATTTACCAATAAAGTTAGTTAATATCCTTCATGTGTACCTGCAGTAGTCCCAAGCTGCCCTGGCCTATCTTGCTTCTGCCTGCATCCTGGTCCTGCCTGTCACCTTCACCTGGCCTGCATTGTTCTAGGAACCATCACTCCTCAGTTTGTACCTTCTAATTCGTCCTTATTCTACCTCTTTCCCCCGAATGAAGCAACAAACAAACAGAACACGGTCAAATCCTTCCTATCCCAGGACAACGTTCCCTAGTCTCGGTGGCCCCATCATCTACTGCCTCGCTGCCACCTGTCCAGGCTTTCGCTCTCAGCCTTGCTAGGATGATGCCATGGCTGAGCCTCGTAGGCTGTACCTAAAATCCTCACCGCCTGTTCTCTCTCAGGTCAGTAGTGGCCTGCTTATGAAACTACCCCTCCTTGTGTGCCTCCCTCCTTGGTCTTTGGATAGTCTGGCTTCCAAACACTATTCCTCTCACTATGTACAATCTTTATTGTTTAGAGAAACAGTGAACAAAGGTGTAGGTTGCGCTTCCCATCGTCCCTTAGGAGTTAGGTATCAGGACGATGAAAGTGAGACACACAGATGTCCCTCTCTGCAGCACGAGTGGATGCTTTGGGGACATCCATACCCCACATCCTTTATGAGTGTGGCAGAGTGGAAATGCCCCGGAGACGTGCATCACAGTGTGATGTAGCCTAACGAAATGGTGCACCACCGAGATGATCAGGGCGCATGCTGACAGGCACAGGACGGAACATGGAAGAGTGTGGAAATATTGAGGCAAAACCATACATAATTAGTTAGCATAGTTTTAACTCTTACTAAAAATCACATGGTCTTTTCACATTCCCACACACGCGGCACACAGAATAAACTGTAAATCTGTCTGTTCCACTTCCCCTTTGACCATTTTACCATTTAACCCCAACTTCAGTGAAATTAGATATATGCCTTTCCTTCTTAAGTCACACTTATTTTGAAAATGAGATCAAGGTTTACTAAGAGTATTTATTGTACTCTCAACACATTCAGTTATTAATCTGACTTGAGTCAGAATTAATATTAGTTAATTAATTAATCAGAATTCTCCCAGTTTCTAATAGCTCAGGAAACTTTGCTGAAAGTCCTATTGATTTAGAGAGCTCAGACCGGATTATTGCCACTTATTGTAAAGCATTAGAGAGGCGAGCTAGCATTCTCTAGGATGCTGTGTGGAACTAACATCTGAGGGGTGTCTGTTCTCTGGGTTAAATATAATTCTGAACCTTTAGTAGGATAGCTACAAAAGAAACTTGACAAACTGGTTCCTCCTGTCTATAGAATAAAGCATAGAATATTAATTTCACAATTAACATCTAAATCTCATGTACATGGAAACAACATTGCTTAGAGATTAAAGGAGATGATGGAATCCAAATATGACCACTCTCCTTTTAATTCTAAAAAAATTCAGAATGCAAGTATTTTTTTCTTCTAGAAGAAAGCACACATTTTCTCTCAAAATTTCAAATTTACCAAAACATATATATCTCCCAGAAGTGAGTTTTACTAAGATAAATGTTAAAAGTGGATTAACTACAATATTGATACAGTTAATGAGCCTGTGGTCAAATAGAATAGTTTTCGTATGTGTGTGTGTGTGCTCACGCGTGAGTGTGAGCACTCTGGGACAGTATTACTATGTAGTTGCGGACTGACCTGTACCCTTGACTTCTTCTGACTTGGCCTCCCACATGCTGAACTTACAGACCTGCTTTATTACATACAACAACCAACAATATTTACAAATAATTTTTTATGTTCAGATAAGAAACAGATTTGTGTGGATGATTGGCAGGTTCTATCATGTCTTGGCACTGGAGAGTCAGATGGGCTCATATGTCTTATTTTCATATATATTCCATCTCCCCATTCCCTGTAGAACTGGGGAGGGGTCCTGAAGCAATGCTTTGGTTGGTTTCCTTTGTGGTTCTTCTTAGTAAGTCCATTGTTCCACTTCCCTTCCTTTCAGTAGAAAAGATAATAGATATTGGGATGTGGGTTCTTAACTCCACATCTCCTCCATGCCTTGCAGTCTTGGAGACATCCTTCTTGTCCTCTGACTCTCAGTGTCCGATGGAGAAACAATAGCATCGCTATGAGTGATAGCTGTGTTCCCTTGCAGGAGGTGACTAGAGTAGTAACTGGCAGGCAGTAGGTACTCAGCAAGTATGAGCTAATATGACTTTTATTCTTCCTCTTAATCGTTTCTCTAAAAGATATAAGTAGCTGGAATACTGTGTTATAACATTACACCCGTGTTAAGGTGGCCTGCCTTGTTGCAGAAATGAACCGAGTTTGTCATCCCCACCAGCTACAATCCTCTTAGAAGGAACTGAAATCCTTTTGCTCATTCGCAGAGAATTTCCTATAATGCATAACTGAACACTGCACATGATAGATGGGTGCTGAGTGGAGAGAGGAAAGCATTTCCAGTGTGAGGTTCCAATTCAGAAGATGGAGGCAAAATAGGCACACTACTATGCGAAGCTTTAACCTGCTTTATAGAAGAAAAATTCCTGAGCACTAGGGAATACAGCCAGCCAAGCCCTGTTCAATCTAAACATCCCAGCGACTAGTCAGAAGCTCAGCAAGAAATCTATCTCAGAGGGACAGATGTGTGAGAACAGCAACCCCTGACCAGGACTCTGTTTCAGATTCTCCTGTCCAGGTGAGGTCTCTATTTGTGCGCCTTGTGCCCTAGCGGGAGCTCAAACACCAACTGAGTAATGCATCTTATTTCTGAAACATTTTAAAGTGAGTATATGTCTTTTAAAGTTTGTAAGACAGAATGAAAAACAAGTTAATAAACTCCCTTTAAAATTCTGTGTTTAGGTAGGTGTGCACAGCGTTCCTGCTCGTGGACAAGAATGCACATGTGTGTGCACGGCTTTAGGTCTGAGGTAGATGACAGGTGTGTGACTTCATTATTCTCCACCTTAATTTTTGGACAGCTCCTTGAATCTGGAGCTCACTAGATTAGACTAGGTTAGACTAGCTGGCCAGTAAACTCTAGGTATTCTCCCATCTCTCCTCAGTACTGGGGCTATAAAAACAGACCCAGCTTCTATATGGATACTGGGGATTCGAACTCAGGTCCTGGAGCCTACTGGGCAAACACTTTCCCAATGGACCCATCTCCCATCCTGTAAACCACTTTTGATAGCCAAGGGGCGAGGTAACGGAGAAAGGCCGCCTTATCAGGTGAGGTTTGTAAAGGGCTGGGAAACTAATGAGGTGGAGAGATCCAGTCAAGCTGTTCCAAATGGCAGGGTCTGACAGACAGGCCAGGAAGGCTTAGCAGAGGGACGGGCATGGGCAGACAGGAGAAATGAGATCCAGCAGAGAGGCAGCATTCTCTGCCCTGATGATAATCAATTCTGAATCTTATCACAGAGTAGGAGAGAGACCATTAAAGGAGAATGCGGAAGGAGTCAGGAGACCAGGCGCAGACAGATGGAGGAGTGCAAAGGGACCTGCACGGAAAATTTGAGCCTATCATAAAAGAAGCAGTCCCATGGAGAACAATGCCACCGCGTTCAATGACTGATTTGGTACAGCCTTGTTTGGAACAAGAGGCTCCACAGTTAAGAAGTCACTAAAAATGTTTTCTTTCATCAAGAAAAAAAATTTAAATGAATTATTATCTTTGATTGAGGTGAGACGCAGAAAATTAATTTCTCAATAAGGGTGGATAAGGGTCAAAGCATCTCAGAGTCTAAAGAGACTCAGAGGTAGCCTGAATAATACTTCAAAAGATAAGCAGGGACGCCTCTGTGAGCCTGTCCTTGCAGGAGAGAAATAAGAAGAAGATTGCTGGCTATCTGAGGCAGTGGAGTTTCCGGTCTCCCTGGAGACAGGGCCTAGATTAATGTCTGACCTTACCTTTCAAGCACAGCCATTCCATGCCAGGGGCAGGCGTGCAGAGCCGAGGTGGGGACGAAGAGAACCCGAGTGTGGTCACAACACTCTAGGTTTTGTTCAGAGCCAGTAGTCCAGGCAACAGGAAGGAAGGATTTTGAGAAGACAGGAAGAGAGAAATCCGAATACATGGCAGGGGAGAGCTGGACTCAGATGCCCTGCTGGTCCACAGAGATGCCTGTGATCTGTTAACAGGACAGAGACTGACACCATTCATTCCATGCAAATCACAGGTGTATTTGTGAAGTGAGAGGAAGTGAAATCAAACTGAAAATAAAATAACACTTAGGTCAGATGAAATGAAAAAAAAAAAAACCAACAACATTGGAATCTGTGCGTGAAGGCAGAGGTTCTGGACATGAGTTTTGGGCTAAGAAGACTATAGAGATAGGCAATGGATGGCCATGGAAGCAAAGGAACAACTGAAAGGTGTCCAGAACCATGTGTCCTGGGAAGGGTCAATAAATATTATTCTGCTGACGTTTACCTTGATTGAGTGAAACATGGGACTAGGACATACCATGGTCAGCAGGGCACAGAAGTTCAGGACTCTGAGTTACAAGCAGTGGCACCCAGGAAGGAAGTAGCATCAGACCAGCCGCACACAGAATTGCATACATACCAGGCCAGGATGTCAAGGGAGTATGAAAACATATTCACCACAAGAAGACACGAGCACCCTCTTCTCAGAGCAAAGCCCCTTTGGAGGCACCCTGTGCCCCTTGCCTAAGAGCACCCTCTTCTCAGAACACACCCCCTTTGGAGGCACCCTGTGCACCTCGCCTAAGAGCCACACTCCCAGGGAAGCAGCTGAGCAGGTAGACGCCTGCAAATCCTGTTGTCTCAATTAAGAAAATTCCTTTGCCACAGGTCTCTGGAAAGCTGAGAAAATGTTATTTTGGGATTTGGCTCCGAGGCTAGGGATTGAGTAGGCTCACTGCAGAGGGAGGGAGATGGAAAAGATGGCAGGCCTCCTCTAGATTTCAATATTAGGTCCAGACTACACAGACAGTGGCTGCTCCTGTAGCGAGTCAATGTTCCTGTCACAATGCAGTGGCAGGTTTTGGGGTCAAAGGTTATTTTATTTGCTGATGGGGCATGAAAAGGCAATTACATCCATTTGTATTGGTTGTTTGAAGCCTTAATTAAAAAAACTGATTCAATGTCCAGATCCAAGAAGATCGCTTGAGATATGTACCCCACTAAAGATTGTGGGGTCCTCATAGATTGTGTCTATGTGGGTGACTCAAAGATCTATCTGGAAGATAAATATTAATAAGTACATATTATAACACAAAAGAAGGAAAACTAGTTGTTATTCAGTAATATGTTGGCTACAATTGCTTGATACACTTATAACACACTACAGTCCAGGTTCTACTATAAAAACATCAGTTCTAGACAAAAACCTAAGTTTCTGAATAGATACTTGCTAACTGATCAACAGACATAAAAAATTGTAAAGATGAAACCAAGATCTAAGAATGTGGTATATCCATCCATATGGAAACTTTTCATTGAATTGCATCCCTTTCTCCTTAAGAGAATTAAGAAAACATACAGGAGCCAAAATTTCTTTTTGTCTGAGTGGTCTCCCATACATACCAAGGAAGCTTTAGAGACATAAGGCAAACCTGCTGCCCCAGGCATAAAGGCTGCAGCTATACGAGGTCTAATAAAGCTCTTTACGCATTTCCTAAGAATACCGAGAAAATTCAATGCTCTACCTCTTTCAAACAGACACATCTAACTCTTTAGAACGGACAGTTTTCAAGTATCTCCTATACAGGGCTAAGCATCTGGGAAAGAAAGGACTGTGTACAGTCCTCAGTGGGAGCAAGGCATGCATCTGGGTACTGAGTGAGAGTCATGTGGATAGGGAGCGGGCAGGAAAGCAAGCCCACCTGGACCCCCAAATATACAAAAAGGGGAATTTAAGGTTATAGTTCTGTGTTTCTTCATTTTATTATAATAGCCCAAGAGATAGGTGGGTTCAGGAACTCACTGAGTCATTTGGAACAACAGGTAGCATTGTTGAGACTTGAATTTTGACAAGGCCACACATGACTGGCAAGGCAAAGAGTTATATTCCTCAGGAGTATTTTATTTTTGCAAGCATTTGAATGGATATCCAGCTAAACAGAGAGAACGGCCTCATTATGGCAAGGTGACACCCAGTAGAGATTTTCATGATGTATTGGATGTTGCCCACTAAAATAGAGTATATATGAAGATATTTTGAGGAAGTATGAAGTAGTACCTAGAAAAAAGGGGGGATCTATATGTTGTTCCCCAATTGTCTAGGTATTTATCAACTATTTTGGAAAACAAGTTAAATCTTTTTTCAATGCAGCAGACTAATGCTTCTGTAAGACTGGGAAAAAACGTGTAAAAAATTAAGAGTTAAAATGATTTGGATTCACTTCCTTCCTTGAATGTAGAACCTTTATGAAAATTTCTGATACATAGGAATAAAAATATTGCTTCATCATTTTAAGACCATTAACCTCTCAACAGCAAGATAAATAAGTGCCCGATTAAAAAAAAGAACTTTCAAGAATAAGATGCCTGTCTTTAAGAATCTTAGCCAAGCTCCTAGCACAAAAGACAGCCTTTTAATTATGATTTACAAACAAGAATTGTAAGTTTGAACCAACTGGAAAGGATAAAGTCCAAGATAATTTACAATCTTATGCTAACAGCCTCATTTGAAAGGCATGGCTTTCCCCTTCCTAAGGACCATTCTGCTATCCACACAATTTTCAAATGCACCCAGTAAGTTAGTATGCAGTATTTATTCTCTTTCCTGTTATTGATGCCTGGTCTATTTGTCACTATTTGCTTTATGCTCATTCTTCTGCCAAATAAAATATTAATTGCATTTTTAGCTGCACTGCTGGTGATCAAAGAACTCTGATATGTCAAGCTAAACTGATAGAAATAGCAGCCATTAACATATTTATAGGTTCAGGGCTTCTCCAACATAATTACCTCCATTAATTACTTGGCAGTACTCGATTACAGGCTGGAAACGAAAGGCATTTCCAGCCACGTCTTTCTACACAGACCAAAGTTTCTTCTCCAGTAATGTTTTTCTCTTAGATGTATCCAAGGGAAACAAGACAAGAGAAACTTGTCCTTCTCCACGTTTAGAAGGCCAGATCATTAAAAGGAACCATTCGTTAACTTTGAAATAGAATGTGTGCAAACCAGAGGGCACAGCAAGGCTGATGTCAAAGAAACATGCGTTTGAAGGGTTGCACAGATGTTATTCGTACATCAGAGTTCTAAGAGAGACAATTTCAAGCTGATAAATTTCAGTGTTAAGGTATGAAGCCATGATTGTATTTTTATTTTCGAGTAAACTTCTTCAAATATTACATAGGACCAAATAATTTTGAATCATCTACATACTTGAACATGTACTTCTAACACACACACACAGAGAGAGAGAGAGAGAATGGGGAGAGAGGAAGGGAGAGAGAGAGAGAATGGGGAAAGAGGAAGGGAAAGAGAGAGAGAGAGGTGCAATTAAAACTATCTTGGGAAAAAGCTCCTGAGATTTGAGAAATTAATAAACAATTATCCTGTGGACTGAGCAGCTGTGCAGGTTGCAAAGCTGCCAGGTGCATTTAGCATGTGTACCACTGAAAGGACAGCCGTGCACACTCGACTCCTCTTGACCAGTTAATCCACATGCAAAATGACGGTTTCCTGTAATAACTTCAGACCCAGACACATTCGCTTTTCAGCAAGGAATGAAGTCATAAAAAACAAACAAACAAACAAACAAACAAAAAAAACACTAGTTTTTTTTTCTTCTTCCCCAATTTCAGCAGGAACCCAGGCAGGAAAGACCTGCAGGAAGCACAGACCTGGGAGTCTACCTCACAGAGAGATCTGCACAGATTTCCCCGAGTTCTTTGTTGCCCGACAATAAACTGTAAAAGGCAGTCATATTTGGAAGTAAAACCATTGGGCTGTGGTTCTGGGATGCAGACACAGACACCCCGAGCGAATAAGAAGGAAAGCACAGTACCTTTGGTAAGTCGCCTTAGGATCTGACAGCGGCATTTAAAAGAGACAGCTATCATTCTCCCTCCCTGCTCTCCGGCAAAGTGTACTTGGGGCTCTGCTCTGGCGGCTGTGGCGGCGGCGGCAAGCAGCAGCATGTGAATTCCTTGCGCACATACCAGGAGAAAGGTAGTCCCAGTGGGGAGTGACACAGCTTAATTCCTCTAGGCTGGTGCAGAGGTCCGCTCCATGTCATCTGGCAGAGCTGTGTCATTCACTACTACTACCAACGCCGCCACCACTGCCTGCCACAGCCTCCTCCCCCTGCTCCATCACAATGGCTTAGAAAGTAAGGCTGTTTCGATAGCAACGCAGCACCAGACAGGAGCAGAGCGGGGGACCAGGCTGGGAGAGGAGCCGTTCCATAAATCTAATACTAAGCACGGTGCAATGCATTTTGTTTCGGGGCTAAGGCTGTGCATTCCAGCCAGGGCAGGTCCCTCCACCCCCTTGCTTCTCAACAGCAAGTCAATATCCTTTAGGAGCCTCATGCAATGTGAAAGGCAAGACGAGAGATGCTGTGCTCTGACTTTATGAAGAAATGTGTGTATCATACACTATATTCTCCCAGCAGTGGCATACAAGGGAGGCATAGGAGCAGGGCAGCCTCAGCGAGGATTCAGGAGAGCATACTGGTTTTGCCTACAGCTGAGAGGCAGACCTTGGATGTGCCTGGGAAGGTCTACTGGGCACTTCTCATATCTCGGAGGGACAAGGCGGTGCTGGTTTGTGGATATGGAATGCAAGAGAGGTTGAGGGAAGGATTCGAGCGAGTGGAGTTCAAGCTGATGGAGTCCCAAACCCCTTCATCACTCTTCCCAAAACAATGTCCTGGCGGAGGGCAGCCGAGTCAAGGCTGTTTCTAAAGATACCAGGATTAAAGGCAAACACAGCCAAGCACTGCTATTTTCAATGCATCTTATTATCCTGCTTCTCAGACTGCCCTCCCCTCGGCCATTCTTCTCAACATGCCAATCAAACTGCCTTGCTACCCAGCAGATGCGGGAGAGGCAAAGCAACAAGCCCTTCACAGACCATCCACAAAGTGACAAGAGGTGGAACCCATTTCCTCATCTCCAGCACCAGCCCACTCCCGACAGTCACCACACACCGAAATCTGCTGTGGAGTTTCCATCAGAATTCAGACATCTCTCCCAGGAGTTCACACAGACTGCCAGTTGGAAACTTCAACAACAGAAGTTAGTCAGCCACTCTGAAGAAAAGACATCGATGTTTGTTTAAGCTGCTTCACTAATATTTCCAGGATGTGAATTGTTCATCTAATCTTATTCTCTACTCTTCAGTCCCCCCGCCCCCACACTCAAATAGATCATTTAAGGGCCAGGGAGATGGCTGGGTGAGTGAAGGTGCTTGCTGCCCGGGCCTGGCAACCTGGGCGGTATCTTCAGTGCCAACATGGCGGAAAGAAGAAAACTTACTCCTGAGGGCTGTTCTGTTCCCCCCCCCCTCTCACGCACACTGAAAGAATGTTTAAGTCTGTAGAGCTGGATTCCAAAATAATTTCTACTCTTTCAAACCCGGCAATCACATCTCATCTTCATTCATAAAACCCATATCACCTAAAGCACTTACCATTCATCAGTAAGGAATGCAAACACCTGCCCTTTGGAGGTCAACAGAAAACAACCTATGTAAGAAAAACAGCTGAAAGGAACAGGATTCCTTACCACAGATGGTCCCCCTAAAGCCATCAGCTACCAATAACCAACGGGAATGGCAATGTTAAATGGACTGTGGGCTCCTACATTTTAAATAGCTCAATACCACAATTTTCAAAAGAATGATCCCTTTTGCACTTTTGTTCCTAAAGGCCATCTCTAGAAATATTTTAACTTCCTATATATTTTTTTCTTCAGAAATAAACCTAGTTGCCTGAGGCTTGGATTATTAGTTAATGTGAGGTGAATATTTCTAGCTAACTCTTCTTCCGATCCTCTCCCGAATCTAACACCTTCCCCAAACCCAGGCCCTCAGAATACACAGCTGTCAAGTGGTATTAACACAGTCTTGCTTGGGGAACGTTATTACTTTGGTCTCTTTTATTAATGTCTATTCAGATAAATCTCAAGATCTTACAGACTCTCTTGCCCCTCCTGCTACCACACAGCTTTGAATCAAGTTTGCTTCTTCTTTAAGGCTAACATGGTCAAACAGTTCCCATGTTTACTGGCACAGCCAGGTTGTTTGTTTGTTTGTTTTTTCCCCATGTCCTCTGGTCCCAAGAAAGACCTTCAAAACTATTAAGCTATTGGGGGCTGGAGGAATCACTCAGTTGTTAAGAGCACTGGCTGCTCTTCCAGAGGACTCAGGTTCAGTTCCCAGCACCCACATGGCAGCTCAGAACTGTCTGTAACTCCAGTTCCAGGGGATCTGGCACCTTTATACCATATGCACATAAAATAAAGTTAAATATAAAAAAATAAACTATCCAGTTTTCTTGGAGGAGAAACAGCTCATCCTGGAGCAGTCTGGGAGCCTTAGGCTCTCCACCTTAGGGGCTATCTTCTTGTTACGCTAATCCTAGCAGCAGGCTCAGGTCCTACACCGGATATGAGCCCCTTGAGAAAGCCCTCTCCTGGACATAAGGGAATCTCCTACCTTCTTACTCCAGGCCCTCCAATAGCCAGAGATTTCCCTGGAACAATTCCCAGATTGGTACATCTACACCAGTTAGGCATTCTGTCCTTTCCGACTGGTCCAACTGAGCCTAGGGTAGTGAACTCCTGCATCAGCAGAGCCTCCCCAAGACAAACTTGTTCTGTCTCACAGCTGTCGTCTCAGGGACCAAGGCATTCTGGTAGACTCATCCACAGCCTCCTCCCAGGAGCCCTCAAGACAGAGTGGCCCACATTTCATGCATGCAAGTTTAAATATAGCTGTGCATCTTTGAACCTAGTAAGCATTCGGTCACCTGGAGTGGCTCACCCTTACAGGTCGCTTGGATTTCACGACATGCTCCCTGAAGGGCACCAAGTAGTGGCTAAAATATTATAAAGCATCTAAATGGTATCCAATGTGTATCTGGTGATGCTGTAGGATAATCTGGAGATGACTTTGTCAGCTCAGGAGTACTGCTGCCTTTAAAACAATAGCAAATCAAACAAATGAACAAATGAACCCCCAAGCCCCAATATATAAAGACACGGGCTTGCCGGATTTGGAGCAGATTAATCCCTTGGAATGATAGCTTCTTTCAGGGTTTCTATAAACGTCAGCTTTCTTCAGGCATAATGCAAGGGTATTACATTTACAGAGAGTTTAAAGCATCACTGGGGTGGCTGCGTTCAGGTTTTTATTTTAGGTACGGACTGGGTTCTCAGGCAGATGACTCAGCTGGTGTACATTTAAGAGCAAGAAGAACCAAAATTCCTCACCCCTGCCATCGTAGCGCTCCACAGACGGAACCTAGAGTGTGCACATGATAGGCAAGTCATCTTTCCTCAAGCTACATCCGGCCCCGGGTAGTCTTTCTATTTATAGTTTTCTTACTATTTCTCCTCTGACAGAAAATGAGAAGACCCTTTAAGGACTGCTACACATTACATCCGGCAGGGGGCGCCAAGAGACTGTTTCTCTTAGGCCTTCGGGTGTCCACCCCTGCCCATGCCCAAGTCAGCTGCAGCAAGGCTAATGTGTGTATGGACACAGAACAAGGACAGCCACAACCAGGTGGCTGCTGAGGCAGACACATTTCAGTGGGAGATCGTTGTAGGCCACGTGTTACCGCAGTTGTCCCTTCAGTCTGGCTCGTACCTTTTGTCACAATATTTTAAAAGATTTTAATAGCCCTGACTTCATAAGATGAGGTGGCGAGTGATAGACAAAAATCAAAACAAAACAAGATCTTCAAGCTTGCTCATGGACGCCAGCGTTATTAAAATTAAAGTGACCATAACATATCAGGATGTGGACACAGAGACTGTATATGTTTTGTTGATTAAATTTTCACATCTCTATTTTTCTATGTCAAAATAATTTTTGTGTTTATGGATTCTTTGGATAACTGACAAGGAAGGGTCTCAAGTTCCTTTCCATATACATACAGCTGGAAAACTGTTAAAAAATTAAATCAAAATGAGATCAACTATAGATAAATAACCCACTCTTTGATGTCATGAGAATGAAGTTATAATTAAATTACAGTATTCCCTCCTTCCTTTCAAGTGATTTCATAAATTTGATAGGAAACACAATTGAAAGATCTCACTTGTTTACTTATTTTAAAGACTGACTTTTGTATTCCTCAAGGGCAGTTGCCTCAACATACCCAAAACATTTAGGTTATCTTCTAAACAGCGTAGGCATTCTCAGCTGGCTCGCAATGAGTATCCTGATTTCTTCCCCTCACAGATAATAATGGTTGGCCCCAACGATGCCCTTTCGGAAGCGTTATTCAGACAAGTTATATTTTAAGATAGTAGCCCCGAGAGCCAGCCCTTGTGCCACTTGCTAACCTAGTCCAGAACCCCGTGCCCTTCACTGTGCCAAAGGAAGAATATTACTACACTGAACACGAGGAGGATGGGAATCCCAGAGTTAGAACTGCAGCATCTTCTGCTAAAAGTGCGTGGTGGGACATGTTCAATGTGCGAATTAGGGAGGGCAATAGAAGAGGAGTAACGCTGGAAGAGAGCCACCCTTCCGATGGTCCAGGGTCCTGGAGGCACCGTGTCAAGAAGGGATAGGGAGTAGCCGGAAGGCGCCGGCTGGCTGTGTGCCCTGGGGAGTCACTCCTCTGCTGTGTGATCATGTGAACGGCTAACAATGACCAACTTCACCTGTGTCCTCAGGTCCAGAGAGCAGCGCCAGGCTCTAGAACCACCACGTGTTCTGTAGAAAGGAAATGACTCAGTCCAGCGTTTGGCCACAGAACACGCCTTCTTCCCTGTGGCTCTGTGTGAGAAGACGGATGGTCTCCTCCGCCAAACCACAGGGAAGTGGGAGCTAGGGCTTACAATACTGACCCTCCTCTTCTTTCTCCTACTCTTCCACGGTAGAATTCTCTCAAGCTGTGCCCTAACCTCGTAGGGAATTAACATTGTTTTAATTCTTTAGTAATTAATCCATTCCCAGGCTCTGGAAAAGACTCTTCCTTTTTGCTTATCAACCCAAATTTGATTTCTTATTCTGAAACCATCTCCTTTGATTCTTGATACTAGCATCTGTGGGCACCCACTACGGACATCTCAAATTTAACTTGAGTCACCTCAAGCTTCCTGCTTGTTCCTGAGCTTTCCGATACGACACCATCACCAACTTCCTCCATAGGCTGACACTAGTGTATGAACTCCCCACCCCCACCCGACCCCTGCTTAGTTAGGGTTTCTATGGCTGGGATGAAATGCTAGGACCAAAGCAACCTGGGGAGGAAAGGGTTTATTCCAGTTTACACTTCCAGAATACAGTCCATCACTGAGGGAAATCAGGGCAGGAACCTGGAGGCAGAAGCTGATGCAGAGGCCATGGAGGGGTGCTACTTCCTGGCTTGCTCCCCATGGCTTGCTCAGCTTGCTTTCTTATAGAACCCAGGACCACCAGCCCAGGGAAGACACTAGCCACCATGGTCTGGGCCCTCCCCCATCAACTAAGTAATAAATGCCCTACAGGCTTGCATACAGCTCTATCGTGGAGGCATTTTCTCAGCTGAGGCTCCCTCCTCTCCAGTGTCAAGTTGACAAAAAACTAGCCAGCAAGCCCTCTGAACACATGCCATTCATGACTGCCAAAATCCTAGACCAGACCTGCACATTCACTGTATAGCTGAGGTTTGTGTTGCTTAGAAAGAAAGAACTATGCGCTTGGTTCAGCAGTTGCCTTATTCTAGCCCCCAGCGTACGTGCACTGAGCGGGGGAGAACCCTCCTGCCTCAGGGTACAATGAGGGACCAACACTCATAGCAATTTATATGAGTGTTCAAGCTACTACCTGAGCAGAGCATAACTCTTCGAGTCTTGTAATAATATTCAAAATTCATTCTTTTTGCTCCATATGGGCTAAGTTAGAAGATGCTTCCCTAGAGGTAACCTCACTTGTTTTCGGACAAGACCACAGCCTGAGTTGTGCTCTGTACTGTGACCTTGTGATGCTTACTTGGTGAATAAGCATATGATGGGGGAATAAAGAAAAGGAGGGCTAGCAAGAAACCCGACAACAGGGAAACTCCCAGGAAACCATAGGATGACCCTGGTTAAGAATCTAAGCAATAGTGGAGAGGACGCCTTCACTGCCTTTCCCCTGTAATCAGATTGATGACTACCTTAATTGTCATCATAGAACCTTCATCCACTAACTGACGGAAGCAGATGCAGAGATCCACAGGGAAGCACTGGGATGAGATCCTGGAGTCCAGTCGTAGAGAGGGAGGAGCGATAACATGAGTAAAGGGGTCAAGACCATGATGGGAACACCCACAAAAACAGCTACCCAAGCTAGTGGGAGCTCACTGACTCCAAACCGACAGCTGGGGAACCTGCATAGGACCAAACTAGGCCCTCTGAACGTGGGTGACAGTAGTGTGTTTGGGGCAGTTTTGGGGGCCACTGGCCTGGAATCAGTATTTATCCCTAGTGAATGAACTGAGTTTTTGGAGCCTGCTCCCTGTGGAGGGATACCTTACTCAGTCTAGATACAGGAGGAGGGCCTAGGTCCTCCCTCAATAGATATGACTTTATTGATTCCCCACTCCTCTCTGAGCAGTGGATGGGGGTGGAATGGGGGAGAAGGTGGGCGGGGGGAGGAGGGGAAAGAGAAGCAAATGGGATTGGTAAAATAAATTGTAAAATAAAAAGATGGTTTGAAAAAAATAAAATAAAACTGGAAACATCTTTTTAAAAAAGAAAAGTAGAAGATCTGACAAGAAAAAGATCCATAGCTCTTAAAATAAAATTCCTACAGACAAAATGAAAGAATGGTAGAGGCAGAGACAAAAGCTGGCCCATGCATTTTCTGGACCCAGAGTGTGATGGTGGCCTTGTGTCCCAGGAAGAAGGCTGGAAACATGCCTGCTTACAGCACCTAGCTGATGGGGAGCCACTGTGTGCAGGGAAACCAGGCCAGGTCAGGTGGGATCTCCGGAAAAGAAGCCAGTGAGGCAGGCACATCCTTCAAGATCTGCCTGTGCCCTCGGCCGTCAGACGCCATTCCCTGCTTATTCCCTCCACATCAGTAGACACCATCCACCACACGACTTCAATAATTGATTTGCTTACAGTCTCTCCCACTCCCAACAAGGGTTTATGTTTTAATGAGGGAAAGACTTTTGGGGAAAAGAGTCTGTTTTATTCATTGCATAGACTCGTACCTAACATATAGCCCATACTCAAGAAATTTATTTTAAACAAGTTACCGGAGGCTTCTCTTAGAATGGCCTGATTTTATAGACACTAGTTCTAAAGCTTGCATATAAGAGATAAAGTGAAAAAATGACTTTCAATGTGAAACCAGAACCTCTCCACTGTGAGCAGAAAGCACCACACATATCGAGAGGAGTCTGTGTGTTGCCTGTTTGTGGAGGAAAGGGGGATGATGCACCCTGCGAGCCCTTCCGATTTATCTCTGGTGCTCCTGACAAGATGATTCATCAGGGCTCTGCTGCTGCCCACTGTGAGGAAACCCACAAGCCAGCTTGTTTTCCCCTGCTCCGAGGCAGCAAGAGCAACCAAGAGAAAGGTGACCAAGACACAAACCCACATTCACGCTCAGTGCGGGCTCTGGCCTAGCATGTGCACTTACGGGCTGTCACTGCATTGATGCAACAGCACAGTAATGGCCTGTCTGCTTTAAGACTGTCTATTTGTGGAAGCACGTGAATGCACCACTTAGTCATCCCATTTGCACCAGCTCCGAACTGACCTCCTAGTGACTGTGATGGTCTGCATCCTGTAGGCCAGGAGCTAAGCTGCCCCCCTCCCCAGACAGAACACGTGCACCCCGAGAACAAAGTACAGGGAGCCAGCTCATTTCAGAATTCGTTAATATAGCCTATAGGTAGGCCAGAATCTAAAACTTAAGTAAAGGAGGGAAGGGTAAGTCTTAGAGCTACTGCTTCTGATCCAGGGAAGTGTGCACACCCTACTGCTCCTCAGAGCAGGACACAAGCAATTCAGAGGCAAATGTTAAGTCACACAGATGGCCATGAGGGGAGAGGTCAGGAGTCGGGGAGGTCGAATGTGGGACTAAGAGGACAATGTGAAAGGGATTGAAGGATGCAGAATTCTCAGTGTCAGGCTCCTAACGCCATCTTTGTGTGGCCATGACAATGAGCCTCCAGAAACAAGCAGAGAGTGCATTGACGGGGGTGACATTCTAACTCAGAACACAAAGTGCAGACCTGAATTCTACTTAATAAATGAAAGCCCGGCTCTGGCCAAACTGCCATTTCCGGCACATGCATTGGGTCAGTTGAGTATCATCCAGTCTCCTCTTCTCTTCTTTGAAGAAAACAGTGCTTTGGTTTACTCTGTGACAGCAACGAGCCAATGACCAGCAGAGGATTGTGCTAGCGTGCATGTGAACGTGTGTGCGTGTGTATGTGCACGTGTGTGTGTGTGCGTGTGTGTGTATGTGCACGTGTGTATGTGCACGTGTGTGTGTGCGCATGTGTGTGTGTGCGTGTGTGTGTGTGTGTGCGTGTGTGTGTGTATGTGTGTGTGCATGCGTGTGTGTGTGAAGAGGCTTCGGTGCTGGTATGTAAGATGCATAGAAACATAAACAAAGACAGGAAATGGCTCACTCCTGGGCCTCTCAGAAGAGATCTACATTCATCACCTTGTAAAGGATTCTGTTTCTGTGAACCATTTCTTCTGTTTCTCAGTTCATTATCACAACTTGAAGGTCACCCCTTCCTCACTTAAACACTAGTGTCCACATATTTTACTTTGCTTTCCATGAAAATAACACGAACTGCTCCTTGGAGATGTTCTGCAAACGTGTCTAGTCACTGATCTCTGCCTGAGAAAACAAGGCATAGACGGATGGCAGCCCTCTTTAATAGTGACTTTAGGAAAGGGGGAAGGCTGAGACGTTCATAAAAACAGAAGAGCTGGAGAAATTAGGGAAAAGAGAAAAGCGGTCAAATAATAGACATATCCTAAAATGAGATTACCCTGTCCTTAGATGTCTTAGCAACTATGTGAGCCCCTGAAGCCAGCAAGGGCAAGCTATCTTGTGTGCTGGGACCTCGTCAGGGTGGGCAGGTACCAGAGGACTGCTGAGGATCAGAAGGAGTCCAGGACACAGGTGCCCTGGCTGAGTTCTCACCTGATGACCAAACGCAGCCAGACCCCTAGAGATGGACTAAGCCACCTTCTCATCATAAAGCAGGGAGGATTAACCTGCAGGATCCCTCCCCACAAAGTGGTCATTAGCTATGACAAAGCCTGTGTCCACCCACAAATTCAACAGAGAATCCAAGTGATGGGACCAGAGGCAGGTAATAGCCAAATTCACAGGTGAATGAGGAGGTGAAGAGCGCCCAAAGTGGAAAAAAATAATAATAAAAGTAAAGAAAAAAACTGGTGAGGTGGGTGAACTTGGATTCTGGTAAGAATTCAGGGAACCTGCTAGGTCATGATAGCTGTTCCCCCACCCTGTGTTTATTGTCAACACTGTCATCATCACGTGGCTTACACTTCCACAGAGGTGCTGAGTGCTAAGCATGGACTGGGGAAATTCACATTTTCTCATTGAATTCTCACAATAAAACTTCAGGCAAAAGGGCCCTCCTTCTAGGTTTACTAAAGTAAAAATGGTAAGCAAGATGAATGCACGTGTTTGAAAGACCAGCACCATGAGTTGGTTTGCAAATGCACACGTCTTGTGAGATGATTGGCAGGATGAATTGGCATATCCTCTGCTGCCCCGGTTACCTGGTAGGCTGATGACATTCAGCATCCTCACTCCCCACAATACAGCGTTATCCTTGGTAGGCTGATGACGTTCAGCATCCACACTCCCCACAATACAGCGTTATCCCTGGTAGGCTGATGACGTTCAGCATCCGCACTCCCCACAATACAGCGTTATCCCTGGTAGGCTGATGACTATCAGCATCCGCACTCCCCACAATACAGCGTTATCCTTAGTCTTAGTCCTCTTGGGATTTTACTCTTTACCAACATCCCATTTGTCTCCCAGGCCCTGGAGTCCACTGTCTGCTTTCCGCTTCCACGTGTTAGACTTTTTAGACTCCACAGACGAGCAGGGGCATGGATTACTCATCTTTATAAATTTTCCTCATTACACTTCCCATAAAAATTTGAACATTGGCTGTACCACAAAGGTCCAAATATCAAAGGCCCAAGCCCCAAGATGGCAATATTAGAAGCGGTGAAACTTCTGAAAGGTAGATCCTAAGGACGCGTGTCCTCAGTGGAACCAGAGACACTGGTCTCCTCTCTTTTCCACACACTTGCTGTCCTCCCTCCATCCCTCTTTTCCTTTCTTATTTATTTGGATTATTTGAGAACAAACCTAGGTCTTCCCATGCTAGGCGAGTGTTCGGCTTAAGCTGTATCTCTTTAGCTCCTCCACCCCCGCCGTGTGCTAGTAACTGCAGCTCAGAGCAGGGGACACATGATCACGTGTAAGAATATGCACTGCTACTACAGCAGACTGTTCGTGCTGTAAATTGACTATATCACGTATGTCATTACAGACACAGAAAGTTTGGCACAATGGCCTTCAGCTTCATCCACATTATAGTAAGTGGCAGGGCTCCCTCTTCCTTCGATTCAGGTGAATAAAATGCATCTTCCACATCGGCTCACTTATCGATGGGCACTTAGGCTGATTCTATATCAATCACACTACAATGAACATGGCTTGTCTCTCACACTGCTTTCCTTTGTCCGTGTAACCAGATGTGGAAGTACCGGACTGTATGCTAGTCTGGGAACTTCTACGTTATTTTGAATAATCATACCATTTTCCATTCCCACCCACAGCGTCATGGATTTCTCCTTTCCTTCATATTCCTCTCTTTACCTGAACTAGTTTTATTAAAGACATTCAGGAGCTTGCTTTATCCAAAGGGCATCCCAGAGGGATGAAGCATTGTGCCCAAACACAGGCTAATGAAGAAAACCAGCCTGTAAAACACTACTTACAGGAGGAGACACACACACACACACACACAAACTTGTGAACAGCGAAAAGCTGCAAAGTAATGGCCCAATTTCCCCCTGAAATACAATAAAATATCTTTTAAGTGGAATATTAGAGAACTTCTTGACATAACTCACAGCACAGGACATCTTCGGAGTAAATTTACACCCTGTCCTACCCCACCTTCTCTCCTTGGGTGTTCCATTATCAATCTCTCAGCAGGGTTTGGATCTCAGCACTGGCTTTCTCGAACAGAATTGGAAATGATGGCACTCTGCAAATCCCTGCATGTTCCTCCGTCACCATCCCCTTCTCCCACACCAGACACGGATTTCTCAGGACTGCTGCAGATTAAAGTTAATTCTCTGTCGTTACTGCTGCAATCTATCACCTTCTCTGTGTGTTTCTCTTGTCTAAACCTTTAGGACGCCTAGGGGAAGTTCAGGCTCTGAGTGGAGAATTAAACTGTGGCTTCCTTTTTTCTTTTAGGCGCTTCCTGGGATATAGCCCCTTTTGACTGCTGTGAAGACAGCCAGGGTCAAGCTTGTCAGGGGACAAAAGACAAGGCCATCTATCACCATTATTTGGAGATCTCATTTAGCAAAGGATTTATGATCTGCTGGGTTCAGAGGAGATTAAAAAAATAACATAGAGATTGAATAGATCATGCTTGCTGGTGCATAAAGATGAGTCGGATTTCAAAGAAGACCTCAGGCAGATGGCGTCTGGTCAGAAGTGCCATGATCACACCAGTGCTAAGTGCCACACTGGAGGTCACTTGAAGAGCATCCCACCTCCTGAGCACCTGATTTAGACAGGAGAGGGGGACAAGAATGTTAGGGCTGCAGAACCAGATTCTTAGAGGCAACAGTCTAGGATAAAAGCTGGACAGTATGGCGGCCTCGTGCCTCAGTTTCCTGAGTATTTCATAGGAGTTTTTAGGATCTTAAGTCAAGATATAAACCTAGAAACCCCTGTTTAGAAGGTAACTAATGTTCAGTAAATGCAAAGTTAGTGCCTCAAAATCCACAAATGATCTACCCTCATTCACCTGGTAAGAAAGCTAAAGAAGTTACTAAGAATATTCACAATAGTCCTCAATACAGGGGGCATGCTAGAGTGTGACTCACCACATCTGTTGCCGTGGCAACAATAACATCTCTTTAGTAGCTGTTACAAGAGAGCCAGGTCTTGAACATGACATGGGAAGCCTGATGTCTTAACTGATCATCAAACTGGTGGCTTAAGGGACATCCGTGACCTAGAAATGCCCCGGTTTCACCCGAGAGGATGTTAGAAATGACAACTTAGCTACATAGTTCAAAAATACCCTGTACCTCTTTTTAAAGACCCTCTTGTGACGTTATCTTAGAGAATCACAGGCCCAACTCACCTAGGTCCTACAGTTTTGTAATTCTCAGGAGGACTGAGCAGGACCCCCTTTTCCAAATGTAAAAATATATATGTCCCAGATCCCCCAGTCCTTAGCAAGTTTCTTACACTTGTAACCTGCATGGACTCAAGGGGTTCAAACTTCTTGTCCTCTTTCTACAAATTACTTTTAGGCTTTTTCAGGTGATACCCACTCCCCCAACACACAACACCCTCCCCATCCCCTCCCAGAACCACCCCTAAGCCATCTAATGGTGCCTTTTTAAAAATCCATCAAGTGTAACTTGTGCTGCCCACACTCATGGACACGTGGCCTTCACTGCCCAACCCACCTGGGGCTATACTTTTGGTTTATTTGTTTGTTTGATTTTGGTTTTGGTTTTTTGAGATGGGGTTTCTTTGTAGCTTTGGAACTTAGCCTGGAACTAACTCTTGTAGATCAGGCTGACCTCGAACTCATGGAGATCCACCTGACTCTGCCTTCCAAGAGCTGGGATTAAAGGTGTGTACCACCACTGCTTGGCTTTTTCCTTTAAAGTTTTTTTGGGGGGGGGGCTACACACTTAAAGAAAACTGACTTGCCCTCTTTCAGCAGTTACCAATTGCCGATAGCTCCTTAGACAGGGGTGGAAGTTCACTCCCTCTTCTCCCCATTCTGGAATTTCGTCCGGCTTGAGCTTGGGTAGACCTTGTGCATGTTTTAACTGCTGCGAATCCATACATGAAACTGCCCCCACTGTGTCCAGAAAATGGTTGCCTCTGACCCGCTTACAATCTTCCCTTCCCCCTTTAGTGCATCTGCCAACCTCGCCAAAGATGCTCCCTTTTTTACTAGACATAACTATCACAGAAATCCACTGCTGGCCAGGGTACAGAGGCCAGGCGGCCTGGAGTGCTTGGCCCTGAAGGAGGTACCTGTGTGAGAAGCCCTCCTCCCACGGCCCAGGGATCATCATGGGTGAAGAGCCAGAAAGAATAGAAAGACTCAAATGCAGTTTTTAGAAACTTCAGACTAACCCGAGGACCTGGCAAATGATAGAAGAGCTCTTTCTGGAAAAATGCACACAAGTTCATGGCCTCGCTGTGTACAAAATACCAGAGGAGCCACAGATTCGCCAAAAATAAATCTTACACAAAACGCTTCTTGCTTTATGGGTTTAATCATGGACAGCGAAAGTCCTCCTCTTCCTCCGAATGTATCTCTCATTGCAACGGAGGTTCCATGGTTCATAAATACTGCGCTGCAGAAAATGAAATGACTAGGAGAAATGGTGACAGATGTGAGGATTGGTGGCCCACTTCTTCAGAGAACACAGCCCCTGCTATCTACTGCAGGTCCTCAACTCTGTCACCTTTCCTCCCCATTTCTGGCTCCCCCGGTGGCAGCACTGTGAGCATTAGAGAATGTCCCCTGTCACTTCACTGCCATCTGCTGGAAGAAAAGTGCCATGCTCGCTATGACTGACTTGAACGGCACCGTTAGGTTCTCTGCTCTGAGTAGACTACACCCAATAGCCCCTGAGCTCTGAGCGCTGCCCAGGGAAGTCACAGAAAGGAATTTCAACGAGCGCCCTTGTTTTGAAGAAAGAAAGGAAAAAATCATTTAAGAATTACTTTTAGACTCAAAACAGAATGGAGTTTCTGCAAATTAATTATCTCTTCCCCAAGGAGGCTTCGTTCTGCGACTGTGAAAACCAAGGTTTGAATTCTCTTCTGACATGGTGTGTGAGATGGACCACAGAGCTACTAGTAGTAAATGTTGATATGGCTATGATTTTATTGTCATGAGTATCTGCTAGAACCAGTTTCTTCCACTGAAAAGGAAGATAACAGGCGATACCTAGCGGCAAGTATTGTATTAATTACAGGGTGAGTGTTTGGTGCCGCACAGTCAACAGCGATATTAACTGCTGTTGACTCTGGAGGTGATATCAATTACTGATGTTGTTTCTGTGATCTCATGTTCTTCCCAATCCATGGAAAGACTGCTATTCTAATTTTCTGTGTTTAAGTCTTATAATCGCTACTTTTGAGATATTTCTATGTCACCGAGGTAAAGCAGATGCTGGATCACACACGCACCCCAGTAAACAGGAACTCTGTGGGTGAGCGCAGAGCCGGTTCTAGGCTGAGGTATGGTTTAAACTGGTCACGACATTCTACTTTTATACCCAACTCAGCCTGATGTCACTCTGGAAGGCTAATAGATGGCCATCAATGCTACTGTATTAATGCCATAAAGGAATGGAAATATCTTAGAATAATAAATAGAATGGTTTCTTACTCTTCCGTTCAGATCGATGTCCTGTTGACATCTCGGTGATTTCCACAGGAGAAATGAGCAGCTAAGAGAGTCAGCTCGTGGAATTGGCTGGGTTGCCTGAATGGAGAAGGGCACGGGGCATATGGCAGAGGAGCTGTGCACCCTGGAGAAGGCTTCTCTACGCAGTGCACACAGGGCTGACACAGCCAGCAACCTAAGCCGTTTCTATCCAGCATCTGTTTATACAAATTGTGACCAGGTGTCCCCTTCCCCTCTGCTCTGGAGCAATTGGACATAGGACAGGGAACACCTGCTCCAAAAATGCACCGATTAGTTGCAAGTTGGCAGGTATAGATAGCATGGGCTCAGGGCCACACTTGAGGAGATGATCCTGCCGCCTTGACAGCCATCGGCTCTGCTCCTGATCTTGGCTCTCGTCCACATCCATGGCTAATGGGATTGATCCAAGAGCATAAATCTCAAAGCTCTGGCTAACAAGTAAGATGTTATCTTACTCAAGGCCACTGCAGGGTACCGCGACTATCTAAGAGCAAATGCTTCCAAATGGAATAGGGTACTGGATACATAGGCATAAGTGGGATGCTCTTCACTTTCAAGCAGCCTCCAGGAAAAAGTGGTCCACTGCAAGTACCAGTCAGCGAACGCACGTCTCATAATACAATTGATATATGTTGGGTTGCTTGAAGAAGGTAACAATAAGCTAGTTGGCGTGTGTTCCTTGGATGAATAAAGGCAAAAATCCAGGAGAATCTTAGGGGAGCAAATGGCTAAGAGTGGGCCACGAGGGACCTGTGGGAGAGCATCCTGGAGGAGGGAAATCTGCAGGAGGATCTTGGTGGCTGAACTCCTGTGCAGCAGAGGGGAGGCAGAAGCCCCAATGAGGACAAACAGCGTGCAGCATGGGACACTGAAGATGACGTCTGAAGGAGAAGGAGAGAACCCCGTGAAGAAGGGGAGGGAGAATCAAGTCACCATGTAACTCATCACTGTGGGCGGACCTAATGAAATGCAGGTTTATCACAGAAAAACTATAATGGGACAACGCATTGAAGCTCTCACGGTTTTAAAGCTCTTTGGGGTGTCTCAACCATGGTCCCTCAACCTGACAGATGCACACATACGGGCAAGTCCATTTAGCTTTCTAATAATAGGAAAACTCTCACCCAGAATGCTGTCGTGTTAATATGCTTCCTGACCAGTAAGCTGTCAGCCTAAACCAACCTAAACATAATTTACAACAGTCATACAAAGCAAATTCTACGCGTTTTCTGTTCCTTATAAAAATTAGAGGCCAGCATGGACATAAGTTAAAAGTAGAGAGAATACAGTCAAACATGGTAAAGATGTTTAGACAATAATTCAAGAATGTTAGAGCCAAGAAGGGATGCTAAGAAGCTTACAACCAATAGGATTTGGTGTGCGCTCAAAAACCGCTCCCTGAATGAAGGTATTAATGAACGTTCTAATTTCAATGGTTCATAAACTATACTTCCTGGAGGTTGCTCTGGATTTTGTATGGCAATTTTGGCTCTGAAGCGAAGAGTCAACCTGTGGTGAGCGTGAGCACAAATGTGGTTCTAGTTCACCCAGCATGCGTGACGCCCTGCGAACAGTCATTCACGGAGGAATGCAGGAATAAGCAAGGAATCAATGAAGAGAAAAATGAATGACTTGAACTTTGATAAAGTTTAAAGACATTTTTATCTTCGTTTTATGTGCCCAAACATTTAGCCTGCAGGTGTATATGTGCAGCATGCTCGTCTAGTGCCTGCAGAGCCCAGAAAAGGAAGGCAGAGCCCTAGGAACTGGGGTTATGGAGTTGATCTGTCATGTGGTGATGTAGGAGTGTCATATATCAATCTGTTGATTTCATTGGTTAAGTAATAAAGGAACTGCTTGGCCCTCATAGGTTAAAACATAGGCGGGAGGAATAAACAGAATAGCATACTGGGAGGAAGAGGAAGTGAGCTCAGACTCGACAAGCTCTGCTCTCTGGAGCAGAGACGCCATGCTCCGCGCTCCTGGGTAGACGTGATAGCTCCTCTCTGAGACACACGCGGATGAAGCTCCGATTCAGGATGGACGTAGGCTAGAAACTTCCCAGTAAGCGCACCTTTGGGTGCTACACAGAATATAGGAAATGGGCTAGTCCAGGTGCGAGAGTTAGCTGAGAAGAGGCTAGATAGAAATGGGCCAAGCAGTATTTAAATGAATATAGTTTGTGTGTTGTTATTTCGGGCATAAGCTAGCCGAGCAGGCGGCCGGGGTGTTTGGGGACGCAGCCCCACCACTCTTATTTCAACAATGTGGGTTCTAGAAACCAAATTTGGTCCACTACAAGAGTAGCAAGTGTTCTTAACTCTTGAGCCCCAGAAATGAACTTTAAAGGGGAAAACAGCAAAAAGCTAACTTTTCTCTTGACTTTCCTATATCTTATTTTCCTTGCACCAAGAGGAGCATAAAAAATGTCAGTGACCTTTGGCTGACTTCCAAGGGATGTTTAAAATGATAACTATATTTGGGTGTGCCAAGCTTCTGGAGTTCCTTGGGGAGGAAGTGCAGGTTTTAATTTCATGATCATAAGCTACCTATAAAGCGGTCACATCTCCTAACAAACACTTGTGATGGCATCTTCAGGATCTTCAGACAGAGGAAGGGGCAGGCCATGTGCCCATCGGCAAACTTCTGTCAATTCACCTGGCCCTTAGCCTGGTGCCCTCTGGGGCTTAGTGTGGGCAAATACAGAATCGAGTTTACTTAGGTTGTGTGGTGTGAGCTGAGGGGTGTCTTCCTGCAGGGAATTGAAGAGGGGCCGGATGGCACCGGCATCATCTTTCTCTGTCCAATCAAAGCGCTGTGACTTGTATTAGACTCCAGGATAGGAGGACGGAAGACAGTGGATAGGAAGCCTTTTCAAGTCTGTTATGTTTATTTGCAGGAAGTTCTGACATTTTTAACACCAAACTTTTCATGTCACCATTGCAAATATACTGCTCTAATTAGAAAATGCAAATTAAGACCCCCCACCTCAATAAAGGGAAGCGGAATAAGAATAGAAGCTATTGATTGATTCTCTTATTATTGATCCAGACAATCTATCTAGATTTGCCTAGAATCTAGACATAGAAACGTCTTTTGTACACACAGTTAAATATAGAAAGTAATATCTAAAACATTTACTGCAATATGCAAAATATTTCAGTAGGCACTGAAAATAAACACACGTTACTAAATGGGATGATGCAGCTTCATGATAGCTGTCATTTTTTTTTTGATTTTCGAGACAGGGTTTCTCCGTAGCTTTTGGTGCCTGTCCTGGAACTAGCTCTTGTAGACCAGGCTGGCCTCGAACTCACAGAGATCCGCCTGCCTCTGCTTCCCGAGTGCTGGGATTAAAGGCGTGTGCCACCACCGCCCGGCTTGTCATTTTTTTTAAAATTATTACACTGCCAATGTACACCCAGACCCGAGAATACACTGGAAAGAGCACATGAGAGACATGACTGGCATGAGCAAAGAAACTAAAACCATAACTCGCATAGATTAGGTGCCAGGCTGTGCCTAGGAACAATAGCATTTTTATTATATGAGGATATCACGTGCTTTTAAACTACTATTTCTCTTTTAAGAGAAGCTGCATTTGTGCTGAGCCATAGTCTTGTGCAGGGGCCACACTAATCTTCTCTGTACCATTCCAATTTTAGTACACGTGCTGCCAAAGCGAGCACATGCTACCGAAGTGAGCGCAAGTCATATTATTATTTGCATGCAGGACACGAACATGTGGAAATCCCATTATCTCTGATTCTGAATGACTTAATTACTTCTTCCCAGGATGGTTCTTCTTCACCTGTTTTCACTTTGTCAACGTAGACACCAAACTGTTAGTCTCCTAAGCTGAAATCTAGGAGACATTTCTTCCTTCTCTTGCTTTCATCCTCTAGACCAGACCAGGTCCTCATTAGAACTGGGGACAGAAAATATATTATTTACTTACAAAAAGCAGCTTTCAAAAGGTGAAGTTACTATGGCTGGAGGTTGGAAGGTATATAGTCCATGAGAAAGAAGGTATTCAGGTAGGTGGCTCCACGGTGGCGGGAATGGACCAGGAAACAACCTAGAGGGATGGCTCTTGGCTGGTTTTTTCCTTTTTCCCTTTTGATTCAGCCTGGGGCCCATGGGATGGTTTCACTCAGATTCAGGGCTGGTCTTTCCATCTCACTCAATCCTCGTTGGAAAAGCACCCCACACACACCCTAAGGTGTGCCTCATTATCACCTTAGACACACAGTTGACAATCAGACTTCACCATCACAGGAGACACTGAGCTTCATTTGGGGGTTGTCCCTTTAACTTCTGAGTCTCGTTTCTCCATCCCTCCCTTAGTTGGCTCCAGAGAAACTTTCTACTTTGTCCTCCGGGGGCCTCCCGTAGACATAGGGTGTAAAGGAGTCAAAAGAGGAGGGGAGAGAGCTGAACCTTGTGAGATAAAGAAGACCTAACCATCCACCTCCTAAGAAAGGCAAATCAGCAGAGAGGGTCGGAGCATATCATATCTCTCTTCTTGTTCAAGGACATCAGCACAGAGAACTGTTGAGCAGGGCCAGCAAATGCATAGTCCATGCTGGGGCAGAATACAGGAGCCAGAGGAGGACTCCCCAAGGGGCTTTCCGGGACAGACAAGAGAAAGATAGGAAGAGAGAAAATGAAGGATGTTGTTGACAGAGAAAAGAGCACTGACCAAGGTCAACAGCGTAATCTGGGACCAATGGTGCTTTGACGCAGTCAGGGTTTTTAGTTCTATGAATTTAACGTGGAAGTTCCCAGGCCCAGTTCTGGGAGCTAGGCAGGAAAGGAGTGGGCGCCCAGGGTTCCTGGGCCTTTATCATTGGCTATGGGAAACATTAGGAGCTTTTAATCCGTGTTTTCAATTGTTCATGTGGCTGAGAAGGAGATATTGAGAAAGGTATTCTGGTGTTCAGATAAATCCAGCAGGAGGTTGAGTCTCATGTCAGAGGCTAACAGAAGATGGAGTTGAGAAGGATTTTGGAAGTCTGACAGCCAAAGTCAGGAAATGCTTTGCAGTTGCCTGGGGCTTCCTCCCTCTTTATGAGCCACACTGAACCCCCTTGTTCTACCTAAAGTCTCACCATGTGCTAGGCATCACGCAGTGTGCTTGATCTACATGCCCATTTGAAGAGTCTCCCCACAAGGCAGGTAGCTAAACTACGGTTCAGAGACTGTGTGTCTAAGAAGGTCCAGTGAGCAAGTGACAAGAGTTAGAATTCATGTCTAGACAACCTGACTCCAAAACCCTAGCAAGATGGCCTCTCCTTTCTGCAGGCCTCCATGTGGTCCTGTGCTATTGCTTCCCGGTACATCCCATCCTTAATACTGGTGCTCTGAGCACTTCTGTCTTTCTGTAGTCTCCCCTCTTTCTTCCTCCATCACTATCTCTCCACAATTGCTGACTCGGCGGCTTTTCGATCACATAGATCCCGAGTCGCACACCTTAATAACACATTTTTATTTTGTTTTAATTTTGTAAACAAGAAACACATGGATGAGACAAAAATCTAAATAATCTAAACATAAAGACAGTATTGTGTAGACCTTTCTGGGACCATTTCTCCAAAGGCAATGACTGTTATGAAATGTTGGGCAAGAGAGATACAAGTCCAAGGAGTTGCATACTATTCAGGTGACCAACAGGAAGAATTCTCACCTTCACTCCTCTAGAGTTTTACCATAATGCAGTGGTTCAGAATTGATCACAAAATTCATTCAAATTATTTCATAAGTGGTGGCTTGTATTACTGGGTGAAATGGATTTCCCATGTCCATCAATGTCCTAGACACATAGTATTCATAGTATCTGCTGATTAATTAAGGCTTGAATTAATCCATACTAGGTTAACTGGCACTATTCATGCAAACCTTGAATAGAGCCCTTGAGTACCACTTTTACATGGTTAGTTTTGCAACAGCATCTACTTAGTTGCTCATCAATCTCTTTCTAGAACTCAGCAAAAGAAACTGAAAAAGATACTGCAATAGATGCTGACATTCTAGTAACAGAGTCACCGAAAATTCAAATGCTCAAGATATTCAAGTCTCTTTGTGCGGGTCATGCAATGCAAATTTGAGGAGTCTGGGCATAAATGATGGGAACAGACAGTGCACATTTTTCCTGTATGGCCCTATTATTTCTGCCATTTCCACCTATTTATGTGAGGTTATATACACATTTGAGCCAAATCTTAAATATTGGCTTTATTCCATTTGTAATATTTCATTAAAATGTAACCACCTAGACACTTCTAACTTTCTGGGGAACGAATCTCAAGTCATCTCCTAGGGAAGAAACAAATGCTTTTTCACACCACAACACAATGATGTCTTCGTTTAATAATGACATGGAGTTACATTTCCTCCTTCTGATTTGGCATCTCTTGCGCTGAATTCATTTCTTTTGTTCTCCTGAGGGTTTCCAGTCATGATTTAAATGCCTGGAGTTCGGCTTTCAGGGCAGTAGCTTTTGATCTTTGTTTGTAATGGCAGCAAAAGTTCTGTGAAAGAGTCCATGTGCCTCACGCATTTTCCAAGCTCAAAGAAAACCCGCATTTCAGAGAAGGTACATAGCCAATTACAAGGAAATGGGTTATAACAAAGTGGCCTGTGTAGAGACAGTGCAATAAAGACAAGCTCAATTAACAGTCACCATAACGAAGCACAAAGGAGGCGGTGTGATGCACACTAATGGTCCATTCCAACGTGGAGGGTGCTGGGAAAGAGCGACCTCTTCCCTAAACAAGCCACTGAATCATCCTGTTTAACAAGAGGATGAGGAGAGGCAAGGGGTCTCAGCTGAGGTCACAATGAGGAACATTGTGAAAAATCATTTCTGTCCACTTCCATCATTCTTAAAGAAATACCATGATATGAAAGAAGTGCGCTCGAGAATATTGGCTGTACCGTATAGTGCGGGCTGTGAAATAAACTGCCTCATCATAGGCATCTTAGAGAGTAGATTATTTAGTTGCACTGCAGCAGTATGACTTCTAAGATGCAGGAGGTAACAGTGCAGGGAGAAATCAGAGGACTACAAGCTCTAGGTAGTGGGGAAGTTGGTCAGGAGACATTTCTAGGCATAAGCAAAGACAGAGCACCGTGACCAGGATTGAGAAACTGTCAGTGTGAATGTAAGCCAGTGTAAATGGACCATAAACTTGCTGGCGGTGTATGTCCATGAGTGTATATGCACAGACCTGTATAACCGTGTGTGTGTGTGTGTGTGTGTGTGCGTGCACGCTAAGAGGAGAGAGGACAACTGATGTAAAGAAAGAGCTGTGGGCTCGGAAGGCCTTCTACAGAATCTGGACTTTATCCCAAAGGTCACAAGCGTCAGGAAGACTTCAATGTAGAGAAGTGGTATACGAATACTTGTGAGGCCAGAATTGAGGAAGAATGGGAAAAGAAGAGGGAGGAGATCGACCAAGCAATAATTCCTGTGACCAGTGGTGAGGACCTGAACAGGGTGGGGCCAGTGGTAAGTGGAAAGCGAGTAGAGACTAGAGCACTCGGAGCGGTAGAGGACCAGCAGGACAAGGGAATGGCAGACAAGAGAGAGAAAAGTAGGAGAATCTGGGATGATAGCGTCATGGTTATTCTGGACGGCTAACTTGATTGGATGGAGATCCACCTACGAGAGATGCCTCTGAGCATGTCTGTGAGCAAAGTAACAGACTGGTCTCAGTGTAAGAGGAAAGGAAGACCCACCCAGAAAGCAGGCAGTATAACTTTGGACTGTTTCTTCGACTGCTCACGGAGGAAAAAAGAGTACTGAAACACCAGATTCATCTGTTTCTCTACTAGAGTTGCCGTATGTGCCTAAAACTATAGCCAAGATCTCGCCACCGCATTTTCCCTCCACAACGGACTGTAGCCTCAAACTATGAACCCAAACAAAACAAACTCTACCTTCCTTAAGTTGCTTTTGTGAGATATTTTTCAATGAGAAAAGAAACAGTATTAATGCCAGGCTTGGGTGAATGGGCAGTGATAGAGCCATGACTCCCAGGATCTCAGATAAACTAGGAGAAGCATTTAAAACAATGCTACAGTTCTCTATAAAAAGAAATATCTGAGGTGAACGGACATACCAATTACTCTGGTCAAAACTGCAATCATTACTCATTTCCTACATGTATTAAAAGTGTCATGTTGTGCCCCAAAGATATGCAATCTTAGTATGTGCCAATTAAAAAGTAAAAACCATATTCAAACTAAAATAAAAGAATACTGTACTCACATACAAACAGGAACAGACTTTGTGAGAGAGCTGTAGGTTGGGTGGTAGCAATTACATCAGGTGTTCACAAGTGCACTGTGATTTCAATCACTGTGAGGCTTGGGGTTATTTCTTGATACGTAAGGGGTTTCAGTTGAGACTGATGAAGCATTCGGTCATGCATAGCGTTAATGGTTCTATAACATCATGGTAAACATACATGGTGTTACTGAATCATGGTTAAATAGTTGTAAAGGCAAAGTTACAAAAGGAAAGGAAGAAAAAGAGACAAGCCACATGCCAAAGACATAAGGATATAAAGATGTGAGACAGAATGAAGGAGGGTACCAGTATGCAGAAGGGTGTAGTAAATGACAAAGGAAATATATACAAACACTGCATGTGCAGAGAGTAAAATCAGCTAAATTCTCCCCCAAATAATCCAGACAATCTAGATATGCCACACAGACATCCCAATAAACTCCATTTGGATTGTATTATATGTAAAGAAATAGAACACAAAATTTAAAAGATCTACGAAATCATTTAGGTAAACATACCATTTCTGATGGAAAATCTTCAAAGTGAAAACAATGATGGAAATATAGGACCTTTTATGCTTAAAAAATCTTAATGCTAAAAGAGATAAAATATAATCAGAAATGTAAAAAAAGTAAACTAATATGGAAAAGACCAGTATTATTCTTTAGAGAGTGTTTGGGGATCAATAATGAGGTCAATAAGATGTAAGTCTAGGAACTGATACATGGGGAAAGACATGAGCACCAAGGACCAGCATGAGGCTAGAGAGTTGACTTACTTGGCAAGGAGCTTGCCTCACAAGGACCTGAGTTCAATTCCCAGCACCTAAGAAAATGGCAGGTGTGGTGGCCTATGCCTGTATTCCAGAGCTGGCGGGGGTGGAGGGGGGCAAGGACAGCAAAATTGCAGGCACTTTTCAGCCACTCAGTCTAGCAGAATCAACGAGAGATCCTGTCTCAAGAAATAAAGTGATGAGTATGTTTGAGGAAGACAGAAAAATCAATATCTGGCTTACACACACACACCTGTGCAAACACATGAATGTGTATACATACATATCAAGAACCAGGGCAAACAATAAATAAATCCATGAAATATTCAGCATCAAACCCATCAGACAGCTGCAAACCATAACAATGAGGAATGATTTCATCTACATGGTGTTCAGTGTTCTCACCCCAGCACTCTGCACACTGTCTCTGCAGAGATACAACTGAGCACCACTTCCCCACAGAACTCCATGAGGAATTGCATCAAGAGCCTTACACACAGTTCTGTCCTGTGATACAGTGATTGCAAGGGAGGGAATCTATCCTAAAGACATTTTCAGACAGGCGCGTCATGATAGGCTACTTAAGGATGCGCCAATCGCACTACCCATGTCTCCCACGATGGCTCCATGCACTCCTTCTCCTTCAGTGCTCAGCCTGTCTCTGAACTCCAGCCACACTGCCATCCCTGGTACACACTGCCACATCATCTTACTTCCTCTCAGATAAGGTTCATGATGCTGATACAATCTGCACTGGCCAGGTATCTTGTCTAGCTCGTCATCACCCTGAAGGTCTCTGGCACACACTGATCACTCAGAGTCTTTAACCCGAAGTACTTATTGAATAAATGCACAGATGAGTCAACAAATGAACGACTGCCAAGAAAAATACTGCAACTTTTTGTTTCTTTTTTTCCTTTATATTCTAAAATTCCAAAATGATTTTCCTGGACATTTTCATACAGGAGAACTATAATAAATGCAATTAAAAAGTAGTTTCAATTCTACTGAGTTAAAAATCAATGCTTCAAACTGTGAAATGCTTACTCTGTAGGATTTAAAACTAATAAACCACAGTCTTTTAAGACTTGTTTTCAATTATTTATTACAGGAAACTAAACTGAAGCGAGCGGCAGCAGTGAGCCGGCTCGCTGTGTGTAAGTGGCCCAAGTGTGCTCCACTCTGCCCCAAAGTCAGTATGTTCTGGGAGATTTCCAAAAGCAGGGCTTCCGAGACCCAAAGCCATGACTTCTAAACTACAGCTGTTGCTATCAGAGTTTTCTAATTCTCCCTTAAATGGTGAATAAATAGTAATAAGTAATAATTATATATAGTATAAACAAACAGCATATAATTAATAATAATTACTACTATTATATTACTGCCGATTTGCACATTGATTTTGATAAGTTAAAAAATGCCAGGCAAAGCATGGGAGCTAGAGATGGTGTTCATGCCTGGAAGCCTAGAACCTGGAGACTGAGGGAGGAGGATCATTGCCAGTTTAAGGCTAGTGTAGGTTACATAATGAGTTCTAAGCTGGTCTTGGCTACAGTGTGAGATCCTGCCTCAAAATGAAAAGAAGAAAAACCATAGAAAAACTAAAATCTAACAGGTAAAGGTAGGCTGTGCTGTCCCCGAGAAATAGGTCAGAGGACATTAAGATTCCAGTGATCTGCACATCTGCCACCACCAGGCAAACTTCCGTCTCCCTACTTGCTACAGCCAGTGGTTTTCTTGCTGAGCGATCCTCCACTGCAGTAGTCTAAGCTACAAAAGCCATAGGGTCTTCTGCCGCCACACTTTCCTCTGCCAAGAACATTTTCCCTCTATCTCCTTCCCCATCTTCCTTTCCAAAGATGCCTTCTGTGTATTCTATCAATGAATGAAGCGTGCCGTATTTATAAGCCAGCTTTGCTACCTGCCTGTCCCTGTCTAAATTCCTGAGCCACAGTGGATGTAATCCCATCTTGTGGTTTGGCTCTAAATTCTGGCTCCTCATAGCCCCCATTTTAGCCTGGGTGAAATTTGTCTCCCAACTCATATCATCCACATGAACTCTTCAGTTGTCCCTCAGTCTGTCTTGAGAAGAAAACCTCGCTTGTTCTCAGTCTTCATTAAAAATAATAAGCAGTATTTGTTTTTGAAAACAGAAGCACGGACTTGCAAATTCTCTGCCTGAGTCCATCACTGCCTGAAAAGTAAAAGGATCTGAAAATTTGCTCTGGCCCTTTTAGAGACCACCAGGAAATCTCTCAGTTGGGCAAATGAGGGCGGGAATGCAGACAGCCTACTTTCTTCTGCCTCCTTCCTGCCTTACTCTCACAAAATTCAAACCTAGCAAAAGTCCTTATTATTCAATCATTCCTGAAATTCTTTTTCACGTCCTCTAATGCTGTGCATTGACAATCTAAATGTTTTTTCCCAAGATCAATCATCTATTAATATTATGATGTTACACTTTACCTTTAGACTTCAGGGTAAAAAATGAATTTCTACTGATATCACAAGTCCATCAGAAATAGTGAACTGCATCAGATTAAAACAAATGAAGACGGCTGGCCTGATGGAATTACTCACACTCCTGAGTGTTACATGAGGAGCAAGCTTGCCTGGGAGAGGTTACTGGCAATGTTTCAAATGGAAGAGAAGAAAGGAGCGCACAGCACAGTAACAGTGGAGCTCCCTGTCTAAAGGGCACCTCCCGAGGACCCTCTAATGTCCTTTAAAGGTGAGCTGCATCATATGAGCTCCCAGTAGAATGGCATGTCTGGGGACACAGAACACACACAGTGCTCACACAGTAGGACACAAGCACAAGGCATCGATACTGGATAAGCAGAACAGCATGCTGCACCCCAAAGACTACCTAGGCTGCAAGTTAAAGGTAATAACTCTGGTTCCTACCTAAAAGGTTACTGCTTACATCTCTGGCATCTCAGGGAAGGGGTGCAATTTCCCAGCTATTAATTTGAGGTAGTGCTGAGGGTTTATGGTGGTTGGCTGCTATCGGCTTATTGGTAAGGGAATGTCTAATCTGCCATGCCTTCCTTCTGGGTCAGACCTTGCTCCATCAAGGCTAATCCAGTATATCCCACTGCTGGCCAAATACATTATTTAGAAAATAAAGCCAACTCCTCAAATATGCAAACTTCTGTCTCGTTTAATCCTCTCAGACCTTACCAGACAAAAGCATCCACCATCACTACAGTTCACTGGGCAGAGGAGCAGCCTACGGCTGGAGTGGGCACTGGTGCATAAAAGGGCAGAGGTGAAGAGCCTGGGTATGCGGCAAGAGAAATTAAAACAGTCCGTCAAGCAGGTGCCACAGAGTAGATTTTTACAGTCCACCTGCCTACTGAGGTGGATGAACTTCTGACCTGGAACCAAGCATGTGCCTCGGACTTCCCTGACCACCAGGTTTGCTAACGAAACTGCTCGTAGGTATCAGTGCAGCAAAATCAAGCAGACGAACCTCGAGGAGGACCAGGGGCCGTGAGGCAAAGCCAGAAGAACTGCTGCTGATCCCTAAGTGCAGAGCCTTCCTTCTGCAGTCACCAGGCCGCTTAAGGGCCATGAAGATTTTTTCATCTTAAGATTTCATAATAATTTCTTGGACAATGATGTCATGGGTTTAAAATTAAAACTTGATATGACTATAGTTTAGAGTTTCAATGTTTTTACTTCTTTAGAAAATTAAAGGTTGTTTGTTTTACTTAACACCTCTTAAAAATAAGCATGTTTTTGTTCGATTGATATCCCTGGGAGCCTGCTCATTTATTTACTTATAGTTTTTGAAGGGAAACAGAGGAGGAGTGGATCTCAGGGAGAGGGGGGTGTGGGAGTGGAAATTGGGAGAAGTGGCGGTAAGGGGAATTGTGCTCAGGAAGTAACATATGCAAAGAATAAAAATAAAATCAAATAATAAACATGTTTCAAGTTCATTTATGCCCACATCCTTTTATACTTCATGTTAAAAGGAAATTAAAACAGCTAGTTAGGTAGGTAAACACAAGAATACAGATTATTATTATGTGTTTATGCAACTAAACATCTTTGTAGTCTCTCCACAAAGAGAGACTCAGGTTGTACCGAGGTTTACATTACATGCACATATTTACAAATTGTACACTTACGCATCTTGAATCCACGAAATAAAATCTGTATTTACTTTTGCTTTAACTATCTCTCCTGACTGCATTTGGTTGTACTTGACTCCCTCTACTGGATGAAAATGATATTTTCAAAAATGAAAAACCTACATTTTTTCTTCAGATTTTGATACATGAAATAAAGATAATTATTAAAATTTCTGACACATTAATTTCATCAAAACCAGAGGGAAAACAAGTTAAAAAAAAAGACATACCACTAAGAATCATAATGGGTGAAAATAAGGAATGCAATTCCTGAGTATCATCCAACACTAAAAAAAGATAAGATAATATTCAAAACAAGGCATTTTGAAACTAATTTTAATACTTATACAAGTGTTCAGTAGTTGTCAACTTCCAGAATATACATGATTTTTAAATGAATGAAAAACAAAACAATGCGGAATGTGGTTCGAAGTCTAAGATATCAGTGACTTGAAAGATTTCTGAAGTATATTTATAAAGATAAAAATGTTCCCATGCTGGAAATAAATGGCTTAGGACTCCAAATGGCCTTATTACAATGGCACAGTGGCAATGGACCAGCTAAGGGACATCTTACCCATAGTTCCTTGAAACCATTTTAATGGTCAAACCTGACCAGAGCTGAAGATGGGACCCGCTAACCTCTTTCTATCTTACAGGGTGTGAATATTCATAAACTCCACAGTAGTGATTATCTTACAGGGTATGAATATTCGTAAACTCCATGGCAGTGATTACTTGTGTGATTGTAGGTACAGTGATTAGCCGTGAGATTCTGCGGAGCTGTTCCTGAATGCTTCTGGGGTTGGGGTTGCCTTTTATGAATGCACAGGAAATATGAATAGGGGTGTGCTATTTTGTAAAGGCTTAGAATCCAGGATTCCATTCTGCATTAACGACCTCTCATAAGTGACGGTGAACAAGCAACACCACCATTTTGAAGGAAAGCAAATGTCAGTGTGTGACTATGTGCAAAGACTGCACAGCTCACTAGAGTACGAGATTGGGTTTAGTGAAATATTTATATTAGATTAGAATGAGCTGTCTTCCCAGTCCTTACCTGGTCACTTGATACAAGCTGTATTAGATCTTTACAGCAATGTATAAAATAAAACACTACTGTCATTTTATACATGAGAAAACTGAGACTCAGTGTGACTTTCGGCTGTTGTGAGTACAACCAAGACCAGAACTTGAGCCCTGATCTTGCAGAAGTCCCAAATCCAGTGGGACAGAAGCTGAGTCACCTTAATGACATCAGAACAACAGGAAGGTGTTGCTAGGCAACAGGTTTTTGCTGAGATGAGGGTAAGCACCAGATGCACACAGGTGACTCTATGTCTAACAGCTAACTTATAACAATGACATTGTATGAATTCAGATTCAGTGTAAGGTAAGGAGGCCTTGCTCAATTTTCAGAGACTGCAAGTTCCACAAAGTGGGGATACTGGTTTGGGCTCTTCACCAATACAACCCACCAAAATTATACTGTCAAGTCATTATCAAAACAAATATTGAATTAACGAATGAGCTGATGGGGAAAGAAAGGCGGTGAGCCCCATGACCTTGGCTGCTTCTTGGATGCTGTGTGCAGTCCTGTATGTTCTCCTCTACGCTAGTGGAGCTCTCTAAACCAGAACCACACCATCCTTTTATCCCCAGAACCACTTTCACCAATAGCGCAGAACAGATGTTGTGAATGGCAGAAAATGACTATGGAAATAAATCTTAAGGGTTCTTCAAACTCACTGTAGATTTACTTCTTGGTCTAGAGATAGAAACTGAGACATCTAGGGCTCAGACAGAACATCACCATGCAAGAATGATGGTGACTGCGTTATGTAGTGTACTAATTCTGAACAGCCAGATATGTGTCTAACGTTGAGATGAATCCCAATAAATCTAACACAAATAGGATATTTCTAAGGACACAGTGCTTATAAATGTGTTTCAAGTGCACAGTTTAAAAACTGAATACAATCTTTATTCTAGAATAGTTTTTTATAAAACATCATGAATACAAGACTAGGAGTTTCAATACACTCTGCATACAGTCTGCCCTTCTACTACTTACTACCTTCTGAGCAAATGACAGCTTTGTCAGAATAATGAATGGATGCTGATGCATTATCAACTAAATTCCATGCTCCTAACAGTTCCTTAGCATTCACATTTAATCTCTTTGGTCCCAGGGTTTCTTCCAGGGGACTCACTGTACACCATCACCATGTCTCCAGGTCCTCCCCTATCGCAATTGCTCCAACATGCCTTGACCTTGAGAGCCTTGGACTATCCTCCTCAGGTAGAATTTACCTGATGTTCAGCCATGAATAAATAAAGATTCTAAGTTGCTGGAAGGGAGGAACAAAGAGAAATGTCATTTCCACCGTACTATATCCAGCATGCAGATGCAACCTCAGTTTCTGAACAGCTGGATGTGAAGGCGTTTGCCAGGTTTCTCTGTTGCAGTCTCCTCCCAGCTTTGGCTTTCTGCTCTGTGACTTTGGAAGGAGGTCCGTATCTGTCACTCCCTGGCGGAGTAGAGGCATATGCTATATCTCTCTATAATGCTTTTCAGAAAAGCAGAGGACCCAATTATGCCATAAGTGAGAAAAGAGTGTGATGAGAAAACGCGCTCTTTCATGAAAACCGGCTCTGGGAACTCTGAAGAAAGAAGAAGAAGGATGGACGGCAAGAAGAACGAGGAGGAGGAGGAGAGGAGAAGCATCACTGTCCAGCACGTTTTCATCAGCTACATATCCTGTAGTTATGCTTTTCAGTAAAGTGTGTCAGTCATCTCTTAGAAATATGTCTTGCTCTCGAGGTAAGTTCATATTTATTTGCTTATATCGTTGGGTGTGACATTTGTAAGCCCAAAGAATTTATTTCCTTTCTAAATATTAACCTCATACCTATAGGCAATATGGAGAAAACCCTGCGTGCCTTCCCTGAGAATTAATGCTGCCTTGCTTGGCCCCTGAGTTAATGACATTAAATACAAAGGAGAAATCCACTCCCCCCCGACTCTGTCATGTACTCTGCAAGACCTTTATGATTAAGGACAATCTTAGCATAAATAATGCACGATCAATAATGTTGCAAACCAAATTGCATTTAAATATTAATGTTGGTTCTTCTTTATAAAGAAAACTACAAATTGTCATCCAGACTGTGGCTTCTGAAGGTAAGGGGGACAATATATGAATGAGCCTGACTACTCCACTCCCGTCTCTGAAATGAATTTATACAGGAAACTTCCACAGGCTTCCCTAGCCTTTCTGGATTACCACAGCACCATTTGTTGTAGTAGGACAAAACGTGATGCTTCTGCAAATACGAGCTAAGCTACTGGGCTTGGCTCACACGGGGCGGATTTGTATTTGTGCAGTCTGTCGTGATTTTATGGAAAATAACTTCTTCATTCTTCAACTATAGTGAGATAATTTACTAGTGCAGTAAAGTGGCTTCCAGTATTGATCTAGAACTCAGGTAACTTGATTTAGAACCTGCTTGCGCAAATCCCCGCTTTTAAGAAAAAGAATTATGAAAATTATTTGATTAAAATTGAAATGAACAAGAAAGCAATGAGACCAAGGGATTTTAATGAAGGGTATTTTTAAGAGTTTGAACGGGAGAAGTCAAACTGGCTAAAATGGATTCTGAATTGATGCATCTCAGCGGCCATTAGCAAATGCATCTCGTAAATATACCTTCACATGCCCATGCCCAAATTAGAAATACCTAAGGATTTATGAACATAATTAAGTTATCAAGAAAGTTTTTCTGAGCATAGAAATCTTATCTGACCTTAGATCAACAAAAGGTTTTATATCAAGAAAATTAAATTTTCTTAAGCCTTGTCATAAAACAAAATTCACTTTGGCGATTACATACATTGATACTTGGTACTATAGAAGTAGAAAGGTATTTTATCTTAGCAATCATTAAAAATAATTATATTTCAGTCAAAGGAAATGCAGTATGGTAAGAGACAAAGCCGTTGAAACTGTAATTTTACATACTTGTAGTCAAACTCCAGTCTCCCTCTTCCTATTATGTAAGCTGTGGCAAACCAGGTTCATCTTAAACCATAGTTTTACCCATGAAATCTTTGCCTCCTAAACTGTTAGGAGCTAGTGGTGCAACAGCAGGGAAGAGCTTGGCTTGGTGTGATCGCCAGCCATGTAGAACCTGGCTTGGTGTGATTGCCATGCAGAGCCTGGTTTAGTGTGATCACCATGCAGAGCCTGGTTTAGTGTGATCGCCATGCAGAGCCTGGCTTTGGTGTGATCACCATGCACAGTAACAAACAGTGGGCAGCCTTTGAAATCTATGGATCATAGGACAATATCACCAGACTGAGTTCAGAACCAATGATATCTAAAGAGTCAAGAATGAACAGTGGATATGCAGAAAGTTAAAAATATTTTCATAGACCACTTCTCATCTATATAAGCCTTTGAACGAGAAAAGAAATGAATAGTCCAACAGACTTCTTTCTCATCTTCTAAAATAAAAATACATCCCTTAAATTTTCCTTCACTAACATGCCTTACAGCAGCCATTTTTTCAAATTGGGACAGGGTAGCAATAAGTATATCTATGGAAATCCAAATCAAAACCACCTATGAAATAGAATAGCGACTGCCTACTACACAGGGTAATCAGCCAGTGGCCTCATTGCTCAGTCTGTATTTATTGGTCATTTGAGTCCAGCAGTATGCACGTTATGGAAAGCAGAGATAATGAAATCAGTCTCCAGTCATGATGTTTAAAATGCGGGAGCCACTGTGGTACACTGAAGTCTGGGTGCCCTGGGACTCTTGGCTTTCCCATCAGAGAGAATACTCCAAAAGGGGCAGAAGCTGACAAGTTTGTCCTCTGAGAGTCACACTTTTAGTAGCACTACCTACTTTGTCCATGGCCCATGTTACGATGAGGGACCATGCATGTTCAAGTCTGCGGGCTCTGCTGAGCTGGCTCTGCCGTTCACCGGCCTGGGATAGCTGGCCCTGCTCCACGTTGGACACTGCATTAGGAGACCTGGCCCTGCCCCTCGGGGAAGAGCTGCCCTACTCCCACCCTGCACAGGCTACCACATTCCTTGCTCATCCTTCACAGGCTTTTAGTGCTTCCTCTCTGGTAACTTCCCTGGATGTTTCTTCCCTCTCCCAAAGCTAATTTACCATGGGCACACTTCTATCACGGACAAACACACCATATTATCATGTAATCTGTTGATTTACATGTCTGCTTCTCTTACCAGTTGTATTAGACTTCATCTCATTGACATAAAGGATGTATGGGAGTTAGCAAGTCACAAGTCACTGTGTAGTCTGTGCACATGCTCTGGGTGTCTGTGCGCATGCGCTAAGACCCCCTTAAAAGCGCACTCCACCTGTTCCCCCTTCTCTTTTCCACTACTTCTCCAAAGAGGCAGGTAGGCCTTTACACATCTCCCTTCCAATACTTTCTCTTGCACTTTCTCCTTTTTTTCCCAATAAATCTCCAACATGAGAGTTTGTTGTAGGGTGTGATTTATCGTTGCCACCATTTTTTAAACTATAGCAGTGGAGGGGAGGTTAAATATTTAATTTAGAAGTTTTAGTCTATTGTCCTTGGTCTATGGCTTCTGGGCTTGTGTGAGGCAGAAGCTCACTGTGGCATCAGCATGTGATATAGACCAAGAGAGCAGACGAGGGGTCTAGGGAGAGGAACTGGTCCCATGACATGTTCCTAGTGATTTACTTCCTCCAACCAGGTGCCACCTCCTCATTTTCCTGCCGCCATTGAACCACTCACTTATTATACACCCATTAAGGGATTAATCCATTAAATAGACCACAGTCCTCAGAATCCGATCACTTTCCCCAAAGTCACTATTTGACAACTACGGTCCCAGGACATGCACGCCTGTGGCACAATTCATCTTCACACCATAACACCAGTCAAAGGGCTCATAAACCTCTGCACAGTTCTGCATCTGCTGCCCGTATAGTCAGGAATCATTCATTAAATTATCAAAGTTAAAATTGACAGAATTGGCTGGGAGTTTCCTTATAAAAAAGATGATCTACTTAAAACTATCATTTAACTCTATAGCTCTCACATTGTCACTGGCTCCTCCCTCCAACAGGGTCAGCTCCAGTGTGCTTCCCAGGTGAGGTACGTGACTGTGGTGAGGGGTGGAGGGTTAGGGAGGAGGTAGAAGGTAGACAGGCAGCTGTACCCTGAGGAACAGATCAAGTTCTCCCAGGCCTGTGAAGGGTGTGGCCGGCTCAGCTCAGCCCCTGAACACCAACAGGAATGGTTTCTATGACCCCTGTGGTAACATAGGTCATGGGCATCAACACACACCCCAGCTGCAGCAGGACCATGGACATGGCCCATGGCAGTGTTCCAGTCCCGATGTCACCATGGTCCCAGTGGTAGCACAGGTCACCCAGATCAGTATGGTCCTGGCAACAGCATGGCTTTGCACACCAGTATGATCTCAGGTGTCTGACAAGACCCTAGGCATCTGCATGGTCTTCGGCAGAAGCCCTTGCCTGGATGACTTCACGACCCCTGGTGACAGCTTGATTATTCGGATCAGCACAGCCACGGTGGTGGCACAGCCGTTGGACACCCACATAGCCACGGGTTGCAGCCTAGGCCCTGGGCATCTATCTACGTGGCCTTTGGCAGCAACATTGTCCACAGACATCAATAGATGCCAGCTGTAGTAGGACCACAGACCCAGACATAGTTCCAGGTAGCAGCCTGGGTTCTGATGTCACCCCGGCCACTCGGATCAGCATGGCCCCCAAGGCAGCAGGGCCATCAGACACTAATGTGACCCCAGGGTGTGGTCAGACTCCTGACCTTGGCATGGCCTTTGATGGTATCAGGAGCTACAGACAGCAACACAGCCCTTGACTGCAGTAGGGCTATGGAACCAGACATGGCCCTTGGCATCAGTCCTGGCACGGATATGACACCGTGGCCCCAGGTGATACTACTGGCCACTTAAATTGGCAGAGTTCCAGCAAGGGCACCGTCCTCAGACAACAGCATGATCTCAGGTTGCAGCCTCGGCATCTATGTGGCCTTTGGTTGCAACATGGGCCACTGGACATCAACACAGACTCCAGCTGTGATAGGCATGGACCCAGACATGGTCCTTGGCAGCAGCCTGGGCCCAGATGTGCCATGGTCCCAGGTGGCAGGGCAGGCCACTCAGTTCAGCATGGCCCCAGGTGGTGGCCAGACTACAGGCCTCTGCATGACAGGAGGAGTCACAGACATCAACACAGGCCCCTACGGATGATCTGGGGCCTTTGACCAAGACTTGCTTCTTAGCAGTAGGCTAGGCCCAGACATCTTTTTGGATTGGACAAGTAGGCCATCCATGCATGTCAGCCTGTTCCTAACCACTCTCACCTCTTCAAATTGGCCTCTCCCCAGCACATAAACCTTTCTACCTCTCTCTTCCATTTCCCCACCCTGTACGGACTCACAATAATGGTGCCTTACCACCTGACACCTGAGGGTGTGAGAGCAGCAGCCTGACCCTTGACCCTGCCTATCCTTGCCTGCTATGCAGTGGCATGGGTGAAGGGAAGATACCCTCCCTGCTCCTGCTTCTTGGTACCTGTGATAGGCAAGAGAGCTGGACCCAGAATCACAAGAAACTGAGAACCTGCTCTGTCCCTCACCTGCTACAGCACACAGAAGAGCAGGCCTGGAACCCTGCCTGGGCAAACACACTAGACCTGACACTGTTGTTAGGGATGCAGCTAAGCCAGCCTTGAGAATGTGAGAGCAGGGGAGCTGACCCTACCCCTCTGCTGTATACCTCCTACAGCAATCAGGAGAGATGCCCCTGGGGGCATTAGTGACGGTAAGCCAGCCCTGAGGACCTGAGGGGAGAACTGGCCCCACTCCTTGCTGCAGATGCACTGGCTGAGCTACACTAGGCTGTGCTCGAGGGCACCCCCTGGTAGAGGTTATGAGGGAAAGCTGACCAACACAGCTATCACCCGGCCCAGAACTAGGACTAAGAGTTGGTCCACCCCAACATCTATGAACTGTGGGAGCATGTGAAGGGGACGAACCTACAGATCTGAAGCGCCAGCATCTCCAGGACACAGGACAACAACAGGACATCCTAGAGGAGTCCCAGTGAGAGCCCAGTATCAATAGTGTAGCAGAAGCCAGAGGCCTAGAACCAGACCAATGGTTCATTGCAATGAACACTTAGAAGTAAAGATGAATAGACTAAAGAAAAAACTGACTCGCAGGGGCACACTACAGCTTCTACAATGACACAATGAAGTTTCTGGTTTTGTAAGGGAGGTTGCAAGGGCAGAGGGTGGAAGGGGAGGAGGTGGGGGGATGAGTGGCATCAGGATGCATGCTGAGAAATCTGCAAAGAATCAATAAAAGCTAAAAAATAAAACAAACAAACAAAAACTATCATTTAAGTTCACTCTATCAATTCATTCAGTGGCCCAGCACAGTTCAATCCTACACACTAATGGGTTATTTTCACAAGACATAGAATTTTATTTTATTAAAACTTCCTACCTATTTCCAGCTATAATTTTTAAGTTCAATAGTTGGTATTCTAACCTCATTTGAAAAATTACATTTGTACTTTCTAAATCTAATCATTCAGTTTGGTCTGATTTGAGCCTAATAAGCACTTTTCTTTAAAAAAAAAATCAAATAAAATTAGGATACTGTTTACAATTTAAGGGTTTGATGTACTCAGAGTGTAAAATACTTGAAGGAAAAAAAATCTTCTATTCACCCTGTATTTTATTAAAATTAATCATTTAACTCTGAGATTCTTAGCAGTATTCAAGAGATCAGAACTGGGGCCTATACAAGATCAGTAAACAGAACACAAAATCTCAACTTCTCCATAATTGTCCAATTACCTCTTCAAATAAGACCAGCAAAAACATCTTTGCAGCTTTAGCAATATTAAAAAATAATCATTAAATAAACACTGCCAGAAGATCTACGCCACTGAGTCCTATTTGCAGAACATCACTAGGACAACTTCTTTAAAGCTGTTAGACACTATGTACCCTGTGAACAGCGTCCCCATGTTTCAGGTGGGCAGTAAATTACTTTGGATTCTTCCCTCCTCATCCACCCGCTCACCCATTGGTCAAATCTAGGTCCAATAGATCACAGCCACTAAAAGTCTCTGGAGACTCCTTCCTCTTTTCTGTCTGACTCGACTGCTATGATGCAAGCCTTCAGTTTACCTCCCTCAAATGAAGCCAGTGAGTCTTATAAAGTCCTATATGACATGGTTTTGCCTTAGTTAGGGTTTCTATTGCTGTGAAGAGACACCATAACCATGGCAACTCTTATAAGAAAAACATGTAACTGGGGTGGCTAGCTTACAGTTTCAGAGGTTCAGTCCATTATCATCATGGTAGAGAACATGGTGGCATGCAGGTAGGCATGATGTTGGAGCTGAGAGTCCTATATCTTGCAGGCAACAGGAAGTCAACAGAGACACTGGGTGGGTATCATGAGCAGAGGAAACCTCAAAACCCACCCCCACAGTGATGCACTTCCTCCAACAAGGCCACACCCACTTTAACAAAGCCACACCTCCTAATAGTGCCGCTCCCCATGAGATGATGGAGCCAATCACACTCAAACTGCCACACTTCTCTACCCGTTTCTATTCCTAAGGTTATAAAAACAGCCTTCAGCAAGGTACAGGGGGTTTTCACGATCGTCTGCAAAGGCTGACTTTCTATTTGGCTTTGACCCATCAGACAGTACTTGCTACATTACTTGTACTTTCTAGAACTGATTGTATGAATTGCTCTTCCTCAAACAGGCCTTCATCCCACCATGGCCCCCAGGACCTCTCCTTACACAATGGGCTGCTACATCCCTATTTCCTCCATCAGATCTGACCCCCAACATTCAACAACTTTAGAATGGCTGTCAGTCCATCTGTCTCCCTTCTAGATAAACACTGTTGGTAGGAAGAATTCTTTTCCTCTTTGTTACCCTGTGTCAAAGGTCTCCCTGGACTAAGGCAGACAACCACTCCTTAGAAGTTTAATAAATGAACGCTTGGTTACCTTTCCCTAAGACTGAGTTTTAGAAGAATAATGACAGAAAACTGTGCAGACGTATAACAAGTGGGCAGACAGGCACAGTGACAAAGATCTCGATCAATGGTTCTCAACATGTGAGTTGTGAACTCTTTAGGAGTTGAACAACCCTTTCACAGGGATCCCCCTAAGACCATCAGAACATACAGATATTTACATTATGATTCATAACAACAGCAAACTTACAGTTATGAAGTAGCAACAAAAGTAATTTTATGGTTGGGCTCACAGCAAGATGAGGAACTGTATTAAAAGGTCACAGCATAGGGAGGTTGAGAACCACACCTAGATTAAGAACAGGGCTGCTGCTGCCTCCCTCCCTCGTCCTCTCCTCTCCTTTAATCTGTCTTCACCAGCTCTGCAGGGGGAACTTAGGTGAAGTTACTTTGGATCTACAAGTTTAGGAGGTTGCACTACTTGGAATAATTTAAAAGCGTGTTCCCTAAGAGGGACATACACTCAGGTTAGCCAGTCTCTGGGTAGTCCTTGGGCTGAAAGGAACAGCATTTACCCAGTGTAAATATTTCACCTGGCCATCTATGTCATTGCACAAATGGTGTTTCCTAGAGTTATTTATACCCACTCCTGTGAAGTAGGATTTACTCTGGTTGATGTATGTAAGCTTACAGTAATTTCCTGTGAGAAATGAAATACCCTTATTTTTCTGGTGTCAGTTCCTTTATCTAACACAATTAAAGCTCCCTCACCTTTCTGTATTAAATAGATCAATGAAAACTACTTTGACAGGTAAAAACAAAAGCATAAAAGCCAAGTGCTTTTTTAATATTTATCCCAAGCCCACATGAATACACCTAATTTGCATTTTTCTTTGTCAAGTATAAACAGTTTGAAGATGCAGCTTGTAATCAGGAAAGAAGATGCTCTAATATTTTGGTGAATGGTTTCCCATCTGATGATTACTTTTTATTGTCTCCTGGGAATGGACAGCACCCTGGCCCACTGTAGGTGGATATATGGAGGTCCCAGAGGCAGCGCTGGGAATCTGTATGGGGAACATTCATGAAGGAAGCTGGATATCAAGCAAGCTGAACATTACCATTTCAGGCTTACCAGCCTGTAAAAAAACAGTCTTCCAAATGAGTGTGTGGGTTAGAAGCACATGCATTTAGGTCTTGAATAACTGAATTAAATTCCAAAGGCCCCTGTCTGTCCAGAATTCTGCAAATGGGACCATGTTCAGGAGCACCACACAGCAGGAGGAGATTTATAGGAAAGGTGTAGATTTTACTTCTTGACACACTTTTGATAGCATCATGTATCTCCTGCCACAGACTCTCATAACAGAAAGGAGATCCCAGGTTGGGCGCCCTGCTGGTTTCCCTTCTTCAGCCTTCCCACAAGCTAACACACACACCCTGGTGGGAATTGGATCAGATTATGAAAATGTGATAAGAACAGATTATAAAACTGTAATTCACAGTTATATAATTCTGTTTTGTGATGGAATAAGGTCTAAATTCTCAAAATCCTAGTCCTGAGTGATCTTTCGATGTCTTAACTTATTTGGGGTTTAAAACAGTCTTTATTACCCCCAGAAAGAAAGATCCAGCAAGTTACAGATTATAAATATCCACAACAACCTGTTCTCATTCCTCGAAAATTCAGGGCAGCAAATGATATGTCTTGAATTCTGCAGACAGAGGGCAGTGTGCACAAGCCAACTGTGCAAGCAACAGTGTGTGCGCCAATTTTACAGGGAAGACTTTATGTGAGACATCTGTGTGCAACGTGACTCTGAAGCATCAAAACTTCATGTGGACAATTACAGAGGCCTGGTATTTTTGGTCACTGTAAGGAAAAAAATCACTATGTGTCTCAGGGAAGTGTTTATTGCCTGATTTCGGAGGATGCATGCATCTGATGTCATCGTGGACTTGGAAGCGGTGAGCACACAGATGTGAGGAGGAAAAGAGGTGCCAGAGAGCTCAGTCGTCAAAAATGTAACCAAGCTTGTCAGGTTCGGTCGTGATGCAAATGCAAGAAATCTATTGCCAAAGTGATTTATATTAGTGCATTGCGAGAGATTGAAAATAAAATCTTCAGCAGATCATTCTAAAAATTACCCATGTGTTAAAACGGTGATCTGCATGTCAGTCTGTTCTTTAAATGTTCGTGGTATTGCACAGAAATACAACATAAAAACATGGATAAACGAAATTAATTTAGTGGAGCTTAGATACTGACTTTAAATATCTCTGGGTGTTTGGGAAGAAGCATGCTACCCATTTGAGCATCTTGCTTTAGAAGACAATCAGTTAGTAGTTTCTGTGTAGGAGGTAATTGCTGAATGGTGCACCCTGTTTCCTGCAACCCTATGTTTACAGGCATAGGAGCCCTGATCGAATCAGTGTTTCCCAGGGTCATCACAGTACAGTTTCCATGGTGACATCTCTCTGACACTAGACTTCAGCAACTGCCCTGCAATTTTCTTTAAACCTGTAACTGGTTTCCAGATGCGGATTCTTTCCAGTGTTCAGGAAGGGGCTAGCTGGCCTCCTACAGCCACACAATCCACTAACACTGAAGGATTCTTCCCACCTCAGACGGCCACTGCTTCTGAACCATTGCAGGAGAATTAAGACACAGGGTGAGGAGGCTTCCAGTAATAAAATAAAAAAAGATTTATTTCTATATTTTTTTCAATTTATTTAGCCTAAGAATCCACTCAAACTCCACCATTCATAGACAGAACACCAAAGTAGTTAATGCTCAAGCTTTTCTTTCTAACGAGAGGATGGTGATAATCAAGACTCAAGTCTCCCAAGCTATTTTTCTGAAATTAAATTCCTTACTGTGTTCCTCAACAACTGGTGTCTGGATAAGCTCAGAAAGGATATAGATAAACACAACGAGGCAGGATCCCCCCTCCCCCCATGTAAATTCTCACTACATTCTTTGTAGCTGCACAGGAAAGAAGATGTGTGTATAAATTTTTGATCTTTCTAATAGAGCACCCCGAAGATCTATAAATCGTCGGGAAAAACTTTCCACATCCTATAATAGAGACAAAGGATAGCGACATAATTTATTGTCCAATTAGGAAAAATTTCACAATGAAAGGAGTTGCCGCTAACAGCGATGGCTGGGAAAGAGGCATGCTGGGACTCTCTGGTGCTGTTATTGTCGCAGTATAGAGACATAAAACAAAATAAAACACTTCGAGAGTTAAAGATAATAGAAAGATCGACATAGCACTGATTTCCACACTTTGAAGATTATAACACATAAGAACGGTGGATATTATCTTGTGTTTTTCTAGAAGGTTATAATGATAACAAGAGGGAAATGCATTAAAGATATTTTTTCCACTATGAAAATGAACCTTGTGGCAATTGGATAAATTCAAAATCACTGTTGTTTTATTTGTAAGATTTGGGCTTTCTCCTTCGTCCTCACAGACCGATGCTAACCAGTGACAAATGCAACATGAAGTAGAAGCAAGTGACTTCTTGGAAGCAGCTAGCACTATCTGGCTCCACGTAACTAATCGGAACTTAGAAGCACAAAGACACTGATGCGGTGGAGGCCAGGGGGACATAACTCTTCCCAGGCAGACATCAAATGCTTTCTATTTATCACAGGAACTACCACCACACAACACAAGACCAAACTTGAGTGACTGAGTTTCATATGAATTAAACCCCATTGGAAAACACATTGCCATAGCCTTAAGCCTCTGAAGATGCTTTGACATATATATATATATATTTTTAAAAAAATTAGTGTTCAGAAGCAGTGATGTGGAAATAGAACAGAAGACCTAGGTAGATTCGAAGAGCAACAGAAGGATAAAGCAGAGAGGGCTGTTGGAGGTCATTCCTGTTCAGGCAGCTCACTTCCCAAAAGGCCGCAGACCTCTGGATTCAAAGTCTCTTCCTTAACAGCCCTCTATAAGTTAGGCACAAAGTTGAAATCAGAGCTTCGGTATGAGTCTAAGTGGTAAAAGCAGAGAAAGCGAAACTATTTCATTAATTCTCACATAGGAAAACAATTTGAATTGATTGGAAATGCTGGGTTATTTAATGTTAATTATGTATGTATATACAGACATACAGCTCTGTGTATGTATGTGTGTGTGTATGTGTGTATGCGTGTGCATGTGTGTGCACATGTTCATGTAGGCCCTGGAATACATTCCAAGTCTTCTTTTACTTTGACAATGAGATTTACCATCACAATGTGATAATCTTGATGATAAACACTAAAGTGAGTGTTTTTTTTTTTAAAACAAGGATGTTACATAGTAACCCAGCAACAAAACATGTCACTGCATGAGTGAGGTGAGATGGGAGATGAACCAATCAAGCCCAAACAGCAACAGGAGGGAGACCAGCAATTCTAATCCCCACCATGATACTTGAGAACAGGACAATGCACTTTCCTTGTGCTTGCCCGGCTCCTAGAAAAAGTTCTCTTTCGCCAAAGGTATTTCAGGACATTGAAACACTTTCTGAGAAGAAAATAAGAATGATAACAAAGTGGGAAAAAATCCCCCAGAAAACCCTGCGGGTCTTTTTCTCACTCTTCACTAAACTACTGGGTCAACACATGTGAGGGTATAAACAAGGAGTTTTGTACACACACACACACACACACACGTACACATACATGGCAGCCACTATAAATACTATAAAACAACACAATAACAAGTTTTCTCTGTCAAAACAACCTCAGATACAAGGGCAAGTAAGGGATTAAATACAAGATCAAAACGAAGATAGATTTAGTACCAAAACCTCAGGGGGACAATTTCATATAATTAGCAGCCGTCAGTTTGGGAGTCATTTCACAGGCACACAGAGGATGAACAAAACACAATGACTAGATGAGGTGGATATTTCTCTCATCAGGCTGGCAAATAACAGATCAAGCTGCAAAACAGCAGGAGAAACAGCAGGTTAGGAAGCAAACATAACAAACCACACAAATGGTGTTTTTCATCAATGACAGGTGGAGGCTTCATGCCCCCCCCTCCCCGTCTCAACATTCCTCCAGCCACGGTAGTGGTCTGGGAGCTAAACTGATCCCCTGCTCCACTCAAGAAACTGGAGATTCACAAGTGAAATAGTGTGCATAGGTTTCCATGTGGTTCTGCTAAGTTTGAAGTCACTTCTGGAAAGTCGGTTCTTTCCCAGCACCAAAGAAAATTCTGACGTCTCCAAAATGTGGTGACAGCCATTTCATGAGGCACAGCAACAGAGGTTTTAGTAAAGTAACATTTTCATGGAAGGGGAACAAACAGGCATGCCACTGATCCCTTCCAGAAACCTAGCATAAGACATTTTAGGGTCAAAGTCAAGACAGGGTTCAGAGGTGAAACTACCTGGCTAGTAAATTTGGGGAGTGTTACCCTGTAGCTGTCTTTTTCTCCTGCTGTAATGATCTAGAAGCCACACATGGTAGAGAGGTTATATGACAAGGGGGAAGCCGTCTGTGTCATGGTCAACCTCAAGTAGCCACATTGGATTCATAAAAAACCTGCCCTGGCGAAAAGAAAAATGAAGCTGACCTGGCATTATCCCCACATTCTTTCCAGTGTGTGCAGCAGATAAGGGAAATATGGAACATCATAAAGTCATGATATCTATCCACCCCATAGAGTGATAACTTCACATAATGACAGTGCTGAGCCTTTAAGCCTTCCTAACAAGTGCCTGCAATAATTTGAGCTTTATGTACTTGAGGGAACTGATAGAAACTCTGCTTACAAAAACCGTAAAACTGAGGGAATTGAGATGGATCATAAGCAAGCTATTGTATTATTTCCCCCATAGGAAATGCTTGGCATTTGCTCTAGATCCAGTAACTTGTGGTCTTTAGCTGCAAGGGAGCCGGAAACGGCATAGAACTGACAGGCAGACCATGATCACCACACGTCTCTCCCGCGGAGGATGCCAGGATTATTAGAAACCGGCTAACTGGAATGACTCATGTTAATTCAGACTCCTCTGCTTTAGTATAAAACTGCATCATACGTAGTGTTTGTTTTTACGAAATTGTCTGAGGGTAAAACCAAGAATATTATGAAAAGGTTATTACCCATTTATAATTGATCTGACCTCTAAGGGCCACCAAAGTAAGCTGTCATAAGGCTATAATATTTTATGTTTCCAGAGGCCCTAAACTATATTGCAATCATATAGAGAAAAGACACTCAATTGTTCAGACTATTTTTAGCTCAGGTCTCAAAGCATCACTGAGCTGGAAGAATCTGAGGTGGGAAAGAAAACCATTGTCTTCATTTTGTCCATCAAGTCGGATCAGCCTAAGAGTGACACAGTTATGAGAGACAACTGCGATATCCTGAAGTGACCTCTTTGGCCCTTCAGGATAGTAATCAGTAGTGCCTGGGCATTAGAAACTAGTTACACACATACAACACACAGTTTAATGAAGTCACCAAACCCTTTGTACAATGGCAATATAAAACAGAAAAATCTCTTTCTACACTGCAACCATCAAGAAATTCTTCTAACACATTGCTCAAGCCTCTTAATGTAGTATCCTCCTGGATTTGAAAGCCAAGATCAAGCAATTCTGTGTGTGCCTGCCAGACTGCAAGCACATGGGTGTGATGGATATTAAAAGGACACATGTCCACTCCTAACCAAAGACAGAAGGAAGAAATGCCACGAAGCCTTCTGGGGTCTGGAATAGGGTGTGCATTCTTTGCCTTGTGATTTTTGCACCGTCTCTGGGTGGAATTGGTAGAGGAGACATCCTATATAGTCAGGGTTGTCTAGAGTCACAGAATTTATGGAATGAATCTCTCTCCACACACATATACACACACACACACATATATACATGTAAATATATACATATATATATTCCCATATAAATAAATTCATATATATGTGTATATATACATATATATGAATGAACTTATTGGAATGACTAAAGGCTGCAGTCCAACAATGACTAGTTCTAAATGGAAAGTCCAGGAATCTAGTAGCCGCTCAGTCCCATGAGGCTGGGTGTCTCACTTGTCTGCTGGGATCCCAAAGAGGGACTGGATGTGTTGACAAGACGAGGGCATACATGTGAAGAACGAGCCCTTCCTTCTTCCATTGCCTTTATGGAGACGTCCAGCAGAAGGGGTGGCCCAGATTAAAGGTGTGCCTTCCAGCCTCAAGGTACGGATTAAAGGCATGTGTCATCCAGCTTCAAGATCTGCATCAAAGGCATGTTGTATTCCTGCCTCCAGATCCCAGTCACAAGTGTACCCTTCATTTCTGAATTATAGTTCATTCCAGATACAGCCAAGTTGACAACCAAGAATAGCTGTCACACACCCATCTCTCTGACATTCTCTGGGGGAACTCTGGCCCGTGACAGAGACATGGGAACATAAGAAGCAGCACATTCTTCTGCTCAGCCCTCTTCTGCTATGTGATAATGAGGGAACATGGGCTGATCAGCTGATCAGCTGTCGCTGCAGAGTGGGAGACACATGGAATAGACCTGCAGTCAACTAGCACCTGAAACTAAGCTGGCTCAGAACAGCTACAGGCCCCAGGTATGCAGAATAAATGGAACTGAACCGAGATGTTGGAGTTATCAGTTATGTTGTGTTAATAGAGCAAAATGGACAATGAAGAAACAGGATGCTTGCATGTTATGTCCCCAACCACTGCCCACTCTCCTTGTTTTAAATACACGGATGGCCTCCAGGCAAAGGCATGGAAAGGGAAGAGCAACACCCAAATGAGGTGGTGGGAGACAAGCACCTGCAGATGAGATGAAATGAATGAAACGAATTTGTCCGTCTGTACACAAATTCTGGGGGCTCGTGATATTCTCAGAGAAGGTTGGGAAAGTCTATAAAGGGAAGAGGTGAGCTTCCCTGACAACACGGATAGGAAGAAAGGTATTTTCGTTTTTGTTTTGTGCTGTTCTTGATGATGCGAATTGTGCACCTCAGAAAAGTCCTCAATTCAGGAAGGTTAATTAATATTTGTAGGTGTTAATATGATTTTATAGATGAGATCTCAGATTCTCAAAAAAAAAAAAAACAATGCTACAGCACACTGCAAAGATAAAAGATCCATATTGAATTCTTTTGTGATTTTAAGGAAAAATGGATTAGACTTCTGATGTAGTCTATGTTCTACTCTCTCAAAGAAACAGGGATGGAAAGATGGCTCAGAGGGCACAGCACTTGCTAGAAAACAAAGCTCAGTGCGCCAGGATTACATAAATGCCAGGTGGGTGCAATGCATGGTGCCCCATTTGTTTTCTCAGTGGCTGGGAGTTGAGACAAGGGAGTCTCAGTGTGAGCTGGCCAGTCAGACTAGGCAAATTTATGAATCCTGGGTTCAGGTGAGTGACCTTGTCTCAATATATAAGGTGGATAGCGGTAATATATAAGGCAGATAGCAGTCTATGAGACACCCAGCATTAACCTGGGGCCTCCACATGCGTGTGCACACAAATGGAAGAACACACACACACATTAGTAAACACACACACACACACATGCACGCCATATAGACATGAACAAAGAAAAAGAAAGATTTTAAAAAGTCCTCAACCTACTTTTAATTTTTAGATTAGGTGCCTACTAAACCATGTGCGTTCTCTCATATGGAAGAGTTTAGAGGCGATCAATGCATGGCTAGGATGCGGTCTCACAACAACAGATGAGGACCTTCCTATCTAGTCGGTCCACAATTCTGAGCAGATGGTTCTTGGTCTTCCTTAAGTTCTAGACTGTTTGTCTGATACCAAGTTATGAATCTCATATTATGAAAGCAGTAGAGAGAAAAAGACAAAGGGAATGATACAGTTAGCAAGGGCACTTTCTGGACAGTCCACATGACATTTCAGTCTGCCTCATTATAGTCAGAACAGAGACTCACATATAGATTCATATATAATTTTGAGGTTATGCAGCCATGTTAAAGATGGAGAGCAGGGTTTGGGTTACTCAAGACAGGAAAAAAACAGGTGAGCAAAAATAATTGATACTCGCAACGTGTCTGGAACCATGCTATGGACTTGACATCAGGAGCCTTAACATCTAGAACAGTGGTTCTCAACAGCTGAATGACTGTTTCACAGGGGCCACCACATATGACCCCGGGAAAACACAAATATTTATGTTATGATTCATAACAGTAGCAAAATTACAGTTACGAAGTAGCAATGGAAATAATTTTATGGGTGGGGTCAGCACTACAAGAGGAACCGTGTTAAAGGGTCACGGCATTCGGAAGGTTGAGAACCACTGGGCTACAAAGGACAGGGGTATTTTCCAATTTACATAATGGAGGCTAAAGTAGGTAATTAATTTGAGTAAAGGATGGGCACAGAGACCACAAACTCAAGTTTCTGATGTTATGCCTCAAAACTGACCATGTTTGGTTGGATTGCAGCAGTTATATTACAGAAAATCACATACATTTTGGAGACAGACACATTCTTTATACACATACATTTCCACTTTGCCATTTCTATCTAAATAAATATTTCAAAAACTCTGCCTCTAATTAACCATAACATAGGCACACAGACTCATATATATTATATATAACTAATATATAAGTATTACATATAACATGTAATCATATATATGTAATGACTATAGAATAAAGTATAAAGTTAGTACATTTAATAGTAATTGTATTTTAATTCACTTTTTAACACACTTGTACCACAAAAATGATTTTTCTTTTACTATTACACACAATTTTACTATTTCTCAGCACCCTATACAATTTCACCAGTCTAAATTTTTGTTACAAGATCTTATCTACTCCTAATGGCTGATAGTGGTTTGTATAATACTGAAAATTATTTCACAAATAGCTTTGATTGCAAATAAGAGAACTGTGTAATGCAATTTACTGGAATATTCCAAGAGCAGAGACAATGATCGGGAAACACATTATTTATTGTTTAAGATCAAATTTACAATTTGATGCTAATATAAAGATCAATAGCAATCTCCTGAGTTTATAAAAGTTAGAAGTATCTGCACCCAAAGGCTCAAATTTCAAAATTATATAGGGATCATACATCCTTTTAAAACTAGGCCAGTCAAACAAGATACAAGTGGCTAATCTAGGAAAATCTTATTCTTAACCTAGGGTTTGACTGAATGCTAGTCCAAAAATAGGTTGCCAATAGTCATCTACAAAGACATTTATCTCCGATGTGGTACTTTCTATATCAATTGTATGGAGCAAGGCACCAGAACATAGCACTGAGTTGGAATGAAGGAAATGGACTAATTTCCAGTTTGCTTGTATATGCACATGATAGTTAATCTTGGTAGTCAAACTGACCTACCTAGTAAGAGGGAACCTCGGTTGAGGAAATGCCTCTACCAGATTGGCATGTGTGCATGTCTGTGGGTCACCTGTTGACTGCTAACTGATGCAAGAAGGCCAAGCTATACAGGAAGAAACGAGTCTGGGATGTATAAGAAAAGCAGCTGAGCAAGCCAAGAGAAACACGCAAATGTAAGTGGTATTCCTCCTTGGTTCCTATCTTAGTTTCCCTCAATCAGCTGCAACCTATGAAGCAGATAAACCCTTTCTTCCTGAATTACTTTGGTCATGGTTCTTACCACAGCCACAAAATCACTGAGTACGTTAAATAATCTCCTTATCTTCCTGCCTCTAGTCACACTATTGTCACTAAAAATTTAACATGATCATGTCTGCGTGGGATATGTGGTCCTATTGGGAAGCAAAGTCCCTGAGCCAATATGGAGAGTGTGCTTATGAACATGAAAATTAAAGGAATTTTTACCCTTGTTGGCTGTGGTGGTTTGATTGGAATGGTTCTCACAGACTCAGGTGTTTGAATGCTTGGTCCACAGAGAGCAGCAATATTAGTAGGTGTAGCCTTGTTGGAGAAAGTGTGTCACTGTGGGCGTGGGCTTTTGAGTTCTCATATGCCCAAGCTACACCCAGTGTAGCACACAGACTCTCCTTCTGTTGCCTATGATCAAGATGTAGAACTCCCAGCTCCTTCTCCAGCACCATATCTGCCTGCATGCTGCCATGCTTCTGGCCATGACAATGTGGACTAAACCTCTGAAACTAGAAGTCAGCCTTCATTAAATATTTTCCTTTATAAGAGTTCCCATGCTCATGCTGTCGCTTCACAGCAACTAAGACACTGGCTAAGTGACAAAGGGGGTTGAGCCTCCTGCTGTACCTTCAAGTCCATGACCAGTCCAGTAGGTCTCCGAGTCTCATATTTATTCTAAGATCTCACAGATATTTTCTCTGCTGATGGATTTCATTATTTTAGAGAAAACCACGTAATTGTCAAATTAGAAAGGAGTAGGTCTCAAGAAATAAAACAGGGTATAAAAATGAAAGATCAAATTACCTTGAAAAGATTAAAATTGAGAAACAGTGTAGGACTCTTATTATTATGGAACATTGGACCCCCAAAGGATAGTTCATATCACAAAACTTATTTTTGCCCTTAAGGGCCATGTGGTGAAAATATTCTGTGTAAGCTCACTCATGTACTGTGTGTGGAATAGATACTTCAAATAGAATGTTGTCCAGTACAGTCACTGATAAAGTATTTGCCACAAATTTAATCATCTGAATCACATTTAAAATGTTGAGAATGACTGCCTGATCCATTCTGTCTTATAGAATATGACAATCCTTCGACAGGAGCCCCTGAAATGTGAGATTCATTTTCAAACTTTAATCAGCAAGACTTGTAGATTTTAACCTCACTGTACAACACATGAAAGTTTTACGAGGGGGAGGGGGAATCAAAGGAAAGAGAGTAGCTCCTTCCTGACATTTCTGAAGGAAGCCTGCAGAAAGCCGAAGCGTCATCGCTGCGGGGCGTCATTCAAAGCACAGATGCTTATTGCTTTTTGCCAGGAGAGAGGTGGTTTTGTACACAAGCTACAACTAGGAGAGGCACAAAGGAAGTGTGCGGCCCACACAGCAAAAGCAGCAGGCGTCAAAGTTGCTTGCTTTGTAAATCTTGCGATGCGAATGGTGTGCAGGCTGGGCTCTTGGAGGTCTAGCATAATAAAATCCCTGCTTTAATTACAGCCCACACTTAAAGCACTATCATTAACGTTGTGTCAGCAATTACTTTTTTACAACCTTGTTTTCTAGAGAATAATAAGAACGTGTTTGGGACTGATGATACCTTGGGCTGAAAAGTTGGCACACGGCTCTCAATCCACAGGCTTCTCTTTGCTTCCGGCAAATTGGGAGAGTCTGAACTGTGCTTCCTTGAAAATCACGGAGAGAGAAAATTCTAAAGGAACAGGCCTCCAAAATGCATTGCCTCTGATTGTCTGAGATTCAGATCTGTGAACTGTCGGGAGTGATTATGGCTGTCACATTTCAGATGAGAAACTAGGTTTCCATGGTAACAACAGTGACCATGATTAGTGCTTAAAAATTACAATCACCTCCCTGAACTGTACTAGAAAAGGGAGGACTCAGAAGCCAGATGGTAAAGCATTCGTGTGTGAGGAGCAAAGCAAAGAAGAGGCTTAAAGCTAGGATGGACTTCATTCAGAGTTCCAGGAAGGTGAGTTTAGAAGAGGGATTCTCTCTGGATGGATGGAATAAACACCTAAACGTTTACAAATGATAGACACCTGCTGCTAAGAAGCTGATTAGCTGGTTAAGTATTCACTGCACAATCACGTGGACCTGGGTTCCAGCCCCTGCACGCATGTAAAAATCCAGCATGGTGGAATGTGCTCGTGACCCCGGAGCTGTGGGGGTGGAGACAGAAGATCCCTGGGACCTGTGGACCAGGTAGTCTTGCTGAGTCCATGAGCTCCAGATTGAGACCCTGTCTCAAAAATGCAGTAGCCTGCTATAGAGGAAGACACTTCATACTGACCTCTAGTCCACACATACACACACATCAACAGACAACTCTACTGACCTCCAGTCCACACAT
>JABTXL010004601.1:2045215-2078622 GCA_025134845.1 Neodon shergylaensis | reverse complement strand
TGACCTCCAGCGCCCATACACACACATTAATAGACAACTCTACTGACTTCCAGTCCACACATGCACACACATCAATAGACAACTCTATTGACCTCCAGCGTGCACACATGCACACACACATCAATAGACGACAACTCTACTCACCCCCAGTGCCCACACATGCACACATACAATCAGTAAATAGTGGTAAAAAGAAGACATAACTAGGAATAAGTACCAGAAAAACTGAGGCTTAAAAATGAGCTACTGTGTATCAGAGACTGATCACATGCTGAAGTTTATTGATTATATCATTTCAGTAACAATAATAATAATAATAATAATAATAATAATAATAATTACTGAGCATCAGTTGTGGCCAGCAATTTTATTTTTACATGGACGGCAGTTTGGCTATTTCATTTCTAAGAGTGAAGACTAGGGTAAAGAAGTGTTCAAATGTCTGCAGGACAGTGATGGCTAGTAAGGAATGAAGTCTCCTTTCTTCATGCCTGTACTATTTAAAGGAGCACGGATGAGCAATCTGTGTGTGAACTCAGTGAACAGTGATACTTACAGTGAACAGACATGAGCTTACAGAAAAAAGATACACAACTTTTAAAATACACAAACAGAAAGTAAAAATAACATCTACTACAAAGAAACAAAGGCTAAAAAGGGTTTTCTGCAGCATGGGGAAAATACTAAGAAGGAGAAAGGCATTTTGGGGAAAAGCAGTTATAGGTACAAAGTCACTAAAAAGGAGTGTAAGTCAATAATGAACATTCTCAGAAGCCCAGTGGCAGTGATGGCAGGAGACTCTGCAAGGATAACAAGCCCACTCTCCAGACATAAAATCCCACCTTGCTCCTTACTGCCTACAGTCATCCTAAGACGCTTTCAAGACAAAAGAGAAAATCTGATCAAACTTGGTAGGAAGATGAAAAGTTTAAGTGGCAGCAGGAGAGGAAAAGAGAAAGGAAAGAGAAGAAAGCAGAAAAGCTGACAGTAAAGGCAGCAGGAATGGAGGGTGTGGGAGGTGTTGGGAGAGACGCCATCAAGAGCTGTCTTGAGACAATAGGCCAAAAAAGGAGAGCAATGGATCACAGGGGGCTGGACTTCCAGATACAAAAGCTGCCATTACTAAGGCAAAGCTCCCTATTATCTGGCCTCTCTTCCTTTCTAGCAAGACTCTGTCCTACAGGGAAGGTGGCACTGCCATCAGACCACAGGATCTCTCCTCACAGGTGAGCAGAGATGGCCCTGGGAGTCTCTCATCATTTAGAAGGGGAAAGGGGTAGGAGGGGAGGATGCAGAAGGGAGAGACGTGGAGGTGAAGGTGTGAGAGGCTAGGGCTCCCAGAAAGAGCATTCAGAAGTGAAACATGTACTCTGACCTCCCAGTTAGTGCTGCTGTGATGCTGAAAGCCCTTGAAAACACTGGCATGAAAAGTTTAGATATAGCAGGAAAGGGATTTGCTAAGTAGACGAACTTGTGTCATAAGATACATCGGCATCCGATAAGATCCATTATGGCACTTCCTGGAAGAGGAAGTCTACAAGCTGAATACACATCAGCTCTTGATTTGGCATGCAGCTACTTCATGGCACGTGCATGTGTGGTGTGCGTGTATGGATGTGTGTGTAAACACAAATTGCTTGCAGTTGCTGGACTATGCAGGCTGATGACTACTCATAGAGGACTCTCAGGTTCAGCTGGAAAGCAGCGAGAAGATTCATGTTGGAAGAGCTGGCAGAGACACGTGTGTATTCGGGTGTCTTAAACACAGCATGGGTCTAGACAAGGAGTTCCCTCTGGCACAAGAATGTTCCTGTGTCGGAACCGTATACTGCACGAGGTGCTGTTTGTATTTCATGGTGGCTTTTTTCCTTCTAGCTCCTACCAATGACCTCCGTTTCACCTCCAGTGAGTCCCAAGGTACTTTCTGTTTCCTGTATCCCTTGCCTCATAAAACCATCTCCTTACTCCTTACCTCTCTAGCTTCTCTGCATAACCATTATCTTCTTCTTCCTCTTTCCTCAATCCAATATTTGAGTGTTTTTTTTTAAATAAAGTTAGCAATTTTATCACATATCTTTGCTCATCTTAGACTTACTCCCTTCTTTTTTATGCCCGTTCTTTCCACAGATGTATTTAAGAGGGAGGGAGGGTTTATGGAGAGAAGAAGGGAGAGAGAGAGAGAGAGAGAGAGAGAGAGAGAGAGAACGAGTACGTGTCCGTGTTCCTGCAGACGTATGTATGTGTGGCGGGCAGAGATCAATATTAGTTATCTTCTATTGCTCTCCATAAACTCACAACTCACCTTTTGGAGACAGGGTCTCTCCCTAAACCAGAGCTTGCTTTGTGAGCTCTGGGATTCAGGGGTCAGCGTGTCTCTGCCCCTCTCCACCCACCTTACACCACCCCGGCCCCTGAGCTCCAGGCTCGTACCGCCACACTAAGGTATTTCTTTTTGAAACCTGAGTGGTGGAGATCTTGACTCGGGTCCTAATGCGTATGGAGCGACCACTTCAAACTGAGCCATCTCCCTGGCCCTCTCTTTCCATAAATATTACATCACTCATCATGTAACATGCCATGATGGCTCTTCCAGAGCCGGCAGGAAACAATGTGCACCGATTTTATGGTCTTGGTGGAGAGAAGTCAATTACCAGACTGGTGACTAACTCAGAGAAAGGGCACTAGAGAAGACTGGCAAAGTGCAGAGATGGCCATACCAATGGGCACTGACCAGATAAAAGAAGTCAAGGCAGACTTAAAGTAGCATGAAAGCAAGAGAGGGGTGGCAGAGATTCATTGCTGATGTCTAATTCATTGCTGGAAGGCGTCAAGGCTGAGCACACCGAAGAGACCGAGGACTGGGAAGAAGAGAGAGTGGCTGAAAGGGAGCAGCGCAGAGAGCTCGTTGGGTTCTGTGGGGTCACAGTGAGGCAGCCTGGGAAGTCTGGGTAGCACTTCTGCCCTTCCCATGAGAGCAGTGTGAAACCACTGAATGACTGGCTCAGCAGGAAAGGGAGCTGAAGGCCACCCTGTGCTTCCACGAAGATCATTTCTGTGACCTGATGAGGCTGGAGCAAGCAAGAGACTGGCTAGGAAGCCAGAGCGAATTCGGGAAAGATAGAGGATGGGAGGTTCCCTGCGTGTTCCAGCAGTAAGGATGGACAGACACAGGTGGAACTATGGGGCAGCAGGTGCGAAAAGGAAAGGGGGCTGACAATCATGGCCTTGTTTTCTCCTTGTGCAATACCCTAAAGGTATGAATATGACACCCACCCACCCACATGGGCGGTTGCTTTGCCACTCCGCCTCTGCTAGTGTGCCGGGAACTTCCCTGCCTGACCCCACTCCCCTTTGCGGTACTGTGAGATGTACCCTGCCCTTCACTAAGAGCTTCCTTAGGAACTCTCCTTCTTGACCAGGCATGCCTTAAATATTTGATAAAAGTATTTCATGATTCAAAAATTTGCCCATTTTTTCAATAATGTCTAAAGACGTTGGGTCTACAGTTTTCTTTGGTCATAATAAAGTTCTGAGTGAAAAGGATTATGTTACTAAGGTCAGCAAACAAGTACACTGTCCACTGAGGCTAGAGACTGGAAGTAGTCTTTATAATAGTTACTGATGTGCACAGGTGTGCCAGCTTGTCTAGACTGATGATCTGATTTCAATTGCACAGCACTCCCAAGAAAGAGGGTCCTATTATTTATGCCTGTCTTGCATTTGTAGGAACTAACGCTTAGGACTGCAGCGTTACCCAGGAGTACACAGTGGCATGTTTCAGGCTGCAGTATGACTTGGCAGTTGACTTGTTTATAGGCTAAGGTAAGACACACCCCACAGGAAGATCCTTTGCCTCCCACAGAGGAACCGCTGGCTCCGAGCCCCAGGCAAGTGGGCTGGTACTGTTGGCAGCTTTTCTACAGTCTCGGTGGCAGATACACCTGCTCACCTGCCCATTGGTGCTGCCATAAAGTGTCGACTTCTGTCTTCTTTCTCTTCCTCTAGCAAGGGAAACATGGATTAGTCTCTGTCCAAACTCCACTTCTCAAACTACAAATCTAGCCTCCCTTTGTGTGTTCAATGCAGGTAAGAGAAGGTGAAGGAGCCGTGAAGCGTCAACAGTTCTGAGGGAAAGCACAGAACTAATTTTGCTGGGCCAGCACTGGGGAGGCAGAGGCAAGTGAATCTCAGAGAGTCCGAGGCCAGCCTCATTTACAAAGCGAGTTTCAGGACAGGCTCCAAAGCTATACAGAGAAACCCTGTCTCAAAACAAAACAAAACAACAACTAATTTTGCTGAATGCATATCAAGGATCAGTTATCAAAACAAGCCTGGAACCACTGCTGGCCCTGTCTCCCTCACCCATAATTCCATAAAAGAGTCAGGAAGCCGAGATCCTCCCCAGTACACCCGCACATGTGATGTGACTTCTGCCAGTGCCGGCTGCAGTTCTACATCCTGTCATTTCTATCCGAGCTCTTTGACAGACGCACCTGATGTGGACCCACAGATACTCCAGGCTGAAAGGCCCAGAAGCCAGGAGTCTTCTGACGTTAAGAAATCTCCATCACTATGACATTTATGTTAGCTCTCTAATGATGAATATAGGTAATCATGTTGTCAAAATCCAATTCTCTGTTCATCCATAGTTCCCAGCCCCACCTGGATTCTGTCATGACTCAGCGTGGGATGTGAGATCACGTCTCGTCTGCTGATTCCGCGCTGTGAGACTGATGGGGGTACTCAGTCTGCTGTGACTGAGGCACGGCTGACATAGCTGTCAGGTTTAGCACTGACGTGAGGCTGGGCATTTCAGTGCTCAGATGCTATGACTCGGCTCCCTCAAGCTTCTTTCCCAGAAGCCAGCAGTCCTGTCTGGCTCCTGGCCTATGGCCTAGATTAGTTGATATTTGAGCTCCAATGCCAAGAGCACTTTTAATACATTAAAAATGTTAGAAAAATCACTTTGGCTTCTGTCAGTTTACCCCATTAGAACAATAAGGGCTTCAACTATGGGAAGGTAAATGAAAGCTGTTTGCAGAATCAAAGGTGGTGTGTCTATAAACCAGCTCACATGTACCGAAACCAAGGTGCCAGGAGCTGTGCCAAGCCCCTCAGACAAGAGCCTCACTTTATCTCCACAACAATGCAAGGAACACTTGCCTCATAACCGAAATGTTAGATTTGAAAAAAATCAGACTGGAGGGGATTGAATGATTTAGCAAGGTCACAGAGCTAGGGCCCACTGTAAGGAGGAGCCACCCAAAACTTTCTTGGTCTTGGATAGATGGGTTCTCACCTTCTTTCAGAATAATCAGAAACATACATGGTATGTGTACATATGTGTTGAATGTAAGTGAAGTTAGAAAGGTAAAGAAAAAAAAAACTCCAATCAGCTCTTCTTAGGTGATAAGGGTGGTTAAAGTTTTAAGAATTATTTAAAGTTCTCTTTTTCAAAAAGATAACAACACATCAGTTCTACTAATAGGAGCAAAAGCCGTATTCAGTCAATAAATTCTTCCAGGTGCTTCTTTATGGCATGTTTATCAATAAAGGAACATTGGTGGTTCTCTCTTTAAAATTACATAAGGTGTTGGAGAGACATTTTAGTGGTTACAAGCACTTGCTGCTCTCCCAGAAGACATGAGCTTGGTTCTCAGCACCCACCCAAGTTGGAGAACTCACAACTGCTTGTAAGAGCAACTTCAGGAACAAACAGGACTCTCTTCTGGCCTCTGTGGAAAACAAACACACATACACAGACTCTCTCTTACACACACGTACACACACACACAGAGGGGAGAAATGATAGACTGATAATAAATAAATAACGTGGAAAATCCTTTTATTTCCAATGAATGTCTCTTAGACCTGTCCATAAACAAATAATAATTTTTTAATTATGCTGTGAATTTTTTTTTATATCCACTTCCCGTTTTAAAAATCCAATTTTCAAAACAGATAAAGGGAGTATTTAACTAAAATTACTCATGGAAAGTGTGAGGACAAAGTAAAGTCACATACAGCTGCGCTAACTTATGAGACAGTGCAAGGACAGGCCAGCACTGCCTAACAAAAAGAGAGAGGAGCACACATGTTAAAGTTTCTGGGGTCTGGAGAGCAGCTCACGGGTCATGTAAATGCTTCCTGTTCATTCGGAATTCTGAGATCTCCTTTGGGCGGTTCACAACCACCTCTAACTCCAGATCCAAGGAATCTGATACAGTCTCCTGAGTTCCCTGGACACTGGCAGACACTGGAACACATGCACATGCACACACACAGACAAAAATAATAGTTTAAATAAAACAAATTTTCTAAAATTAAATTTAAAAACTTAAAAATAAATTAAGTGAATCAAATTCCATAACATAATTAATAAAACCTAATACACAAAAGCTTCCATTATACCATGAAATTAACCTAGAAGCTAGTAAAATATTCTGTTTCGGGACATGCTAAGACTTGGACTCTGGTACGTATCTGCCCTTAACACATCTCAATTGGAAGCACCCACCTTTAACTACTCCACAGCCACACCTGAAAGTTCAGTTGCTGCAGCTGCGTTACCCCTTAGAGGTATGTGAATATTCTTCACGGTTATAGAACATCTTGGCTTCATAGATTCAGAAAATAGTTAGCTCATACCTCGTCCTAGTCTTTGCCTGGGTTATTTCTGCTCTGGGAAACCATCTTCTCTACCCATCTCTACTTGATTCATATTAGAGAAAGCAATTTTTTATTGATAAATCGAAAAATTGAAGTGTAAAAGTTGCATCATGATACTTTCCTCGCACTGCCCTGTACTGTCTGTGGCTTGTATTCTCTCCTCATTATTTGGTGTCCTACTGCAGCGCTGATTCATAAGGGACTGCGAGTTCCCAAACTTCACTACTGAAGCCTCATAAAGTTCCTTTCATGAGAAGCCTGATCCCTGTGAAGTTAACGGTCTGTCTGTTTGCATTTTTACTGGAAGCTGCTTTATTTCAGCTTTTCCTGCAAAGAAGTTGGTTTTTCCTTTTAGCAGTGGTAGGGATTGAATTTCTGGTGTCAAATATAATCCACACGTGCTCTACCTCTGAGTCATATTCCCATACTAATTTGGGCTATTTGGTGTCATAGTTTGGATCCACAATGTCTCGCACAGGCTCATGTTTGGATACTTGGTCCTCAGGTGGGGCATGGCTATCTGGGGTGGGTGACTGCAGTAGGCTACAAGGCTATGCTTGCTTCTGGTTCTAGCCCTAGGTCTATGCATCCTTGTCCATGCCACGCAAAAAACTGAATCCTATTCTACTGCTAGGGTGGTTCTGTTTCCCCACAATGCTATGTCATGCAGCTGAATAAGTTTCCTTATAGAAGGAGGAGGGAAGGGAAAAGGAGGGGCTGAGACAAACACAGAGAGAAACACAAGATAGAAGATGGTGGGAGGAACGGAAGAAAAACCAAGAAACAAGAGCTAGTAAGAAACTGACCTTGGACCTTGGAATCATCTAGGAATTGGTACAAAGTTGCCAGAAGCAGTTATGCTGTCCAGTGGATGTACCAGAACCCCACTGACACCTCTAAAGGCACAATATATAATCAGGAAGGTGGTTAGGATGCCACGAAAGAACAGTGGTAGCATTTCCAGGTTCATCTTGAAGAAAGGTTAATTGGAAATTAGCTGATGTATGGATTCTCATTATTTGGATGAGCTGGGTCCATAGTCACACTGCACACGTTTTACTCAGAAAACCTCCAAGACTGCATTGGAATGTTGCTCCAATTGGGACTGAATGAGAGGCAGTGAACAATTACATCTGAAGAAAGGGCTGTTATTTCCCCAGATGGTAATATGAAATAGTCAACCGAGAGAAGAAAAGGGCAAATGAAACACGATGAGGCAGTAAAAAATAAAGGAAAATGTCATTCAAGTTTACTGTCTATATTTTAACAAGTAAAAGTAGTAGTTAACTCAAGGCAGTCAATGACCAGCAAAAGAGGTGAAAACACGTGACAGTGAAATTCATACTGAACAAAAGAGCAGAGCATACCTCTCTTGACAGAATAGCTGATAATCTCATAACATCTTTAGGATAAAGAGCTTTCCAATTCATCACAAGGCCATTGCCTTTTCTAATTGGGTGTTGTTAATGCACAATCCAATAACATGTATTTCTGGAAGCCGAGTAAGGATGCCCCTCTAAAGCCAGGATAGCATGCTGGATGGGCAAGAGCTATTCTAAAGCCAAAGCTCATGCCCTGGCTCTGCTCCCCTTCCATCCATCCTAAGTCTTGGTAGAGTGCCTGGCAAGGAGAACGTGCTGAAACATGCTAGAAAGTCTTCTAGGGTCTAGCTGCAGCTTTAGGCTGTTGGACATATAATTCTATCCTGAAATGCTGGGACAGAGAAAAAATACTGAGACCCAGTTGGTTCAAGACAACCTCTTCCATAATAGATGGGTCACAGTGGGTGGCGGCAGGGACACCTGCTCTTGTCTGGATTGTTGGAGTGACCAAGGGTTCTTTATTATGAATCCTAGTCAGAATCATGAAAAGAAACTGCCAGAAGCTGTGGAATGGCAGGGTCAACAAGATCAAGCCACAGATCAGAAGCCAGGCATTTGAAAGAAGATTTTTCTGTGTTTGTTTTAGGTGGCCATATTTTCCACGGGGAAGTTAAGTAATGTAGACGGAGACCGTGCTTTCATTTCCTGGTTACCCAGACCCAGAATATTCACACAGAAACAATATTAATTACAACACTGTTTGACCAATGGCTCAGGAGTATTTCTATCTAGCTCTTACATCTTAAATTAAGTCATTTCTATTAGTCTATGTATTGCCATGTGGCCATGGCATTACCTCGTTTTCTGCATGTCTTGATTCCTTTGCAGCTGGCTGGCATCTGCTTGACTCCACCTACTCTCTCTATATATCTCTGCTCGGATTTACCACCTGGCTTTACTCTGCTAAGTCACTGGCTGAAACAGCTTTATTCATCAATCAACAAAAGTAACATATACAAAAGAACATCCCATATCAGAGTAACATACATACAAGTTACATAGGCTTTTTGGGTCTGTAACGGGACCTTTTCTAGACTCCTCTCCCCTGGAGTATCTATGATGATGTGTGAGTCCAAAGTAAGGAATAAGAAGCAGAAAGAAATTTAGCTGTATGCAGTGCAAGCGGAAAAAGCCAATGGCAGCAAGAGTAGGGTACCAATAAGCGGATCGCTCTTCTCTTGAAATCTCTGGCCTCAGGGGGCTGCCACAGGGCCATGCACACAGAAATCTGAACACCTGCACACACGACTCTCTTTTAGTATGTATTTAGGTGGACAGTGGCCAATTCTCCTTTACAGTATCTATGTGCCACTCACAGTGGCAAATGTTGTGCCCATGCAGGAATTTCTTTACTAGGTTCCTTCATTGCCTTTCCATTATACTTCCTGCAGCACAGTTAAAACACAACCTCCACTTCATATGCACGCCATCTCGGATGTACCTACCACCTGTTCTCCCAGGTGTTGGCAATAGAAACTTAACAGGAGGAAACAGAATAAATTAAGAAAAAAATTGTAAAATACAGCAGCACTGTCCAAGTCTACCATCATTTATGCCCATTTCTCCCCTTATTCCTCCTCAGTACCCTTAACAAGACAACTCTTTATTCCTAAAAACTTAATGTATTTGGGGGAGTTTCTCTAAAAATCATCAAATATTTGTCCATTTTTTTCTCTATAACATTTTGGAACAGATACCTGTAAAATTGAAAAAACACAAAAATAAAAAAGCCAGGAGTCTCATCCAGGTTCCTATGCTCTGAGCCCCTGGGCTAGATTACTACTGTCCGATGTGTCTGAATCTAGATCCCACCGTACATTCTGAACCCCAAGATTCTGAAAGAGAGCCCCAAGTTGCAAAGCCCTTGAACCCCTTGCTAAGCGGGGCCCCTGGAGGTGTGGACCACCACCATCCATGCTCCCAGTTTTACACTTCAGTCAAACCATGGTTATTTCAGTCTCAATACCTACAATGAAATCCAGCACGTCATGGCCTCTGATGCTATATTCAGTCAACTTCCTTTTTCTTCTGGTACAGCTCATCTGACATAATTTAGTTTCAAACATAAAAAACTTACCCAATTATATTATAAATGGTTTTGTTAGTACTGCCAACAGTTACTAAATACAGATTATTATGTGACTGTTAATAGATAGTCAGCAGGGGATTAATGTGTCAGGTTAAGCATCCGATGAAAGGCCAAAGGGTCAAAGGGGAGAACTATATTGCAGGGCTTACTTGAATGTCAGGTGCAAAGCATTTCATGCATCACACAACAGTTGTGACAGAAAAGATCCCTACACCACATGAGGCTTAAATACAGCAAGCCATGGACAAAGCTGCTAGGGTTCCCAGGTGGCAAATGTGTCAAATACTTCTCCACCATGACTGTACCATTCACACAGTGGTCAATTAAAAGACTTCTGTGACACACAGTCAGCATTCAGGAGCAATGAGCAAACCTGTGTAAAAGGCAGAAGGGGATCACAATAATTCATATAGATACGGCCAAAAGAGCTCATTGGTTTTGTTAAGACTGCTGATAAATTAAAGCAGAAGAAAGACAACTGACATGCATAAAACTAAATCAGAAATCATATAGAGTATTGTACCAGGGAACAAATGCCTTTGCGGCAGCTACTGATCTTTGATTGGACTGGAGTGCTAGATGGTTGAGCAGGCCATGGGCTGAATAGGGAGATATGCTGCTGAACCCTAAATGGACATGTTGTCAAAATTCCTTCTAAATATCTATGTTTATATTTGTAGACTAGTGCTGCTTCCCATCCTGGGGCAGAGAAGTTCCCTTTTAAAGGGTGACAATAATGCAGACGCTTACATCTGGCCTAAGTGCTGATGATAAGTGGTTCTGGAGTTCTTCACCCTAAACAGGCTATTCATGTCACCCTCCCAGCCTTAATAAATATCACAGAAGAAGGGAAGAAAGAATGAAAAAGTTAGAGCCAGGAGTGGCACAGAGCGCTGTGACCCAGCTATGACAGGGATATGGCCATCATAAGCACACAGCAGAAATGGATACCTGTACAAGACTGGGAAGCCCCAATGCTCCATAAATGATGGAGAAGGTGTCCACGGGGCTCCACCCTTTCCTGAAAAGCTGTTGGTTTAATGGGAGCTCTGAAAGTGGGTGTTATATCCTTGAGTCACAGACCCATGGGGACGAGTGAGGAAGAAGGGGTCAAAGGGAAAGAAATGACAGATGGTAACAGGGCATGAATATAATCACATCATGTCATATATTTATATATGTATATAAAACTGTCAAAAACAAAAATAAAATAATTTATAGAGAACAAATTAAAAGGAAACCCAAGCTGATCAATAAATGTAGTCATTTATTCAACATATATTTTTATGAAATACACTCCAAATATTAAACTAATAGTTCTAGACATAAAAATGTACAAAAATATTTTTGTCCTTTAGCAGCTTAAAATTCAGTGGATAAGAAAAATACATAAATAAAAGATTTCATTACAGGGTTGGGTGCCAAGTTAAGTGATCTGAAGCACTTGACAGAGGAGGGACAGGACCATCAGGAACACGTGGAAGTAGCCTTTAAGTAATGTGAAAGGGAATCAGAGTGCAATGTGGAGGAGAAGGAAGAGAGGGATGAGGGGGAAAGGGATGGAGGGGTGACGGAGGGAAGCAGAGAGTGGAGGACAAACAATCAAGTACTATACCCTGGAAAGGGCCACTAAAGAGCGAGACCTGGGCATACCAGCAAAGCAGAGATGTTCAATGAGCAGCATGCTACACACACTGGCAGTATGAGGGGGAAGAGAACATTATCTTGGACTTAGTTCTCAAATAAATAAGTTTATAATATTTCTCAAATAGATATCCCAAGAAGGACCGACCCAGCCACAAGAGAAAAAAAATCTGCCTTGGTATTATTTGCCAAGAATGACATCAAACAAAAACAGGGTAGATGACGGGGAAAGAGTTGAGAATTCTTGTTGGTTGAAAAGAATAAACTCAGTGGAGATGCGAACTTCTGCAAGAAGATGCGAAAGGAATGGGTGTCAGCAGATGGCCTTGGTTGTGCCAGGGGAAGAAAGATCATCCCATGGCTGTAAATGAGTGGAGCTGCCAGCTGATAGGAGATAGGAGAAGACAGGAGAGGATGCTGTATTAACATGCTGCTGGCATCTTATGGACCTTTTACCTTGTGCCTTTCTCACAAGGAAATTTTCCATCTTACAGGTTTCTAACTTGAACACTAACTGTAGCATCTACAGCATCCTGCCTATGTAGTCTGAGGGGCAGTTGTGTATAAGGAAGAATGGATTTCTGTAGACATTTCTAATACCAAAGAAGCTGCATCTTTTCTTCATGACATTCCGATGTTTAAATTATCCCCAAGAACACGAAGTGAAAGAAGCATTTCTTTCTAAGCACTTTTGTGGGGCAGATACACAGGTGAGTTTTAGGAGGAAAGAACATGAAACAGCTTCAAAGAAAGAATTTCATCCCAAAGTCCTTATTTTGGCTTGAACTTTGCATATGATTCTCCCCCCCTTATAAACACTCCTGTTTTGTCCATACATTATGTATTAATTTGTTTGCCATTTTAAATACTAAGACTGTATAATTCTATAAAATATTTGTTCTGAAAGGAAAGATTCCATCCTAAAAACCTCATGTATGAGCCTCCAGGTTTTCATATACAGATGTAAAGATGAAATAAATTGATACATAATAGATGATAGATAGATAGATAGATAGATAGATAGATGAGAGATTCTACACCCTAGGCAGAGATACACCTGTGAGTCACTTTATAAACATTAAATGAATTATTTAATATATTCATTTTATTAGAGATTGCAAAAATGCCATAGTACATCTGCCCTTCCAAGTTTACTCCTTTTATAGAATTCTTCATATTATCCGAGTCTCTTATGTTTTTAAATTGAATATTTTTCTCCTTTATTAAAAGGCGAGTTTCTCATTATCCACCATGATCAAGGAGACTTCATCCCATAGATGAAGGGATGGTTCTACATATGAAAATCTGTCAACGTAATCCACCATATAAACAAACTGAAAAAATAAAAACCACATAATCATCTCATTAGATGCTGTAAAAGCTTTTGACAAAATACAACATCCCTTCATGATAAAGGTGTTGGAGAGAACAGGGATATAAGCAACATACCTAAACATAATTAAGGCAATATACAGCAAGCCAACAGCCAACATCAAACTAAATGGAGAGAAACTCACAGCGATTCCACTGAAATCAGGAACAAGACAAGGTTATCCACTCTCTCCATATCTATTCAATATAGTTCTTGAGGTCTTAGCTAGAACAATAAGACAACTAAAGCAGATCAAGGGGATACAAATCAGAAAAGAGGAAATCAAACTCTCACTATTTGCTGATGATATGATAGTTTATATAAGAAACTCCAAAAATTGTACCAAGGAACTTCTACAACTCATAAACACTTTCAGCAATGTAGCAAGATAAAGATTAACTCACAAAATCAGTAGCCCTCCTTTAAACAGATGATAAATGGACTGAGAAAGAAATCAGAGAAACATCACCCTTCACAATAGCCACAAATAGCATAACATACCTCTGACTAACTGTAACTAAATAAGTGAAAAACCTGTATGACAAGAACTTTAAATCTTTGAAGAAAGAAATTGAAGAAGACACCAGAAAGTGGAAAGGTCTCCTATGCTTTTGGGTAGGTAGAATTAACATAGTAAAAATGGCAATCTTACCAAAAGCAATCTACAGATTCAATGCAATGCCCATCAAAATCCCAGCAAAATTCTTCACAGACCTTGAAAGAATGGTACTCAAATAAATATAGAAAAGCAAAAAGCAAAGGATAGCCAAAACAATTCTGTACAATAAAGAAACTTCAGAGGCATCACAATCCATTACTTCAAACTTTACTCAAAGCTATGGTACTGAAAACATCTTGCTATTGCCATAAAAACAGAGAAGAGGACCAATGCAACTGAATTGAAGACCCAGATATTAATATACACAATCCTATGAACACCTGATTTTTGACAAAGAAGCAAAAAATATCAAATGGAAAAAAGAAAGCATATTTAACAAATGGTGCTTGCATAACTGGATATCAACATGTAGAAGAATGAAAACAGATCCATATCTATCACCATGCACAAAACTCAAGTCCAAATGGATCAAAGACCTCAACATAAAACCAGCCGCACTGAACCTCATAGAAGAGAAAATGGGAAGTACACATGAATGCATTGGCACAGGAGACCACTTCCTAAATATTGCTGTAGAAAATCCTATCACCAGTAGTTTTTAAGTTACTTGCCCACTTGGGTGTGGTCTCTTTTACTATTTATGCTGATGTAAAGTGCACATCAGGCCTCTTTTCCAGCTGCAGGATTCCGTTTCTGTTCTCTGTTCTAGCAGAGGACTGTGATTTGTGAGTCTACCACTAAATAAATAACCCTCTATTATTCTCAATTCTTAGCTAGTGTGGGATTTCTTTTAAGCATTCTTCTTCATAAATATAACCCCAGTAGCAAAAACACTGAGAGAAACAATTAATAAATGGGATCTCCTAAAATGGAATAGCTTCTTTAAAGCAAAGGACACGGTCAACAAGACAAAAGGGCAGCCTACAGGATGGGAAAAGATTTTCACCAACCCCACATCAGACAGATCTCCAAAATACTCAAGAAATTGTTCATCAAAAGAACAAATAATCCAATAAAAAATGGGGTATAGACCTAAACAGAGAACTCTCAACAGAGGAATCTAAAATGGCTGAAAGACACTTTTAAGGAAATTCTCAACATCCTTAGCCATCAGAAAAACACAAATCAAAACAACTCCTGAGATCCCATCTTACACCTGTAAAAATAGCCAAGATCAAAAACACTGATGACAACTTATAGTGGAGAGGTTGTGGGGTAAAGGGAACACTCCTACATTGCTGGTAGGAGTGCAAGCTGGTACAGCCCCTTTGGATATCAGTATGGCGATTTCTCAGATAATTAGGAAACAATCTTCCTCAAGACCCAGAAATACAACTTTTGGGTATATATTCAAAGGATGTTCAGTCGTGCCACAAAGACATATGCTCAACTACGTTCATAGCAGCATTGTTTGTTATAACCAGAACCTGGAAACAACCTAAATGCCCCTCAACTGAAGAATGGATAAGGAAAATGTGGTACATTTACACAATGGAGTACTACACAGGAGAAAAAAATAACGACATCTTGAAATTTTCAGGCAAATGGATGGAGCTAGAAAACATCATATTGAGAGAGATAATTGAGACCCAAAAGGAGAAATATCATAAGTACTCACTCAAAAGTGGCTTTTAGACATAAAGCAAAGAAAACCAGCCTACAAATCATAATCCCAGAGAACCTAGACAACAATGAGGACACTAAGAGAACATACATAGATCTAATCTACAGGCGAAGTAGAAAAAGCCAAGATCTCCTGAATAAATAGGGAACATGGGGACTATGGGGAAGGGTTCCAGGGGAGGGGAGAGGAAGGGAGTGGAGCAGAGAAAAATGTGGAGCTCAATAAAAATCAATAAAAAAGAACTGTGAAATAAAAACAAAAACAAAAAATGTGAGTTTCTAAAAAACCAAAAAGTCTTATCCAATACCATTTTTAATATTTTGGACACACTATCTGTCACTGAGAAGGCAAAAGGGAGTAAATGTTAAAAAGATGTAATCATTTATTGATCTACCTGTTTTTTCACCTTGTTTACATAGTATAATTTATGAAAGAGAAAACAAATTTCAGTTCTTAGTAGCTCCTGCCATTCCACTTAATGTAACCCCAGACCACTTAATTTCTCCAGCTGTGTCTAAGGCAAAGACTCATCAAGAGCAAACTGATGAAGTTATTTTTGTTCTGTAAATATGGCTTTTGCAGGTAATTTATATCTTTTTCTGGTGCACATTACTGATTCTTGCTAAATGCCGATTTAGTAAAACTGTAATCCCTTTTAGTAACCAGTATCTAGCTGCCAGACCTCCTGTGGAGGTAATTTGGCAGTTTTACTGCCTGGGGATAAAGTAGGGATGACTTCATTTCCCAGTCACCCCTGCAATAACTGAATGTGAACAGAACCGATGTACACAAATTTGGAAGCACCTGCTCTCCCTCTGCCTTCCTGCTGGCTGAAGTGATGATGATGGGGCATTTTGGATAAAGAAAATACCTGGGAGATGGCAAAGCAACAGGACAAAAGGAGCCCAGGCCCCTGTCATGATGAACTGCTCATGTCCATATTGTTACACAAGAAATATATTTGTACCTCATTCCATACCTAAACAAATTTGGAGGCAGGTTGTTTTACCCTGTCATCCTCCTCATGCTTCTCTTCGTTTGGGGCCTGAAAGCCTAGTACCAGCAGAAGCATCCCAATACTGCTGTAATGTCAATCTCCTTAACTAGAGACAATGCAGAAGCATCCCAATACTGCTGTAATGTCAACTTGCTCAACTAGAGACAATGCAGAGCATCCCAATACTGCTGTAACATCAACCTCCTTAACTAGAGACAATGCAGAGCATCCCAATACTTCTACAACGTCAACCTTAACTAGAGACAATGCAGAGTATCCCAATACTGCTGTACGCCAACCTCCTTAACTGGAGACAATGCAGAAGCATCCCAATATTGCTGTAATGTCAACCTCCTTAACTGGAGACAACAGAGAAACATTCCAATACTGCTGTAACATCAACCCCTCATCTAGAGACAATGCAGAGAGCATCCCAGTACTGCCATAATGTTAACATTCTCAACTAGAGACAATGCAGAAGCATCCCAATACTGCCATAATGTTAACATTCTCAACTAGAGAAAACGCATGCTGACAGAAACAAATCTGGCATTTGCCATAGCCTGATTCCTCACCTTTTATAATCTCCCAACAGGAAGTGATTACACTGACTTCCTTCCTTGCCAATGCTGCATACTTAGTGTAGCCCTCTGACCAAACACCTTGGCTTGGGAGGAATTCTACAGCATCCCTTGACAGCTCTAGGCAGTTTGGATGCTCACCTTACTAGACCTGGATGGAGGTGGGTGGTCCTTGGACTTCCCACAGGGCAGGGAACCCTGATTGCTCTTTGGGCTGATGAGGGAGGGGGACTTGATTGGGGGAGGGGGAAAGGGGAGGCGGCGGTAGGGAAGAGACAGAAATCTTTAATAAAAATAAATAAATAAATAAAAAAGAATTGGCCTTATTAGGAAATGTTATATGTAAACACTCCCCCCAATCTTCCCATCACTTTCCAGAGAAGCTCTGGAGAGTTCTGGGGCCGGAGCAGCTGCTGTGAGTCTGGGGGAGATAGACTGATGATCCCAGATTCCTGTGAGGCTTCCTTTACTGGCAATATGGGAAGAGACTTTGAGTGTTTATTTCCAGACTACTTCAAGGAGTGGCTGCTGTTTATGGCAACTACGAGAGACAGTCAAGAACTGAAGAGCTTTGTCGACATGGAGGAAGCTACTGGTCCTGAAGAAAAAGTGAACTATAGTGTAACCTCTACAAGGAGAGGAGACCCAGTCCCTTCCACTGCTACATGGTTTAGTCCACTCAACCTCAAGACAACAGAGCCAGCCTGATACTCTGCGCTGTTGATTGGACATACAGTGCTCTTAATTAACAACTTTAAATGCACCCATTAAATCAGAGCCGGATGTCCGAATACGGACCTCAAAGAAAATACAGAGCGAAATCCAGTCTAAGTGATGACTTCTAACACCAATGAGCTTCTCACATGAGCTGCCTGGTGAGCTAGGGGTTAAGTACCCAAACTAAGGTTATCAAAGAGAATTTCAAATCAATCCTTGACATGTGATTAAGACAGAATAGGCAATGAGCTGTAATCATCTCCTAAAGTAACAGGAAGAAGGATTTAAACCAATACAGACGGAAATCTTCTATGATTGTTATTCTCTTTCATCTTCGTAGATTTATTACGGCCATCTGCTTCTGGGAAGACAGCGTGGATTTTAAAAAATGTTTTAAGTTAAAGTAAAAAAAATATAGTCCGGTAGAGAAACTAAGAGAAAATTATATAGTTTATGGAACCCCATAGAATTCTAACTAATCAGACTCCTAAGTTAAGGACATTGGAGAAGTGACTCCCATTCTTGAGATCCAATCAATGAACAAGTCTGCTGTAACAACTCTGAATGTAATAGGGAAGAGAGAGCAGAATAATAAGAGATTAGGAAAATTGAGGCAAACCAAGGAGGGAGGCATGCGCAGTGCTAAGAGGGCATGAACGCCAACATACAGGGAGGACTGGTGTGAGGGAAGCAGCCAGCAAAACCAGAAAACTTTTCTTTCAATCTTCAAGCTTCTAACCCAGGGCCCACCCTCCGGGCAGTAAAGGTAAAAAGGTGTTCAGAATTATTCTTTCATGAAACAAAGTGGAGCCCAGGGAGTTACTCTGAATTCCTGGTTCATTGTGTTTCAGTGCTAACCTGACTCCAAGACTGGGACTCCTCCCTGGAGGCCTCCCTTCCCCACCTCAGGGGTGGAATTAGATCATCTCCTTAGTATTCAGGACCAGGTAATGGGGCAGATACTCCATGGGTGAGCACTGAATTAAATATTTTTATAGATTTACACTGGTGTCTTCATTGTCCCCAATGAAGAAACACTACGTAGTTTAACTAAAATAAATAGATTCACATTTTGTATCAATTCACCTCATGTATAAACTTGACAAATCTGCCTTTGAAGTTCCACATGTAATGCAAAAGGGCAGATACCCATGTCACAGGGTTAATGTGACATTATGATCGGGTGATAGGCACCGAGATCTAAAATGGCTCCTATAACCCTGTTTCCAATTTCAAACTAAGGCAGAGGCAGAGCCACACTAAGTAATTCGCTCAGGGGAACCAAGTCACGGAGCCTGTGGCAGACAAGGGAGGGAGCAGCAGGCAGCCCTCTTTCCTGCAGACCCTCAGTTTAGCCCTTAACAAATCACTAATGCAAATGAAAAGAGAAAGGATTGTTTGCCCCATCTAACCATAACAGAGCCCAACATAGCAGTTGGTTATGGCTACAAGTGACCATTTAAGCTGCAATTGAGGCTAAGCGCCAGAGAGCAGAATGAATGAAATGTGTTGACTGGGTAGCAAGCATTCTGATTAAAGATCTACAAACTGCCCAATCGGAGAATTCAGCTAGTTTAGTTTTCAGGGGCACTTAATGCCCATGCATATTTAAAATGTTTCGTCGCTTGACTCATAAAATGGCATTTAGTTTTCTAACAAATTAAAGCAAATATATTTGATATAGACACGAACAGAATGTGCCCTGAAATGTCACATTTTTCAAGGACCAGCATATATTTTGTTGAGAATTAAAATACAAAAAACATGCTATAGGGAGTGGAGAGATGGCTCAGCAATGAAGAACACTTACTGCTCTTCCAGAGGACCCATGTTTGGTTCCCAGGATCTATGCTTGGCAGGTCACAATAGACCATAACTCTAGCTCAGGGGAACCAATATCCAGTTTGGGTCCTTATGGCCACCCACATACACATGGTATGCCCACATATGCCTTCCCATCCCATAAATAAGAATAAATTTTAAAAAAGCTCATCTTCACTATAATGTCCAGCTCAAAACCTTGTGCATATGTATACATATACTATATGTCTACATACACATATATACATATATACGCATATATACATGTATATGTGAATATCCAAATATACATGCCAATAGCCAGGAATCAAGTGTTCAGACATGTAAGTCTCTGGAGGAACATTTCCCATTCAACCCACCTCAGTGGACAAGCCAGGGTCCCCAACTCTCTCTGTGACAGTTACTTTTCACCATTGCTAACCTCATTGGGTTTGTGACATGACAGATTTTGGAGTTTGCTGATGTGATATTTTGGAAGAAAATGAGGGACTGACACTATTGGGAGGTGTGTCCTTGTTGGAATAGGTGTGGTATTGGAGGAAGAATGTCACTGTGGAGGCGTGTTTTGAGGTCTTTTTCTCAAGTTTCACTGAGTGTGACAGCCAGTTGACTTCCTGCTGCCTTCTGGTCAAGGTGTAGCCAACACCACATCTGCCCACATGCTGCCATGCCACGTGTCATGGTGATAATAGACAGAACCTCTGAAACTGTAAGCCTCCACCTTCAATTAAATGTTTTCATGGTTTCGATGAAAGAGTTTCCATGGTCATGGTGTCTCTTCACAGTAATAAAAACCCAAACCCAAAAATAAGGCAGGTGGTTATAGCAGCTAGCCATATTTACCACAACGAATAAGTCCACTTATCCCTTACTCGTAGATCAAAGTTTCCTCCTCTGTCAAGTCTCTCCTACCCCTTCAGGCAGAATTCATCACCCTCATCATTGTGTTCTCAGAGCAATTATTATGTATAGTTATCATTTATTGGTGTTTGAATCATTTGTGAGCTCTCTGAGATTACATGGTTTTAATCTGTTATCTTAAGCACCCAGCCCGCAGGACCCAACAAATGTACACTGAAAAGTTTTGAATGATTGACAGAATTTGAAAAGTTCTATTGATTGCACAGGAAGCTTATGCATGAATTTTTCATTTTAATGGCTAGTACTTGATAAAATAACACATTCAATCTTCGCTTGAATGCAACAATTAAGCAGTATTTCCTTAGATAAACACAGTTTATTTTAAAATTTTCTCTAGTGTTTAGCAATGTGCACCGTCAACATAACAACCATGAATGTATCTCCTCTCCGACTCTTAATAGCCCCTCAGTACTTAAGTAGCAAACCTGCTGGCAAATAATTATGATCCCCTGTGATTTTTCAAAATAGATTTTATTTTTTTCTTTGAACAAAAGATAATGAACCAATGGAAGCATGCATCTGGTAGCCACAAATAATGTCTTAAAAATGAGGGTGTCCCAGTTAGCTCTAACTGCCAGCCTGGCACAGCCTAGAGTCATCCCCTGGAAAGAGGGCTCTAAAGGAGGGATCACTCAGATTGGAATGTGGGCATACCTATAGGGGGTCCTCTTGTTGGCAGATGAATGCAGGAGGATCCCCTCCCCACCATGGTGGGTAGTACTACTTTCTCAGCAGGTCCCTCTGGGCTACCAGAGCAAGGCCTGAGCTACTTAGCCACAGTATTCCCCACTGTTTTCCATTTTCTGTTCACAAGGTCTGCCTTGAGTTCCTGCCCCGACTTTACACAATGGTGAACTATAACCTGCAAGGTGAACTTTCCTCCCTAAGTTGATCTGGGTCAGAATGTTTTATCTCAGCCACAGAAGGCCAACTCTGAGAATCTGCAAGACCAATGTGAACACAAAACTGAAAACGAACCAGCACCCAAATGTCTACCATGTCCAAAGTGGGGGAAAAAACAAAACAAAACAAAACACCATGTTCTCCACTGCTGGGTTTCCTGGGCTTTTTACCTGGAAGGGAGTAATCTCCTGTGCACACGCTCATACATCTATACACAGAGAAAGAATGAACTAAGCCCTTGTTAAAAAAGCAGACAGGATATTATATCTCTGTAAAGTGTCTATATAAGGCCTGTTAGCAAGGCGAGACAGGCGTCCCTACACTCTCTATTCGAGGTTGGGGCTGGTAGGATCTCAGCATAATTTTCCCCTAAATTACTATTTCAGAGGAAGTAAAACTAACATGGGATTCTCTTGATTCTTAAACCGAAATCAGACTCGAGAATGCTTCCTCTTCCTGTGAAGAAATGGGAAGTACACCACAGGAGGCAGCAGAGGAGAGGAAGTTCAGACATCTCCAGGAATAACTCTATAATCCTGTGCTTGCTGGCGCTGGCTTTTCCCTTTCATGTACTAGGGCCATCATACGCGTTTGGTGGGAAGGCATGGCCAAAACTTCATTGCTCTACATGTAAAACCAGGCAACTATTTTGAAGAGGGAATTGAGTCTAAATTTTATATTTTCTAAAATACCATTCTGTTTTTCTCCCTAGGAAACAGTGATCTGATTTTCCAAATAGTTTAATGACTCTACTCAAAGAAACAATATGGTTGGACAAAAGACTAAATGAAACTACCATCTTTACTAGGACTTTGGGGAAAGGAAGAGAGAGGGGGAGAGAGAGAAAAAGATTGACAGCACATTGTTACAGTGATCCTTGCTAATATTTGAAAATTTGAAAGTTTATGAAAAAATGAGCCTTTAATATTTTGTTGAAAATATGAAATCTCAGGAGAGTGAGACGGCTCAGCAAATAAAAGGCACCTGTGCCTGGCCTGATAACCTAAGCCCCATCTCAGGGACCCTCAGGATGGAAGGAGAAAGCAACTTCTGCAAGTTGTCCTCTGACCTATACACATACACCTGCAAGCGCGCGCACACACACCTGCATGCACACACACACACAAACACACACACAAACACACACACGCACACACGCACGCGCACGCACGCACATACGCACACACACTTTAAAATCACGGTCTGTTCCCACCCCATCAATTATGCAGTAGTTGTGGGAGACTCCCTAACAAAAGGTCGAACATAGCAGCGACGGCTTCACCAGCACTGGAAGCGATAGTGGAACTTAATGAATATTAACCTTAGATGCCATTCGATTCCCGAGGCCACATTGATTCCAGGGGCACTAAGTTCCCTGCAGGAACATCACCCCCACTGGAGTGCTGTCTCTTCCCATGCAGATGCTGCTGGTTACCCTGGCGTTCCTGGGCTCTCCTTCTACGCATAGATGTATGAACTGGCATGCTATGTGGCAGCTGGAGAGCCCAGTGCAGCTTAGAAATAAAGAGGAATTCAATCCAGATGGGCAAATTCTGACCTGCGAAATAGGGGCCGGGCGAGTGCCAGCTCAGGCTCCATAAACTGCCGTGAAGTGTGGCACTTTCCTCCACCCTGCCTGGAGAAGGAGCTCCACACTCCAGTGACTGCAGCTGACAACAGCTGGCTGTGCCCCTGGCAGTGTTGCCGAAGCTATGCCATCCAGAACCATCTCTTTATACCTCCTCTTCCCCATGTTCTCAAACTGTGGTAAAATACACGCAGAACAGTAAAATTCCAAGCCCAGCGGTGTTACATGGATTCCCATTGCCGTGCATCAGATCTCGCGAGCATTGTCCTCTTGCAAAGCTGAAATTGCATGCCCATCAAACACAACTTCCTCCACTCAAATCCTCGGCCAACACTGGGCCTCTTGCTATGTGCGAGATCTGGACTCTCATATGTAGGTCATGGGTATCTAGAAGTGGAGTAATGCATTTCCTATCCTCTATGGCTCCCTATTTTCCTGACTTCATTAACCTGAGTTTGTAAATACCAAATAAATGATTGGCACGTCAGTTCTTCCTTTAACTAATCTCTAGAGGACTCTGGTGGGAACCCAGTATCCCGTATAACTTGCAGATTATAGCTAGATAACTCCTTCCTACAATAAGGCTCCCTTTTCAGCGATGTGTCTTTTCTATATCACAGCTCTTGGGGACAACACAGTAAACCAGCAACAAGAGCCTCAATAGCGGCAGTCAGTAATGGTCTTGTGGTGACACTGATGTCAGCAGCAGCCACGTGATAATAGCACAGGTGATGAACTAACTCTCATTGTACTTTCTTAGCCAGACTCCAGACATTCTTTCTCTTAATCCGGACTGCAGCTAGTTAAGTCTTTATTGCTATCCATTTATCTGTCCACATACACATCATCTACACCTACATACAAGACATCCACATCACCAAGTAACTAGCACATTTCAAGGCTAGTGAAGAACTTGGCTGAATCTGCCTTCGCTTAAGCCTTTGCCTTTGCCCTCAGCCTGCTACTTAGCCAGTTGTGTTATAATCTGCTTCTATCACAGACAGACAGATAAATATGAGCCTTCCTGTGGGCCAGGAACTTTCTGCAGTTGCTTTATGTGCATCTTCAAGTTACTGCTAACCCCATAAAACAGTTCTATAAAATGAAAAGGACCCATGCATAAAAGTCCCTATGATTTCCTGTAAGTATAGCAAGAAGACAAAAATTACCCATATATTTCATTAAATGAATAAAGCCAAAAATTTATGAAAGCATGATTCATATTTGCAAAATAAATTTGGTTTGGGAATATAAAGTAAGAAACACTCCTAATATCTGAGGGGCATTGTGACATTTATTTGGGGTTAAAATAATATACAATATCAATTCTTAACACTTCTCCAAGGTGCCAGGTGCCAGAATTATCACCCTCCTGCACTAAATGTGCTGTCTGATTTTCTTTGATCCTCTCCCTGTTGGAACTGGGCCTCTTCTTTGGTACCAGATAAGGTGTCCCTCCTGTATCTAATGCTGCTTGGGGCACGTGAGTCACAGTCTGAACTACCCCTACATCTGAGTTTGACCTGCAACTGTTTCAGTGTCTGTGTTAAGCTCTCTCAGGGAACGTCTTTGTTTCCACTCTAAGTAGCCTGTGTATCTTTTGGACTCACAAAGGATGGACAGGATGTAATGTACAGGATGCTCCGAGCTCCCAAGAGCTGAATTAGCACTCAGTATAGAACGCCATGGCATGCTATTCAGTTTCTTCAGACTCCTTCAGCGATGTCCCCTCAACTGACATGTTAAGATGTCTTAGCTTGCTTGTGATTGTGCTTTGTAAGCACAATCGGTCCCTTGTGCTCAGCAGCCGCTTCCTTCCCCGTTGTCTCCACCTCATGCCCTTCTACTTGACAACTCTGTGACAGAGCCACCCTTACACTGTCTTTCCTCAGCCCAAGCAAGAAGACAGAATGGTTTCCTAAGTAGAAGCCATTTGCGTACTCAGGGATTTCCATGGATTCCCTGTCTTCTCAATATACACGTGTTTCCTCATCTTGGGCCAGACTCATGGCTGCCAGGGGCTCTTCCATAAGCTCTTTGCTATCTTCTTTCTCCATCTGTGTTGATCTTTTCTTGTGGCTAAAATGAAGCTCCCACAGGCTCACCCCCCAAAGGCTTACCAATTCTTCAGAACCCCATTCCAAAGTTCCACAGTGGTCTTTGATCTTTGATTCCTTCCCTCATTGGATTGGGTTTCTTCTACAGATTAGATTAGACCTGCCATACACAGTACCTCATACATTAGGAAAAGCTTCTCCCAAAGAGTGTGACATAGTTATCTCTTCCTCTTGTCTGGGCTATTACAAACAGCTGTTTTCATTAATTGTGCACTGAACGTATATACAGGCTTCAAGAAAGCTATCGCCAGGTCTTGTGGTATGTACAAGCTATATCTTCAAGGAATCTTCTGGCTACAAATGTAGTCTCATCTAGAAGGACGGACTGTCTGGATCAGATCCTGGCTCTCAAGCAGTCCAGTTATAAAACAGCCTTATCTGCAACTTACTTTATATCTCTCTGCTGCCGTTCTTCACCTATAAAATGGGGATAACACTGCCTCCCCTGCAGGGTTGTTATGAAACATGAAGGGTATGTATGCATGTGTCTAGTGCCTAACTCATTACTGGCACACGAAGAACAAAAATAGTAAAACTCTGTCTCCAAGTTCTGGCTCCATGTCAAGGACACTGCAGATGCAGTGTTTTTTGTTTTTTTTTTTTCCCTGCTGATATGTAATAGTTAAGCATGCACACTATTTAAATGTTACAGCCTAATGACTAACAAGGAGATTGTAGGATCCAGGCAGTGGCAAGGACAGGGAGCAGCTTCCTGTTTTGACTGTGTTAGTGTTTTATTTCCCTCTGAGCAGAGAAGGCTGACGGAGGAGGGTCATCTGTCTATCTGTTGCTTTCATTGGTTAATTAATAAAGAAAACTGCTTGGCCTGATAGGTCAGAACATAGGTAGGCAGGGAAGACAGAACAGAATTGTGGGAGAGAGAAGGTAGTAAAGCAGACGCCATAGCTCTCCTCTCCGACATGGATGCAGGTTAGGATCTTTCCGGTAAGCCACCACCTTGTGGTGCTACACACATTAATAGAAATGAGTTAATCAAAATGTGAGAGTTAGCCAATAAGAGGATAAAGCTAATGGGCCAAACAGTGTTTAAAAGAATACAAAAATGCAGCCCACAGTTCCAACTACAGGAGGCTCAGAGCAGGGGGCTCAGCTCTCAATCAGAAGAGCCTACATGAATGAGAAAGGCCTGCAGGGCTGAGGTCTACTGCTGTCCTCATTTCCCTAATCCCTGCTCTGTATCTCCTCCTACTTTCCCCAAGCCATTAGTTTCCCAAGGCGTGCAGCACAACTTGCGATTGGTACGAAAGTCGATTTAAATCCTTTAAAAAACCAGATGTGACCTTTGGTTGAATCTGATTCTCTAAACACCAGTAGCACCATGCCCATCATCCTGGGATATGGAAGAGAAAGGAGGCGATCTCTCTTCTCCCTCCAGAAACTAATTCATTTGGCGGACTCAGGCATGAAAACATGCAGCTGCAACGTGATGGGCCAGATGCCGTAGCAGGGACATAAACAGTGTGCAGTGGTTACATTGACTGATTCTGCCCTGGGGACTGGATTTATGAAAACATCTCACGAATTAATAAACAATACCGGTCGATTTCAGTTTGCCACTTCCTGTCTTTAATGTGTTTTGTACACGAGGCTGTTGCCAGAGCCTGTGGAACTGATGCTAAAGAGACCCTGAACATCACACACTTGATCTGTTTGTTAAAGCCACGCCCATACAGTTTGCTATGCTATAACAAAATGCAAACAAATGTGGTGTGGGATTCTGTTTTCTCTTCCGTTGTAGTTTTAAACGGCACAATTGGATCCTGAGTGAATCCCTGCTGTCGGCAGAGCTGAGCCTAGGACTCATGTTTCCACTTGTCTTCCTCCCATCAGGTTCAAACCATGACCTTTTAACTGTGACTGCCTCCGACTACAGCCTCAAATCCTGGAGCTGCTCCAGAGGAGCCCTGCAATCCACTCTTTTCTCCCAGGCTTCCTTCAAATCAACTAGTCATTTGCAGCTTGAATTGATGCTCCATCTCGCCTAGCCCTGTGCAAGCTATCTGGTCTTTAGAAACAAGCTCCGGCTCAGAAATGTTTTCTGTTGTCAAATGACAAGCAGCCATCACTCTGACCACAGTCGATAATCCCCCAGGACTCAGCCTGACAAGCAGAGAGGATGAAGTGGAGGAAAACTAGATGCTTGCCAGCATGACTGTTAAATGCCAGCTATTTGGGAGTTTATCCCCACATGAGATATTTCTTTTGTACTGGAGGGCGACCACTGAGAAGAAAAACACACACGCGTGCGCGCGTGCACACACATGACAGCATAATAAAACCACAGACAACAACCCTATCATTACTGGTGCAGGAAATAAAGCGCTGATTAATGTCACCAAAGCACATGTCAGGAGGGATAATAATGATGTATACGAATGAATTTTCCCATCCTGGACAAAGAACTTAAGTACCCCCTAAAACTGAGTAATAATTATATATGAATTACCGATGACAGTGCTGGCTGCTAAGCATGTATTATGTTCTCGCATTTTCAAAGGGTTTGTTTGATATTTTTCTTTGAAATTTTTCTTAGCGTCTTCCCACTTGGATTCAAGTGACACAAATGACAACGCCGTGTGGTGAGCCTCCTGCATTGCCTAACGAGGCAAGGAAGGCCTGCCAAGGACAGGCACGGGATACCAGGCTCCCTCCACTCCTACCCAGTGTGCCAAGAGGACTGCAGCGGGGGAAAGAAGACAAGATGGTGTGGAGCATGCGGAGAGGTCACACAGCTGTCCAAATTCATGCTGGCTAGAAACAACATTCAGAAAATCAGGTTCCATTTGTGGTTTTGGCGACTGGAAAGCGGGAAGAGTGAGAAATATAAACCAGTAGACACCAGAGCCCAGTCACTGGCCAGTAAGGAAGCTATACTCCAGTTTGAATACAGAAGATAGAAGAAGTTGGGATTCCATCATTCGGCTCTAGGCTGTGACCATCACGTGATCAACTGCGCTCTCAATGCCGCTTGGCTATAACACTGGCACACTAGAATCAGCCAGAATCAGCCAACTGTGATCTCATGGAAACTCAAGGAGAACGTAACAAATGACAGACACATGTTTCTAGTGGTTACCACTTTCTTTGTGTGAATGCATCGGCCAAAATTTAACCGCCACTTTTCAGTGATGGTCCAGTGTATAGCCAGAAGTTTCCCTACAGTTGAGAGAACAACAACAGGTCACAATTATGAAATCCCCACCTGTAATGTCCTAGCTATGCATAAATTCTAGAAGACGATTATTAAATTCTAGAGCATTTAAAAGAGTGAAAGGTGAAGAAAGGAGTCAAATTTTCTTTCGTTTCTTGATCTTTTCTTCTGTTGCAATAAAGTAGAATGAAGGCACAGATGATATCATCACGATCACTCAAAGCCTGCACCCTCCTGCCTCAGCTGCTGAAAACATTGTTCCCCAAGGGAAGGAAGACTAGCTTGTGTAGTATAGAAACCTATACCAAGAGCAATACTCCTGATATCAGCCACGGCTTATTCTGTGTCTCCTGTACTCCAGACATGTCCTAAGGATTTTATGTGAACTCATGCCCATAACCCTTACAACACATTATAAAGTAGTCTTTATTACATTTATTTGTTAGATAAAGAAATGGAGGAAATCGAACCTTTTCTCATAAATGCTATTTCTTTGAAATTTCAGTCACTGCAGACCTAGAAAAGAAACTACTCCTTCATCTCACTAATACATCACCTTCAGTGAAAAAACCTTATTTGGTCTTCCTTACTGATCAGACAGGCCCTTGGTCATAGCCCGTTCATCTGTTTGATAGCAATATTTCTCAAAAACATGTAAAATTAAAAAGAAATTTCAAAGTCATTTAGGAAAATGCACAATTCTTGGATGGATTTATTTCTAGATCAGCAGCTCTTAATATCAGGTCTCGATAATCAGAGAACACATACTTCCCATAGTCTTAGGATCTGAGACACTGCTTAGTAGCAAAGTTGCAGTTATGAAGCAGCAACAAAGTAAATTATGTTTGGGGTTCCTAAGACCACCAGAAATATGTTTTCTGATGGTTGCAAGCCACAGGTTGAATACCGCTGCTCTAGTTGAACACCTGCAAAGTTTTATGGAGATTTCTTGATGCCAATTAACTAAGAATGGTTCCTCCTTTATCATCCAAGATCTTTAGCAATGGTATTTAAATGAAAATGTCAAGAGCAGTGGAATGGGGTTTGCTCTGGTATCACAGACTTCCCTGTAAAACAGTGAAGGAGGCTGTCCTCATGGTAAACTGAGTCATCTAATCCTCATTCCCTTAACCAACCTCTCCCGGCTTCAGCCTCCACAGTATCTCCCTCTGGATTCTCTACTATTGTGTTGTGCAAGTGAGAACGTACAAGAAAGTGGGATGTTTGTGGAGTTCCTTCTGGACTTGGTGGAAAAAATTCACTTTCCTCATTCTATTTCATTGGAAGAAACAGACACTGGTTTGGAAGAGACAGGAGGAGAAAAATTAAGACAGCAGGAAATGGAGGGATAGGGCGGAGGGAGAAATGAGCATAAAGCTTAGATGGATAGTTCATAGAAGACTTGATTTTGATAATTCATGGACCACTGTTCTGCTACAGGTTGAAAACTTCTTATCTAAGATCTGGGTGACCAGGAGCATTTTAAAGCCTGAAGTTTTTGGATTTGGGAATAGTTGCATATACATAATGAGCTGTCTTGGAGATAAGACCCAAATGCAAACATGAAGTTTACTTATATTTTTATATTTATACACATAGATTATCTTATTTCGGGTTTCTATTGGAAGCAGACATAAGGTCCTGTTCAGCTAAGGACCTTTTGCTTTGTTGATTAGTTGGCTTATGCTTTAAGACAAAGTCACACTGTATAGCCCAATCTGGCCTCTAACTAGTGGTTCTCCTGCCTCCACCTACCAACAGGTAGGATTACAGACGTGTATTCATTTATCTGGACTCAGCACTACTATTAAGCAGGTGGAGCTACTGGGCCCTTGGAATGTCTCTGCTTCAGAGGTCTTACTTTTAGGGAGATGCATTTAGAGTATCCCAGAGGGGTTCTCTGTGTATTAACAAGCTCTAGACTTACAGATCATCAATGTGGGGCTAAGAATGGCTAAAGTTTTCATTATGTTATGAATATGTTAAAGGTTTATTTGTGACTTCCATTTAAGGTTTGCCCAATTTGTTTTTCAAATGTCCATCCACTCACATTCTCAGTTACTAAGGATTGCAGATTAACTACTAAAGACTATCTACTGCTAAGCAGTGGGTCAACAAAAAAAGTTTTTTTTAATATAGGCAAAAATAAAATTACTATTTTAAGATTAACAATACCCTAAATCTATTTAATAATGAGTAGAGGGTAAAAATACAGTTTCATTCTTCGTTAGAGGGAAGATACAACCATGATAGCAAACATACTCCCATTACATAAAGAATGTTGGTTTTTTAATCAAATAGCATTAGGGAAAGTTGTGTAAATCAAGACTATGTCATGAGTCTTAAAGCTTCTGGGAGGAAAGATTGTAGGAGTAAGAGCGGTGAAGGACATCAGAAGAACATGACCTAACAACCTCAGGGCTCATATAGGCTCACGGACTGAAGTGGCATGAACAGGGCCTGCAGGTAGCTGTCCCAGGTCCTCTGCAAATGTTATGATTGGTAGCTTGGTATTTTGTGGGACTCCTAACCGTGGGACCAGGTATATTTCTTACTCCTTTGCCTGCTCTCTGAACTCTTTTCTTCCTATTGCCTTGCCTGACCAGCCTTGATATGAGGCTTTTGCCTTGTCCTACCTACTGTATCTTGCTTTATCCTGATTGGCTGTTGTCTCTTTTCTGAAGATAAGACAGAGAAGAGGGGGCCTGGGGGAGGAGAAGCTGGGGGGAATGGGAGGAGTGGAGAGAGGGAAAATTGCTTGGGATATGTTGCATAAGAGAAGAATCTATTTACAATAAAACAAACAAACAAACAAACAAAAAACACTTCTACTTCTTAAGGAATGAAATGGGCCCAAACAAAATCTCCTAGCAACACTGAGCCCAGAAACAGGTCCCTGAACATATATGTGAGTCAGCTTTTCTGTGAACTGGGCAACCCTTGAACAAAACCAATTACGGGGCAATGCACATTTAGAAAATGACTACGTACACACTCTTCACTAAAACTTTCCTGTGCTTCTAGGCAACAAAAGCAAGACAGAGGTTTGAAGGTTAACCAGGCTGCTTTCTGTGCCTTGACTCCAGCTGTCTCCACTTAACCCGTGTTACATCTTAGAAGTTTGAGTGACCCTCCTGAATACAAATGGTTTGATTAGGTTTACTCTGAAAATCCAAATATGGGCAGGTGTTCCTGTGTGTACACATGTGTGGAGGATGTATACACATGCATGTATGAATGTGGATGCCAGAGCATGGCCTTAGGTCTTAATCTTAGGAATACATGATCTATCCTTGGCCTGGAGCTCAACAATTAGACTAGATTAGTTGTTGTCCAGTGAGCCCCAAGGATCCTCCCGTCTACATGTCCCCAGTGCTTGGATTACAGATATATATTACCATACCTGGCCTCTTTTTATTTTTATTTTTTCAACCTGGGTACTGACTTAGTCTTCTCCACAGCCCTTTAAATACTTTTTGTTCACTAAAATTAACTTTAAATTTCACTTTTCTTTCTATAAAAGTATTTAGAGAAACAATTCAAGTTTCAAGATGCCAATCACCTCAGAGAGATAAGAAGAAAGGAAAGGGGGTGTTTTTCTAAGTGCCTAAGATCCAGGGACTAAAGGGAGAAAGGAGACACAATGTTTTCATTATTTACACCCTCTCTGTTTCCAGTTATTTCAACAGGAAGGTCGGGGCAGGATTAAAGACACTGGAGTGTTCTGATACATCTAATTAGACAGCGAAAGTAGCAGCCTGCCTTCCATCACCGTTTCCCATTCCCAGCAAGCAGCCGGCTCCATGTGGAAAAACAGCTTTAATCATTGTAACTGACCTTTGACAGAATTAATAGGCTACCAGGCGTGATTTCTCACTGTAGGCTGAAAAAACTGCAACCAACTCCAGTGAAAATTACATAATCATTGGAGCGAAAGACAGGCAAATCAGTTAGACACGAGCCGATTGAGATGGAGTGGCCCTGCCTGTCAGCTTGTCTCTCTTTCGCTTTGTCCCTGGACATGTAACATACATGTTTGGGTCCCAGAATGAGGTAATGCTTAATCCTGAGAGAATAGCCCCGTTTTTCTCCTGTTTGAACAATACTGAGGTGCCTTGTTAAACAACCACAGCCTGCATCAGAGGAAAAGGGGAGGGTTAAGACTCAAAGACATCCGGTCATCCCAATACCCTGCATGTCTATAGAAGGTTGGATCAATTCGCTCAGCAATGAGTAATAACCTCTTTGTCCTTGAAGAAGCACTTTGAGAAATGCCAGAGTCATGGAACTATACAACCAGTGACACTGATTAAATGCTCTATTTGCTATATATTTTATTGGAGGTGGAGGTGAGGCAGCTGGTTAATATTGCTGTGGGGAGGGGGCAGCACGGAGAGGCCGGGCAGGATATCTTCCCTTAGGAAACACTGTTTAAACTTCACACTTCCTGTGAGCTCCACTGCAGTCTGTATTTTATGTAATCTAGTTTAGCAGGCACTCTCTGCCCCAGATCACCTCTTTACAATCGGTCCTGTCGACTACTGGGCCCTGCACCTACTAACGCATGCTCACGTGTACATTCCCTCACCAGCGGCTGCCATGGCAATAAGGACTAGAAATGGCCACACAGAGGATGGTACATCTAAGGGAACGGAGGAAGCCAACGAGGGAAGAATTTGTGTGACCCAGTGGACTGGCCAACAGGCCTAGAGAGGAAAGCCATAAGAGTGTGGTTTCTTTTCAGCCTCCCCTGACATTGCCAAGGGACTAGAAGGGAGTTGAGGGGGTTCCTTCTATGCTCTTGTTAGTATAGAAGAGCACACTGGAAAATCAGCTTGTAGGCTACAATGTTCATATTATATTTAACAGTCTGTCCTTGCTTAGTGATACAAGACCATTTCACTGTTAGAACATGGGGAAGAATGTTTGCATCCAACTCTGTGCTCTGGTTTCCACGTCCATGCACACTTGCAAGCATGCTCATCTCCACACACCAGCGCATGTGCACACACATACCACACTAATTTTTTTTAATTTTAAAAATCGCTAACCTCACTAACAGGAAAAAGAGTGGTTCCCAGATTTTGATGCACATTTGAGAAACTTGGAAATCTTAAAAATTACTCCAAGTCTACCAACTCAGACTCTCTGAGCAGGTGACCTAGATTTCAAACCCCTGGGTAACCACAGT
>JABTXL010004601.1:2030413-2043771 GCA_025134845.1 Neodon shergylaensis | reverse complement strand
TCCTTCCTTCCTTCCTTCCTTCCTTCCTTCCTTCCTTCCTTCCTTCCTTCCTTCCTTCCTTTCTTCCCTTCTTTTTAAAGGTATGTGCCACCATTCTCAATATAAAGTTGTTGGACATTTTGTGTGTGTGTGTGTGTGTGTGTTCTTCATGTACATCCTTGTACCATATTTGGGGGGGCACAGATGTGAGTTCTGTTTCACCTTGACTAAAGTTCAGAGAGTTTTAGCTTATTTTTGCTCCTTCAGCATTGTTGACAACAGATATGGCTACAAGCAAGGGACCCTGACCTAGGGTGTGGTTAATTAGTATTTTAAGTATAGAGTGGATCCACTCCACCTTGCTATTCCAGCTTCTTCAAAGGAGATTGACAGGAGGTCGCAGGGCCTGGCTGCCTGCGGGATACTTGGTCTATTCTTTATATCATGCTAAAAAAGTCTGTTGCCTTCCTGCTTCCCTTTTGGAGTGAAGCACATAAGGGTGTGGAAAACAAACACGAATTGATTCTGTATTTGGCATTCACTGAGTTGACCTCCCAGAATTATCCTATGTCTCTGTATTTCTTTTCTATCTCTGTCTTTTCTGCCTAACATTTCTAAGCCTCAGGCTCCTACCCTGAATTTATGAATTCATCGAGGCTGGATCCTGACAGATGTTGCCCCAAAGTATAGCTTGCGACACATATGCACACAGTGCTGCTGAAGACTGGAAGAGGACACCAGGTCCTCTGGAAGTGGAGCTAGAGCCATGGTATGGTTGCTGGGAATTGAACTAAGATCGTCTGTGAGAACATTCAGTGCTCTTAACACTGAGCCATGTCTCCAGCCCATTCCACCTCTTGTGTTTAAAAACAAAGTAAGACATGCTCACCTCATCACAGCACTAGTATGGGATGCAACATACAGTTGCATCCTTGATATTGCATTCATTTATTTTTAGTCAAATCCAAAGTAAAAATTTAGCAGTCGGTCTAACCGTCAGGGCGTATTTTTCAGAGACACACAATGAGGCATATCTGTAGCCCATGTTATCATTTGGAGTCCTAATGTCCAGGGTAAAATATAAAGAATGCTTCTATAAGGATAATCTGCTTTTAATGATGCTCCCTTTCTTCCCATTATTGGATTTTTCCTACCTACTACTCAACGCTAATATAATAATAAAATGCATCATTAAGTTTTAACTATACTTAAGTGTATATCTTGAGTATAAGTATCTAAGATTTTGTACATACTTATAGAGATAGTACCTGCTAGACAAAAAACTAACTAATATCAAGGCCTTGCATATATTGTAAGACACATTCATTGTTTATTACAATGGATCTATGGAATATATGTAAAAGGTAAGCTAAATTCGGGGTTGATTTTGGTCCAAGGAGATTTAAACGCAAATAATATTTGGGGGGAAAAATCTCAGTGAAAAGAAGTCTCAAAAAATCAGTAATTTCCTAGGCTCATTCAAACCTGCTGAGTTCTAGAACTGACCTAGATTTTAAACAGTTAAATGATTTAAAGGGTTAATTCGGAGGCTAGATCCACAGAGTCTTGTAATACATGCCATAATTCACGGGAGAGCCTCCAATTTACTAGGACCTGCATGTATAAAGCACTCATAAAATTGGCTGAAAACTGTAGTGATATTTTGTTTGTGCTCTAACAATATGGTAATAACAGTGGCGATAACCAACAAGCTGAGACTTGTTGAGAACTTGTCTTTCAGAAACAGTGCGGACGTTGTGCTTGGCTGTCACACTTCTCTGACAGCCCCATTAGAGATGTGTCCCACCCACTTGATAGCTAAGAGAGCTGAAGCTTGCCGAGGGTCATCGGTGACAGATCCAAATGTCAACCCAACTCAGTGATGACCAGAACTGGAGCCTGGCATCCTAACCTGGTCAGACTTTCCAAAAAGCACAACCAGGCAACGAACTCCTTGGTGGGTTTAGATTAAAAAAAAAAAAAAAACAAAAAACAAAATTTATGAAAACAGAAACGAACAAAAAGTCCACACACAATTAAGAAAGAACACTAAACTACAGCCCTAATGGAGAATAGCAAGAAGGTGCTAAAACGTCCAATAAGTCAGATTCTTTGAATACTGCTGAAGACATCATGAAGGGTATTAGGCTGATGGAGTGAAAGATGTGTCAATCATGGAGGCTTCAAGCTCCAGCCTCAGCTGGGCTAATGGAAATATGTAACAGAGCGATGAGAAACCACCAAGGACTAATATGTGCCAAGCGGAAAGCCTTCTATCCCCATGAAGGCTTGGTCTAAAAGGATCAAGGCATCCTGTCAGAGGGATGCCTGATGTTGTGTTCACTAGTGTTTATCACCTTCTGGTCTTACAGAGCACTGGGAACTGGAGAGAGAAAAACACTCTCTCCTTAAGTCCCCGGGGAAAGCACGGAGCAGCTCAGTTGTAAGGCCCTTGTGACAAAGTACAGGACGGGTGGGAGAGAAAGAGCTGTTTCCATTCCCGCCTCTTGAAACCTCTGGGGACTCGAGTTCGGTGTTTGCACAGTGAGTTGTCATAGCCAAGCCCATTAGAGTCGGGGGTGGGGGACACAGGAAGACAGGAGACCCTCCTTGAACATGGTGCTGGGAAGCAGAATTTCCTAGACCGGGGAGTCAGGGCCCTTCCAAAGGAAGTCAGAGTGCTGGTGTGCTAAGATTTCAGAGCGGAAGTAAAGGGCGATGAGAAGAAGCACCCAGAGATGACACTGGGTTCACCGCAGGTCAGGGGACTGCCTCAAGCTGAGGTCATTTATACTAGGTCTAGCCTAGCACCAACCAAGAAAGAGATCAAACCACTGATTTTGCTTTGGGGATTTCAAATGCTCTAATGCGATGTGTGTGTATAGCTGACGCAAACCCAAAACCCTGAGCCCCCCTTTTTATTCTTTTTTGCTACTGGGAACAACTAAAGGGAGAAATGTATGCATGAAACCTTGTAGTGCTTTGGTTTAAAGATGCTCAGGTATTCCACCACAACTGATCACACCAGAAAACATAAAATATAGGAATGGTATCTAAGAATGATTGTAGCTAATCTCTGCACCGTCATGGAAAACTGAATGGCGTCTGAAGATGGCAGCAAATGAATGTTTGTTTGCTTAACGAGTAGGGAACAGTAAACTTGAGAAAAATAGTGAAATATTGTCATGTAATAGACAGAGGACAGACACACGTGATTAATGAGTGGCACTGGGCCACCATTTACCTGCTTGTGAAACCAGGAAGTGTCCTCCCTGCTTCTCTCTCACCGTCACATAAATGGAAGCTCCCTTCACGCGGCACTCCATCTCCAAGGGTGGAGGGAAGCCTCCCCAGTTAAAACAGTCTTTGTACTCATGCTGTGAACACTGCATCTCTTCAGGCGGCCACCTCACCATCCATGCAAAGATACAGCAGTAAAGTCAGCTCATCATGAAGGCGACACACTGGTGTTGAGAGGAGCATTTTGAAGCCGAGGCAGTGGTGGCGCATGCCTTTAATTCCAGCACTTGGCAGGCAGAGGCAGGTGGACCTCTGTGAGTTCAAGGCCAACTTGGTCTACAGAGTGAGTTCCAGGACAGCCAGAGTTACACAGAGAGACCCTGTTTCAAAAAACCAGAAAAAAAAAGGGACATTTTGATCATCAGTGAACACAGGTGCATGAAAAAGGCACAAAAGCCAAGAGAGTGGCGTGGAATGGGTATGCTCTTCCATTGAGGAGACCAATACTATCTAGATCAGTGCGGCCCAAACCTTGGAATATTTGAGACAAGAAAATCCCTTGGGCTTTCATTTTCCTACAAACTAAACCAACAATATGATGAAGAAGACAACGAAGAGTCCAGCCGGCAGATGCAGCAAAGGAGTCACCGGCCAGGAGAACCGGAAGTCTGTTCGCATCCGTGAAGCCTCCACGCCCCAACCATGGCACGCTTAGCTACACTCAGCGATGATGGGGCTTGAAGGGCAGCTTGCAGTTTTCATGACCAGAAACAACACGTTCAGCAGGAGCAAGACAAGTAATCAAAGTTCCAAACACTTTCAAAAAAACAGATCATTAACACAGTGGGGGCAGGACATGATAATCTTGGTATTTGGGCCCACGTCTCTTGCAGTCACCCCACTCCAGCCTGTGTTTCTTATTTCACAAGAATTGCTTGCTCTCTCAAAAGATGATCTGGAAAGATGGGAAGAAATTAGCATATTGATTTCCCAGCACTCTCGAGGCCAAAAGCAGCACACACACACGGTCATGTTTCAGATGACGGAATGTGAAATTAAATTAAGGGATGCATCTGCGCTCAGCCCCTAATTGCCAGCCTAGTAAGTGACTTTAAGGAGCAGAGGGAGAGAGAATGAGGAAAGGGGGAGCAAGGATGGTTCATGAGCTAGGCAGACAAACGAACGAGAGTTGCCGAAGGAACTCGTGTCCAGAAGCAAATCGCGGTGTTTCGCGATATATCCAGGTACAGCCAGCAGTGGGCACCGCGAGAGGCAGAAGTTTTACATACATCGCTCCGGAAACATATCACAGAGCTACACATCTCAAGTAGTTTAACTTGGGACACCAGCTCGATTTATTTCTTTTTAAGGCACCAGGTTGTCCAATACCAGTTCCTGGGCTTAAGCAAATTTCTAAATTCTCATGATACGCTTTCTGATGGGTCCTAGGGCGCAGTTTGTTTTTAAAATGATCAATCACTAAATAAAAGATTTCATTTTTTTTTTTTTAGTATTTCGAGGCGGGGTTTCTCTGTAGCTTTGGAGCCTGTCCTGGCACTAGCTCTTGTAGACCAGGCTGGCCTAGAACTCACAGAGATCCGCCTGCCTCTGCCTCCCGAGTGCTGGGATTAAAGGCATGCGCCACCACTGCCCGGCAAAAGATTTCATTCATTGGTGCCATATGTCTTCGTCTGGCCACCCATAGTGAAGTCTGTAACAGAACATCTCCCTCTCCCTTGATACAAATTTAAAATGTATGATAATTGTTTATAAACTTATATAATTCACCACTTCTGGTATAAAATGGTAAACAAAACCACACCTTGTTTTTCTCTAGTTCTGTTCTTCACAAAACTGATAATAAGCATTGATAGGTGTTACTAGGAGAAAAATTCTCCATGGCTGAATCAGTTTGAGAAACACTAGCGTCAGGCGTTTCCTTGGCTTTGGGGCTTTTTTGAAACCCTCCATATGCTTATGCATGCAGGAGAGATCAGGATAGTGTTTCCAAAATGGGCTGTTTGTCATCCTCTCCAGGGACCCCACAGTGCTGGGAAATGCTACATCCTCCTGACCCAGCCCACATTCATCTGTCCAAATCCAGTCTCAAATCACATTTTCAATGTTCTCAGATTTAAGTGATGGTGTAATGTTGGCCTAACGACCTCAGAAGCCAGATGCCCAAGGCTACAGACTACAGACTGCTGTTCTGTTGCAAGATAATAAACCCGATCGAAACAGCAGATAGAGTCACACGCAGGAGCCTAGTTTAAGTGTGTACTGCTGCCTATGTAGGATTCCAGTTCAGAACTACGAGGGGTTTGTATATTTGAAGAAACAATTCCTTTGAAGATGAGAAGTAAGTTGAACAATGGGATTTCCCATCCTATATGTTTTAGATGGAATGCTGATTGCTCCCAGCCGGCAGTAAAATTGTATAATCCCATAAATCAGAGTTTCCATGATGGTTATGGCTGTTGCTTTAATTATTAAACTAATAACACAAGTATAAGATTACATAGATAATTCAAACATAGTTGAACCATTTTCTTGTTAGCTGGCAGAGGGTATAATAATTTCTTGTTGTGTGCTGAAGGGAGTCTAGTTACCAGGGGAGGATGCTTCAACAGGAACTAAGTCAGGCTCTGAGAACCTTGCAATACTGTGAGACATCAGAGCACATGCAAAATTTGCGGGAAGACTAGGCAGAGTCCACATTGCTATAGGATTGAGAGCAGAGAGGGGTTGCTCAAATCTGGTGCAAATGGAGAACCATTTCTCTTACAGGAACAAAATAGTGCTCCTAGGCTGCTTCAGAGCACAGGGAAAGCACTCTGCTCATACACTCAGGATGAAACACGAATTTGTATCACCTCTCTAGAACATAATTATGCGAAACCTAGAAAAAGGGTTGATTTTCAAGTCAGAATTTGGGGCAGCCTAATCTGTGGCATTATATTCTCTATGTAAATAGATTTTCAAAAGATTTTATTTTATGTGTCTGGGTTGTCTGTGTACCAAATGAATGCCGAGAACCTTAGGAAGCCCAAAGGAGGACATTGGGTCTACTGGAACTGGAGGACAGAGGATTGTGCACTGTCATTGGGTGTGTGCTGGGAATGAAACCTGGGTCCTCTGGGAGACCAGCAAGCGCCGTCTCTATAGAGCCATTAGATAGCAGTTTATAAAGCCTGGGTGCAGCTGCTCAGCAGTGAAGACTCTCATAGAAACAGGGAGGAAACCATTTAACCGGGAACTGAGGAGCTTGTCCCAGTACTGTATAGACAGGTACAGAAGCCAGGAGGTCGGAGCATGATCTAATAACTTCCAATTAGTGAGACGGCGAGGAAGTGAGGATGAGAGCCAGCCTAGGGGAGATCAAGAGCAGAGAAAGTCACCTGCCTACACAGCTTAGGAAGCATCCTTGCCAGACAGATGACTCCTGAAAGAAGCAGGAGAGGCAAAGAGAAAGTAGTTTCATCCCTTAAGACGTGTGCTTCCCCGAAGACAATGTCTTAGTTAACATATAATCTCAAGGTAACAGTGAAAACCAGATTAAGTCACCAAGGGCAGTCTGCCTTTCCTAATCCAGGTCACCGTGCAGGTTTTCAAATTAAACTGGACTCTGCTATGCACCAAACCACCCAGGCACTGGGGGATACGGAGAACATGGTGAAAATAAAAGCCTTGTGTAATGTAGTGTAGCATTTATTTTAGTGGCTGGATTTATTTCAATGGCTTTAGAAATGATTTCAGTTCGATAGTCAAGGAAACATTAAGAGGTCACTTAAATTTTTCAGCTATACTTCGCTGCACTTTACAAAGGAACCTATGTTGCAGCATTTGTGATGCTGTGGCTATAAGAAGGCCCCCGGGCATATTCTTCACGCGCACACGGATTTACTACGGCAAAGAATGTTAGCGGAAGAATGGCTTTTAGTAAACTGAGGTCCACAGGAGAAAGTAGCCTAGGGATCATCACGACCGCCACTCAGTCAGGGAACCTGTACTGGCCCTCGGCTCTCCGTCACTCGTCCCTTCATTCAGCTTCTCCTGAGTGCCAGACATTAAGTTCCTTAAGTGACACTGTTTGTCTTGGGGGGGGAGGGCTGATAAACAAACAAATAATATCCTGTAATGATAAGTACAGGTAAAAATAAAACAGAATTCTGTAATAGTGAGTGGCTGAGAATACATTCTACACAGAGAAGTCTATTTGAGAACATGGCATTTAAAATACACACTTAAAAAATGGTAGACCCGACCTGTTCAGGGCTGTCAAGGAAGGTTAGTGTGGGAGGGCTCACTGGGGCAGAGAGCTGGTAGGGAGGCAGACAAAGGCAGCCATGGAGTCCGGATGTGCTAAGGCACAGAAGGCAAGAGGCTGTGCTTTAGGCACAACAGCAGGGCTCTCCACTGTGAAGAGGAGCTCCTAGGAGATACCATGGCAGCTTGGCTTTGCATCCTCCCAGCTCCCTACCTAGGAACAGATAGGGAAGGTGGCCAAAGCCTAGATTTGACCAGTCTAGGAGACAATGTGTCTCAGAAACTTCATGTTACAAGCACATGAGCTCAAAGCCCTAAGAACAGACAAACAAACAAAAAGTTGATTTAGTAGAAAGCAAAGAGAAGCAGAGATGAGGCTGAGGGGTCTGAGGAGGGCGAGGGCTCTCAGAAGTCAGCAGCATTTCATAGAACACTGCATGGAGGTTAGATGCAGATAAGTGAGCCCACACGGTGCTCAGTCCTGGGCAGGACCCGGCAATGCTCTAACCCCAGGAACTTTTCATCTTTACCAGCAAGGGGTCCCTTTCAAGACAAGATTTAACATCAAGGAGAAACTTCCGGGTGTGGAATCAAACTGAAGAGGAAGGCCATGTCCCACACCCTTTCCCATCCTAAGGCCATGTCCCGCACCCTTTCCCATCCTAAGGCCATGTCGCTCACCCTTTCCCATCCTAAGGCCATGCCCCGCATCCTTCCCCATCATAAGGCCATGTCCCACACCCTTTCCCATCATAAGGCCATGCCCCACATCCTTCCCCATTCTAAGGCCATGCCCCGCATCCTTCCCCATCATAAGGCCATGTCCCTCACCCTTCCCCATCCTAAGGCCATGTCCCACATCCTTTCCCATCCTAAGACCATGCCCCGCATCCTTCCCTATCCTACATCCTCTTCACTCCTGCCATCGAGTGATGAGGGTTAGTGTTCTCAGCCCAGAATCTTCTAAACTTTTGTGATTTGATGATCAGAACATGATACAAGTGAGTTTCCAGGTCAGATCAAAGTGTCCCCCATTTCTACCTGGCCTCCTTAGACTTCTCACTCTTAAAGAACAGCTACAATTTTTTGAGGGATCCCAAATGAAAAGAAGACACATGTAGAGATGCTGTGTGGTAGCTGAGGGATGTCTAAGACCTAGACCTCAGTGAGTACTGACCTGCTACCTCTGGGGAGCTCTAGCTGAACCTTTGGCTCACAAAACTCAAGGCCATGATATGGCAGCTATTCACCAGTGGTATCTATGGGGGTCTATTACCCAGGAATAAAAGCAGAAATAATATGGTCTTGAATATTTGATCTCTAGCAAGATTTATAAAGTATATGTATTTTTAAAATCATCTATTATTTTGGCAAATTATAAAGCAAAATCAATGCCAGTGGGCAGGTTCCCCCTTCAAAAGAGTAGTTTAACTACTTGTGTGGCGTAATCAAGTAGCTCTTGCTTTGGATAGCACCTCCTGCTATCAAACCCTTTAAATGCTCTATCAGGGGCATCTGGGCTCCTCTACCGCATCACACAGAGGAAGCTGTCAGGTTTGTTTATCTCTCTCCTCTTATTCAATCTAAAACTTCATTTGCAAATGGTAGGAATTGGAAAAAAAGGAAGAACATAATTTATCATACCAACTAGTGTGCTTTGTCGAGAGAGTTTACAGATCATGAGGTTTGCCTGTGGGGAGTACATTCTCCTAGCACAATCGAAAGGAATCAGAAACCAACATAATCTAACATCAGAACTTTTCAGTTCCATCTAAGCCCAGAACAATATGAAAATTAAAGGGCGCTAGTAAGAGCCACACAGGACAATAGGCAGAAGTCTGCCAGACCCTGAGCAAATCACAGTGAACCATCACTTGAGACAAGTTACTCGTAGGATACCTGTATAACATAATCCAGCATAGGTTTCTACTTGAAAAACTGGTTTTAAAACAGGTAATCAGAAGCAGTATGCTCACTGAAGCCTCCCAGAGTTAAAGGGGGGATGTGTAAGCTGGTCTTCTCCATTAGAGTCAGATACAGATATCCGCTGTGGACAACAGTGCCATTCCCACATTCACAGCCAACAGCCAATTATCTGCTAGCTAATCTTATTCATATAGATTTCAGAAACATGCAAAAGTAATCTCATGTCACATCAAATGGTCATTTACCTCTAGTAGGAGTCAGGGACTAAAATGAACATGTTGGGAATTCTGAGGTGTTGCTGAGGTCCTGACCCTTGGTGTGGATGCCGAATGTACAGGCAGATTCGTGTCTAATAGACTGATCAAGTGGTACATTTGAAGTCATGTGCTTTTCTATCTGAGCACTGGGTGAAATTTGCACTTGATAGAAGGAGATGAAGAGTCTGCATCATGCAGGGTTTGCAAACCCATGAACAGGGGAAATAATTAAGAGCACTTAGTGTTCACAAGGTAACAGGTAAGTGTTAATGCCTCCTTAGCGCTTATCCCTGGAATCAGCTGAGGAGAATTCCTAGAGAGACAGAGTTGGGGAAGAAAAAAAGATCACTCTCCCACGCAGAGGAGTGTCTAAGTAAAGACGGAAATAATCACCTGTCAGTTACAATCAGTAAAGGCTTTTGTTGTAGTGTGTATGGGTAAATGCTTCTGCTGACCCAGAGTCCATTTCAGGAATAATTCTAGGTCATCTGATGAATTCCTTTCACCCCAGTCAAGGAATTAAGGTATGGAAAGCTGATATTATTAGCCATAAAGTGCATAGCTAATTAGTATTTAAGCTGGAATCAGAAAGCAGGCATCTCGACTCACAGGATATCTCTCCTGTTCACAATGGCGGTTTCTCTTCCTGCTCACCAAGAAGCACTCTCCTCAATCAAGGCATCCTTATTGATCTTATCTGATGTCCACACGGGACCACAGGTCATGCATACTGTACAGAGCTGGAAACTAGAGATGCTCAGAAAAGTTAACATACTTTGACAAGGTTAAAAATCAATGAAGTAGAGGTGCCAGCCTTCCAATTAAGTGCTTACTCTAGAGTCTAATATTTGTATCCAAGAGGCAGTACCCTCTCCTCCTTTCACTCAATACTGTGTTGCTGTTTCAAAGCTAGAGAGTTAGCAAACTCATAAAAGTTACTTCTCGATTATTAAAATATCATGGAAAGAAAAAATTGAGTCATCTATTTCTAGGTTATAATCTGGTTGGTCTCATTTATATCAGAGAAAAAGTCATACATTAGGCCAAGGCTCTCCTGTGCGGGTGGCAGCCTCTTCCTCCTTTCGGTAGCAACGAGTCAGTGAGTGCCTGTGTATAGAAGTCCAGAAGTGACACAGTGCTCAGAGAGATATCCTTGCAGATGGTTCCCCTTTTAGTGATGGACTTCTATCTCCTTGGCAACCTATAATAACAGGGTTAAAGATTCATGGCCAACACATCAAATTCACATTTTTCCTCCTAAGTATCCATGAATATTTAAGAGCAGGTTTTGCAAATGGAGTCTAAATAACCACTTGTGCCCTGAAGTACTGAAAAAAAAAAAACCGTTTTTTCTCTTCAATACAAACAATAAAAATACACTCAAATAAGGAATATTCTATTTGGCAAAGTGCAGCCCATTTTAGGGCTTGATTTTGCTCATATTCTTTCTGAATATCTAATCCTAAGAACTGAGACATTCAGGATGTCTTGCACATTGGTGAGGCATCACAGAGTAGGATTTTTTCAATTTAATTCATAATATATGAATACCAAAGTCAACAGAACAGTGGGACAACAATGATATTTATTTTCCATATAGTTCTTACAATTCTGAAGTTCTAATATATGAACAGGAACAGTGTAATAAAAGGAAAATTGTAAGGTGAAGCCCCAATTTAAATCAATATTTCCTCTAGTTTATTTTTCTTTAGAGTGTGAGTGTGTGTGTGTGTGTGTATGTGTGTCTGTAGGCCAGTGGTCAACTTTAGGCATGATTTTTCACGACCTATCCACCTTGTCTTTTGAGACAAGATTTCTCACTGGGAGTTGGGTATCAAAGATTAGACTAGACTTGTCAGGCAATCCTCCTGTCTCTGCTTCCTCAGTCCCCAATGCTGTGATTTCAAATACAGACCACTTAGCTCTCCATGTCATTGCTAGAGATAAAACTAAGGTTAAAATTTCTCGAGTGGCAAGTGCTTTATTGACCAAACAACTATCTCCCCAGTCTTGTCTAGTTTAGCTTTTAACTAAATAGACAATAGTTAATATTAAAAGTGAGTTGAGCATAAATAATCATTTTGTGTAACTGTACTCCAAAGAAGATAGCTATATGACTTATTTCCATTCTTATTGCAATCATCACAAATTAATAAAAACCCACTGACCTACAAAAGACACATGCCCATGAGCTTATACTTTCATCAAATAACACTGATCACCTAAACTGTACAAAGTATTAGATGTGCACCATCTCATGCTTCAGTGTCACCATGCCCTGGGATGGACGCGGTTATGCTTCTCCTTTCAGAGATGATGCCACCATGAGTCAGAGATACAGTCAGGCAACTAGAAGGGGCTGAGATAACAACAATGTCAAATTCATTCCCCTCCACTGTCCATGTTCATAATGACAGCACACTGCACTGAGATCAGATCTTAGCCCTTTCTATTACAATCAGCACATAATAAATTCCAGAGGTACTTAACACTGTGGTCCATTTGGCTATTTTCCTTCTCTGGCATCAGCAACAGTGGTCACAAGAAAGATGCATTACTGCTTTCAGGAAATTTCCTACTTGGGTCTCAACTTTGCTTTTAAAACCCACATAAAACTACTTTAGACTGCCTATAGTAGCACCCCACCCCCAAGCTCTCTGTTAGTATCTTCTGTTCTTTCATTCACATTATAGGTATCTTTCCCATGCATGGTTGTGCTCGCATCACCCTGAAGCAAAGGGCAGAGTAGAAGAGAAGACCTAGGGCACAGTAGGATCATCCCTACCTTCCAAATTCTGGCTCTCTTTGCTGTCACACCTGAGGCTTGGCTTTTCTTTGATTATTTATTTATTACTTGATTATGAACTAGGAATTAAAACCTGAGCTTTTGCACAAAACAAGGCAAATGTTCTGAAACTGACCTACCTCACCAGTCCTGAAGACTGACTTTCATACTAATTTTCTAACTCTAGTAATGAACACTGGTCATTCAATACCCTAAACAAGCAGAAGTGTCAATCAATGTCCAAATAATGAGCTAGACCCGGCACGAGGAAGAAAAAGCAGAAGCAGCTAGAGATGTACTTAAAGCAAGAAGGTTAATGGGGAGGCATCTCCCCAAACTCACGCTGTCATGTCTTGTTGGTGGAGGTGTGCCTGAGTCAGCCCCGAAGCTGTGAGTAGGGAAGAAATGTCCCCACTACTCATCTGTCATGTGGTAGCATGGACTCGGGAGAGATGATCCTTCCCATCGCTCATCAACACCTGAGGCAGGTGGGTGGTGTAGGAGGTCTTTCAGTATTTGTATTGCTTTCATTGGTTAATCAATAAAGAAACTGCTTGGCCTGATAGGGCACAACTTAGATAGGCAGAGAAGACAGAACTGAATTCTGGGAGGAAAAAATAGCAGATTGAGCCAAGCCGCCATGAAGATTATTAGAATTATTAGAAATGGGTTGAATCAAGATGTGAGAGTTAGCCACTAAGCGGCTAGAGCTTATGGCTCAAGCAGTAATTTAATTAATACAGATTTCTGTGTGTTTATTTCAGGGATTAAGCTAGCCTGGTGGCGGGACATGGCCCGCTCCTCCTTACTACAGGTGGGAGAGCTGGCCCTGAAGTCATCAGAGTGGGAGAGCTGGCCCTGTCCCTCATCAACACCTGAGGCAGGTGAGTAGGAGAGCTGTCACT
>JABTXL010004601.1:1998132-2030403 GCA_025134845.1 Neodon shergylaensis | reverse complement strand
CCCTCATCAACACCTGAGGCAGGTGAGTAGGAGAGCTGTCACTGTCCTTCATCAACACCTGAGGGAGGTGGGAGAGCTGGCTCTGTCCCTCATCAGCTGCAGCAGGCAGGAAACTGACTCCTACACCTCACCTGGGGAACACAGTAGAGCTGGTCCCGAAGGTGTAGATGTGGGAGAACAAACCCAGAGGACAAGAAAGCATAACTGGCCCCACCCCTTGCTCATCATTCCAAGGGGCGAACTAGTCAGGGCAATGCAGGAGAGCGCACCCTGGTGGTAAAGACAAGCGAGTGCTGACGGGTTGACCAACCCTGCAGCTGCCCAGGCCCAGAACCAGGGCTATGGGCTGAACCAACCCAACAGCCAGCCCATCTGTGATCCACTGGAGCACATGAAGAGACCCATTCTGCAGACCCAAAGCTGCAGGATCTACACACTAGGGTAACAACAGGATAACCCAGAGGAGTCCCAGTGGGGGCCCAGCATCAACAGTGTAGCAGAAACCAGAGGTCTCAAACCAGACCAATGACTCCTTGCAATGAACACTTGCACGTAAAGATGCATGAATAAAAGGGTTTACCACGTGTCTTGCTGTGTTACGCTACAGCTTCCATGATGACACTGATTTTTCTTTTTTTCTTTCGTTCCCTTTTTCTCCTCTAATTTATTTATTTGTGGATAAGGTTGCACGAGCAGGGGACAGATGCTAAGGAAGGAGGAATGTGTGGGATAGAGAGGCATGATGTGAAAGATACAACAGAATAAAAAGGAAGGTAGAAAAGGAAAGAAGAAAGAAGGACAAAGTGGCAGGAATACTTCTACCAAACAAGGCTGCATGTAACCCGGGATAAAGTAGTTTTGTATCTATAAAATTAACAAAATTGAGAAAGGCTGAACCAGTCCAAAACTCTTTCATGTTCATCCCCAAAACCCTTTGTTCAGAGATCCATTAGGGTTAGTAAGCAACACAAGACATCCCCAAAACCCCTCGTTTAGAGATTCGTTAGGGTTAGTAAGCAACATCAGACATATCATTGAGTCTCAGTGACTCAGGATACTAGATAATCATATACCATGCATGAGTGTTTAAAAACATTTTTAAAAATCCATCCATCCATTCATTCATTCATTTATTCATTATTTTATGTATCTGTGTGTTCCTGTGGGAGTCAGTATGCACCAATGCATTTGGGTGTCTCACAAGGCCAAAAGGGGGCCAGAGTGCCATATTGGATCTCCTAGAACTGAAAATATAGGCAGCAGTGAGTCTTCTGGGGTGAGTTCTGGAAACCTGTTCTGCTGCAGGCAAAAGCATGTGATGTCACTCTCTGAGTCACCTATCCTGTTCCATCTTAAGGGCCTCGAAAGAAGAAACCCATTTGGTTTAGTGAGCGGCACTAGAACCAGTTCACACTGAACCATAGATCTGACAAATGATTTGTGGGTTTGGAATTGACCACACACAATTTAATTTCATCGCGAAGCAATCTAACAATTCTATTTTCTCTCTGAGAAAGCTAGAACTGACCCCCAGGTCTAATCTTTTAGATACTTAAAATGGGGTGGGGGCATAATAAGCCATCAACAAGCAAGCTGCAATAAAGCTGTGGCTACAGCTTATTAGGTTTAATTTTACGCATGAGTGACCTTGGACACCTAGTATTTGACCCCTAAATGGCCCCAGCTGATCCCAATTACTATCTGTGTGTGTGTGTGCGCACACGCACGCACGCACGCATGCACGCGCGCACCCACACACACACACACCTGTATTTTCTACAAGCCAACACATTAATAAGGCTTTGTTTTCATGCTGAAAGTCAGTTCACACAGATGACTGACTGTAGTCCTAGGGATATGTTCTGCTAATACCGGTCACACTAAAACGCTTGTAAGACTTTTTTTTTGTCCATAAAATGCACATGAATTGCAAAACTATAGTTTACTCTTTGCTATTGATTAAAAAATCATGTTATATTACATATTTTGTTAAGGAGTACGGTTGCCTTCACAACAAAATAATACATGTTCATCTTTAGGTCCATCACTAGGTCTAGATATGCATGTCACTGCCCAAACTCATGGTAAAACCTGTTTTAAGTCAACAGTATTAACAAGTGAGGCTTTGGTGTTGGTGAGAGTACAAGCAAACCTCATGAACTGGATTAGTTTCTTCCTAAAAGGAACTCCCTGAGAGCTGCCTGCAACTTTCTTCCAGCAAGCTGTTCACATGAAGTCGTAGATGTCACCTGGGAGAAACAGGTCCTTGGCAGATTCCAAGTTGGCTGGAACATTGATTTTACACTTTTAGCCTCCACAACAGTGAGAACTTTCCGCTCTTTACAAGGTGCAATCAATGGGATTTTGTTATTACAGCTTACGTGGATTAGAACGGCCAAAAAGACATGGTGGCCTGTACAAATTAGACTCAGTAGGGCCATAAAGCAGACAGATATGTGCACGTAGTTCATATGATTTTGTTATCTGCTCTAGTCAATCTCTCCCAGACTCAGGGATAAGTGACATGGAAGTCATGAAGCTGGGTCATTGCTACATTCCACAGGGATCACCATGAAGCTCAATGGGGGAAAAATCCATTCTAACACTAGACAGAAACAAGAGTTAGGTACCAGAACAGAATTACGTGGAACCTAGTGACAAGATTATCCTGTGACTTCTTTCTTAAAGAAACTAAGCAAGCCACCCTCAATTAAATGTTTCCTTCATAAGAGTTGCTGGTCATGATGTCTCCTCACATCAACAGTAAACCCTAAGACACTATGGGAGGCCTGACCTTTTCTGAATAGAAATGGAGGGGTGAATGGGGAGGAATAGAGAAGAGGGGAGGGGAGGAGGGACTGAAGTCAGGATGCAAAATGAATAAATGAATGAATGAATAAAAAAAGATTCTTTAAGAGAGATTGAGGGTTCAAATTACACTGCATTTCCACCACGCTATTTCATGAGCATGCGTGTACTGAGTCCTCACTGTGCTTTAGGCACAGGTGACTAAAGAGAAGAAGCAGCATGTTGTTGCAATTGGCTCCAAATCCATTTGAGAGACAAGAAAACCCATAAGCATCTGGAAGCTGGTGAATCAAAATAAGAGCCTCGCTCTCATTAGCTTTGTGGCACCATTTAATTTTCCCAAGCTTTTGGCATCCCCATCAATGACATTACGCTTATGGACTAGACGAAAGACGCCGTCATCTGAAGAGGGAGGAGTTTTCAGTGTCTTCCCCCTGTAGGAAATGGCTGAACAGGAAAAGGAGAGGTGGGGAGAGAGAGAGATAGAGACAGAGACACAGAGAGAGGGATGTCATGACAGCAGCTGGCTGGCTTCTAGGAGGGCTACTACAGGAAAATGTGTACTAAAGTGGTGTGACATTCTAAAAATCAAAACTAGGATTACCATCGTGCTCATTCCCAAACCTACACTAAGAAGGCTTTGGTACCAAAAGAGAGAAGAAGTAGGTGATGGTTCATTTGCTGTTTACTGGCTGAAGGGGAAAGATTTCCTCTATCGACTTAAACATGCCCTGAAATTTGAACTCTGTAACCCAAAGTAACTGTTTCTGTTACACCTTTTAAGACCTGCAAGCAGAATGGGTTCTCTGAACGGAAATGAACCTTTGACTCATCCATCTGAATTTAATCCTTGCCAGAGAGTTGCGGCATTTGTAGAAAAATTGCATTAGGATTGCAAGGACATGACAACCCTAAGCGTTTCGGTCAATTAATAACTTTTGTAACAGCAAAGACCATGCTCTGTGAAAAGAGGATTTTCTTTGGCAATTAAGTTTAAACAGCGTTTAAAGCCACTATTTCGAATCAATTAAATGCTCTTACGACATCTACTGCCTCCTTTACTGCTTCCTCTGATACTCTTGGTGAATCATTAAGTTAACAATTTGTGATCACTGAAAATACTTTATTTTTCACATTTTCAATATGTCACTGTACTTCAACTCAATATTCCAGTCCAAATAGCAGATCTTTTAATAAAACACACAAGTAAGAGTAATTAACTGCCCTTTAGGGCAAAGACATCAACAATACGCTGCTGGGGACCAAACAATCAGCTATTACTGAATTCCAGGCACCAGGCTAATATTTCCAGCTACGCGGGTCCTTGAGACTCAGGCTGCCCATTTTGCTTTTAACGAACAAGGTCAAAATCACGAACTGAAATACCGTGACTCTGAGAACACACTTTACACCTCAGGAAAAAAAATGCCTCGAGGCACTGCGAACTGCTAACTGTCTTTCCAGTGGGCCTAAATATTAATAGACACATCAAAGATGAAGATAGATCCATCCCTTGGAATCAAGTCCTATTCTAGTTGTCTACACTTCGGTGTGACATAAAATATAATTAAAGCATTTATTAAGCTCTAACTCTGGGCTAGCCTGGGTGCAGAGGGAATACAAAGTATAAAGGAGAGAAAGTAGAACAAGCTGAAATAGAAGAATTTAGAGGACATAGTGTAAGGAATGAATTTTTAAGTCCCAGTTTGTCTAAATTCAATCAGGCGATGCCTTCCACTTCAAAAGATGTGGAGAGAACATGTGTAGACTATAGACAAAGTGTTTAGTTTAGTTTGGGACACATTGATATCTGAGATGACGGAACACTCAGAGATGGCCAGAAATGCAGACTGTGAGCTCAGTGGTGGTGTCCAGGCTGAAATGAAGAAAGGAAGATTGGCCTTAATTTCAGAGCAGCGCAAGAGTCAACATGGGAGGAGATTCGGGCAGTGATCAGAGAAAAACGATGGAACAGGAGAGGCACACATGTAAGATGGGAAAGACTAAAGACCAAAGTGATACATCACCTTCAATTGATAGAGCAACGTGAAGACATCAAGGAAGTCTTCAATATCACTGAACTCAGAATCAGGGCACGCTGATGGTCTTTGCTGGAAGACTTTTGATGGAATGGCAGCTAGGGGAGACAAAGAGTCATGGCCAACATTCAATCATTTGAATATTACCTGGGAACACCAACTGAGTGCTGGAGATTAGAAAGTAAGAGCCATGCATTTGAAACATTAAGAAAATGAGAAGAGAGGAAGTAGGAAATTTGAATAACGAGAACCCAGGAATATATCTTCAGCTGGGAATTTGTGCAGCAAGAGGAGGAGAAGAAAGCTGCATTTTGGGAAAAGAAAAGACTGTGAGTAGAGATAAAGATTGGTGGCTAGGGTTGAGAGGCCAGATAAGGCTGGAACACGTAAGTTTGTCACACAGCTAACCACAGTTACACAGCCTTTTCCTTCCCACAATGTCAGCCGCATGAATGGAGGTGTGAAGACCACAGAATGTCAGCTGGAGCTAAGAGTGAAGGGTGACAATCTGTGAGGCTAAAGTTTCAGGGGAGACAGATAGTTGGGGGACCTGGTGATATCAGGGAAACAGATGTCCAAAGAAAACAATCAAAGACATTCTGACATACAGAGAGGGTGGATGAGGTTGGAAGAATTTGTTAATATTAATTCAAGGTCAATGGTTTGAAAAATGTGGGAAAATAGGATATGTAAAGGAAATAACCAAACAAAATTCAGAGCCATTTAGTGTCTTAACAGACTGATTCTCCAAAGAGACAAGAAGAAAGACACAATGTTAAATATTCCAAGTCACACCAAATAATTTCTAAAGTTAGCTGTCATATCTGAAAGTAGAGATCACTACCACATTAATAAAGTATGGCTAGTTTTGATAACTTGGGAAATATTCTACCTTAAGAAGGAAAATGAAAAGAATAAAAACCAGAAGCTCTCCAAATGCAGAAAAGTGTGTAGCTAACCGGCTGAGACAAATGCGACACTCCAAGTAGGGCATTTGGGCAAAGACAAGATCAGCAGGCATAGTGCAAATGACGCTCACTGACACAAACAGTCCCTTGATCAAATTTGTTACGATTCAGAATTGTCTTCACTCAAAATGCTAATGCCTCCTGTGAATAATTTCATTCCATTTGAGAAATATGTCCTATCAGTAAATTTGATATGTGGGTGTTTATTCTGCTTGAGGGTGGGAAGAAAATGATTCATATAACTTAGTAACAGGGAATATGAATGAAGAAAATTAGCTTCTATGTGGCTTTCCTATTCTCGTGAACTCTAGGATTTGTGACTCCTAAGAGAACTCTTCCTGAGACAGATTTATGTCACAGTCTAATTTTTGTTCATACAGATGCACAAGTCTTACCATATTTAAACGTTAATAATTGAGTGTTGGGTGCCACTGACACAAGGCTAGACATCAAAAATTAGATGTCCACAGTTAGACAAAGTTAGATGCTCAGGTGATGACCCCGTTCCTGGCTCTGTGCTGTCAGAGTATTATACAAAAAGCCTATCAAGGTTTCCACCTTAGGGCTGATCAATGGATCATACTGATGAAAAGTCCCAATCTCTACCAAATATGTTGTGGATTAGAGACATCAGTTTTTAATTTCTAACTCAGGATTAAACAACTAGTGTCATGTAAAAATGGGATGAATATGGTCCTGTACACGGCATAACTTAACTTGAAATAACTGCAGGAGCAAGGCTGAACAGAAAGGATGATCTTGTCACAAAATGATGAGGACGGACTGCAGCTGCATGTGCTGCCCTCTTCCGCTTCCAGACACACGGAATTATTTCTGAGCTGACTTAGCACCCCATACCTGGTGGTTTGAGGTTGCAAGCATGAAGGAGCCCTTGAACAGTGCCATGGGGCAGAAAGGCATGGGCACTGCCATTAGGAGCTATGGGGAAATAGGGGGACACTGTTAACAGAATAATGCAGGTGGCAGATCTCCCTCTTCCAGTCAGAGCACCATTGTCTAAGCCTTTCTAGTCCTTGTGGGTATGGGAACAGTGACTGTATGCAATAGTAACACAGTTTCTGTATGGTCAGGGCACATGCGTTCAACTCTACAACTCCACTGGCAAGAAACATCTACTGATGGCGAGTCACTGTCCTTGGTGCTTAAGTATGAAAAGTCACAAGAAAGGCAGTTGTAGAAGTGTGTGTGTGTGTGTGTGTGGTGTGCGTGCAGCAATGCAGTATGTTCAATGCACTTACACAAATACACACTGAAGTCCCAAATCCATCCCTTTGGACGAGGGAGCTGTATGTAGAGAGCTTCACCTACAAGCAGTCTCTGAAGCCATGAGGTTGGCATGGCGGATGATGAGGTTACAAATCCTCCATGTTTATAGACTTAACTGCTTACTTCAAGTCTATTCCTAGCTCACTATGTAATCCTGAGTTCTGTTTTTCCTTGAAGTCTTAAAAACATGATTGCTGAGTAAACACTGTGTCATTGGGATTAACTGCAAAATCAGAGGGCTGGGCTTCTAGGTCCAATACTTCTTCCTTCTAAGATTTCTTTAATGCCTGTATCTGAAAATGGTCCTAGGAAGACCATTACCTCCAATGCTCTGGGACTTTTCAGTATAAATGTGGTATTTAGTTTTGTAAGTTATAAAAGTTGGGCATGGATAGATAAGACCAGCCATAAACAATAGTTCCCTGGTGCATGAATTCCCCCATTCTACATCATAGTTGAAGGCATACAAATCCAAACAGGAAATTATCACCAACTGCTAAGCACCCAGACATGTCACCGCAACTTTTGGCTGCTCTTCCCTTAAAATGATCACAGCTATAGGCAGGGGAAATAAGGGGCAACGACTCTCAGAGCCTCACGTTTTTAAAGGACACTTGCTGAGTCAATTTATTTGCATGAGGATCAGTTTATCCAAAAGTGGAATCATTTATAAAAACTTTCACCGAAGCTATTTGTTCAGCTGCATCCAATTTTAGGGATCACCAACATCATGCCACTGTTGGCCTCACATTATATTCTGGCAGTGTGGGGCATGAGCCAATCTTGATGCCACACACAGGCCTTATCTGAGACTTAGGTCTGGTTTTATCTCCAAAGCGGGGCTTCAAAAATCAACCGCCACTTTTTACAGCTGAAAATTTATGAGCCACATAGCACACCCGAGAGGAACACAACACAAAAGCACAGCGCTGTCCTAGTGATAACCAGCAGCACCTGTTATACAAAACATTGGCCATGGCACTGAAGTCAGGCATAAATTTTAAGGTTGTTGCTTAGACACACATTTCAGGAAAACAGTTTAGATGATCAAAATATGAAAACAAAAATATGTTTTCATCTTATGTTGGATACATTTTAAAATAGGAAAGCTGAATCAATCATATTTAACAAACGAGTAGCCACTGATTTGGGAAAATAATTAATATCCCAGTAAGCAACAGATTTCTCTACTGATACCTATTACTCGAGATCAAATAAACAAGGGCCATGCATCGGGTCCAATTTCCCATTAGGCACAGAGAATGGAGATGGGGTGGGCTCTAACACCTGGCTTTGTGTCTGGAAACAAGCATGTCCATTACACACATAAACCTTAAAATTTTCTATAGTGTGATGAATTTCAAAGACTAGGGAGGAGCTGATATGTGTGTTTAATATAAAAAAGAATAAAACAATCAAACAGTATCCTCTAATTCTGTGGCATGGGCAGTTTTTTGGCTAAGCTTTGTGCTTAGTGATATTGAGAATTCGAGTTTATTTCTATGATGTCATTATCAAGGCGGAGCCAACCATTCCCTCCTTTCTGAAAAGCACATCTCTGCTGTGACTCCAAACTTTGCAAAGCTGGACAAACAGACCATGAGCGACAGCTACAGAACTCCCCTTTCTGCGAAACAAAAGCTTTGCCTGTAACTTGTGTCCCTTTTGACCACTTCATTATTCCTGCTAGTGAGCTGGTTTAGAGGCTTGTATGATCAGGCCTGACTTTGAGTTTATATTTCCTTCCTTCCTAATGTACTATGCCTAGGAAGAGATGCATTCTCAATTTCAAACCACTGGCTTTCCAAAAAATCATTAAGAAAACAACCCATTTCAGAAGATGAGGAAGAGGAGGAGAAAAAGAAATAAGCATTTCTTATTTATGCTATTTAAAATATGATTAAAGAATACATTCTTAACTTCATAACACTATAGAATCAAAGAATTTCTATAACATACATCTGCATAGATTTAGTATTTAAAATGAACCTAAAATTTATTTTTATGCATCTGTAGGCCCAATAGCTGATATTTAGATTTAATCAACAGATTCAAATAGCTGGATTCTATGGATGAGTTCTTCAAGCAGTCTTTTTGACTTTGAGATTATGTAATAGTTGGGAGAGCAGAAGAGAATTCTATCACTTCTATTGCAGATTCAAAATTGCCAATGCGATTGGGTCCCCGCCCACACTCCAACTTCAGAGTGAGTTAGGTGTTGGAGGCTGTGTGGAGTATCTGTGTGATCCCTTCTAAGCAGGATTCAACTCCTAAGGGAAAGTGGGGACAGGGAACGGTAAATAGACAAGAGGCTAAATGAAAATACCATCTGCCTAAACATGTCCCCTCGGTGTCCTCCCTGTGTAGCTGTGTGGGCTGTGCACAGTTCTGTGACACGTGGGCTGTTGGCTAGACTCATTAGTAAACCCGCTGTCCTGGGCCTTCAGGATGCTGCACCAGGACCCTGCACCAAGAGCTTGTACCCCGTTGGACAAATGAGACACTGAGCAGCATAAAGACCCTGTGGATTCATCTAAAGTCACTGTTGCTCAGCCCCATTAAGATTTCCATCTTTAGAAGGAAGGGGTTTTCATGGAAACCATTCAGTAGTTTTCACCTCTGGCACTTCTTGCTATTAAATGAAAATAAACAATCATATTTTCATACTAAAAAGAAACCTCCACTACCAGATCAGAATTAACCAGTATAAGCTTTGTTTCTGGGTCTAATCCTTTCTCACTCCAGGAACTTTAGGCAGCTTGGGTGGTCCTGAAGACCTTAGAGTATAGACATCCCCTTCAACTTCCTCTCCACCTTCTGTGTCCGCTGCTTCACTCTCCCGGACTCTGACCAGTAGATTTTCCCTACATCATGACCTCTGGACGAATTACAGATTCCCAAGTACTGAACCATTCATTCATTATGCTGGACCAGGCCTGCATGATGTGTCGAATCCTAAACCAATCCCCAAAGGATGAACAGTGCATACTACAATCAAGACAGATTGGATCAATCAATAATGACAGAATTAGAGTAGAAACAGCAGTATTTTAAATATGAAGACTGCTCCTTTCCAAAGCAAAAAAGCAGTTTCAAGGAAAACAATCAAATGCCCACCACACCACACAGAGAACATTAAAGAAAGCTTTTCATTTTTCATTAAACACATGAAAAGCTTGGTCATCTTTCAGTAATAAACATAAAAAGGAATAAAAAAACAAAATGAAATTTTTTTAAAAAAATTCCACATGGGATGTGGGCCCAATATGGGCAATCTTTTGAGTTTGTATAGTTAAGACCAAAATAGCACAGAAGGAGCTACTCACCTCCATATGCCATATGTTCCATCAGTGACTGGAGAACTCAGGCAGAGAGAAGACACGGAATCTGAGCGCACTACGTTCACTACAATCTAGAGTTATTTGGGTGGGAATAAAGACTTTACTTGTAATGCTTTATCAGACTATGCCAGCAACCGACCACGTAACTTAGCACCTGTGTAGAAGAAGCATTGCTTTCAGTAGTGTTTCTTCCTTGCCCGGAATCGAGGATGTTCACATCGCAAAGTTTTAACTAAAGTTGCCTGTCCTCCTTAAGGTAGGATGCCGGGGAAGGGTTTTCTACACCAGACAACAGACCTTACTAACCAAACTCGGGCTAATTCTATTATTCTCAGAGTAACTGCGCATGCCCCACAGATGTAGTCAGTGACAAAGCAGCTGGATTTGCAAAGCCCGGGACAGATGGGAAGTGACGCAGAATGTAGGTCTTTGAGTCACTGATAATCAATCATCAATATCACCTATAAATAAAACACATTGAATTAACTTATAATTTTAAATTAGTAGTTAGATGACTCAGAATTAAAAATAAATTATCATGGAAAGTATCCCATTCATATGTATATAAAGCTTAGATCATAAGTATTAGCAAAAGCCAAACTGTACATACAGGGCATCAGACAGGAGAATGAGACCCAGGAACAGAATACTTTCTCATCCCAGTTTTGTGATGATCACATAGTCAGTTGGGTCTTCACAAATCACTTAACTTGCTGTGTGTTTGAGTTATTTATCATCAAAGAAATATACAGGTCAAACAACACAGATTCCAAAGTACCTTCAAGTTTAATATTCCTTTAAATTATTTCATGCAGAAAGAAATACAGCTCGGGATAATAAAGCTGGTGATATAAAATACCCAACAAATGGAATATGCCAGCCAATCAATTTTCAGCCAAACAAATGCACTGCAGATGGAAAGCAAATCTTTCAAAAGAAAAATGAAGGAAGGGGATGGTAGTAAAACAGGCAAAATGCCTCCACCACGTAACCAAGCCTGTTTCTTTATAATTGTTGTTTCTTTAAATCCTCCAGGGACTTCTTGAGTCAAACCAAGTACAGTGAAGGCTTGAATCATCCAGGATCTTACACCCAAGGCCTGTCAGTTTGATGATCACTGTCTCTTCTACAGGAACAAATGGCTACTGTGTGTCAGCACTGAGGATGGAAAGATGGCTAAGCTTCCTTGCCCCCCCCCCCTTTTCTCCTCATTCCTCCCCTACAGCCCAAGGAACCCAAGCACACTACTTACTCAGCTTCTGCACGTATTATAGTAGGGGCTAAGCATCTTTGCAAAGTATATGTCATAATTCTCAATCTATCCTTCTTGCACAGTTATCAAGAGAGAGAACGGGAAATAGAGGACAGTCGTTCAGTGGAGACAGGGAATTGTTACACGGATTTACAAAATAAACAAATAATAGATAAACGAAAATTAATCACACACATCACTGCCTAAAAATGCCCTCACTGTAAGCACCCTCCACCAAGCTTGCTTTATGTCTTCAGAAGAATAATACACAGCATTTTTTCAATTAAATAAAAGTAATATATTAAATATTCTTAAGATGAAGCCTAAGTCACCTTAGCGGGACTTTCAAATGCATATACCACTTTAAAATAACTCAGCTATAATGTTTTAATATACACACATGGTACACCCCACCCGAGAATTACAGCTCAACATAAGCAAACAGCAACAAATGAAAATAATTTGTTGATACAAATGGTCTTTCTTTGAAAGACAGCTGTGTTCTCCTCCTCCTCCGGGTTCACTTGAAGTGACCTCAGGGGGAAAGGCTAACGGTCACTGCATGCTGTCAGGTACTGTTTTCACACACAGCTCTGCTTCCGCAGAGGTAAGAAGAGAACCCAGGAGAGCCGTTACCATGGAGGAGCTCACGCCTAGTTCACTACCATAATGCACTGGCAAAAGGAGCCAGGGCTGTAGTTGGGAAGAGACAAACAGGTCCCTCCCTTTCAATAATTCAGCAGAATAGACTGTGGCCAGTCAGGACTTTTAACACAGCTAAGAACGATCCAAAAAGAATGAGGAGATGACACACCCTATCTGCTTTATACCTTGAATATTATCCAGTGTGAATTAAGAAAACATGTAACAATAGAATCAGACATTTAAATCTGCATAGATGATTCATCGAGTGTTTCCCCCCGTCAAAAGCCTGAGTTGATTACAAAACTATCATAAATCTAGACTAGAGCTGGACCCTAAAATGCAGTTTTATTATGCTCACTACCTTTCCCCCTGCTAAATATTGGATTATTGTGAGCTTTTAAGGTTCTTACTAGCCAGGCTTATTTTATCTGTCATGCACCCTGGTAGGTGCAATTTAACAAAGATCTCTAAGATTCAGCAATATATTTAGACCTCTGCTGGAATATCAAAACTCTCCCAAGTTCCTTAATAGTCAATGATAAATCATGATTTTAAATAAAAGGAACACCCTTTCTGAAAGATCCTAATCAAAATGAATTCACTAGCGAATTAGATAGTTCCTTTAAGATAGTCAAGGAGATTATTTGGTTTAAACAGCAGATAGAATCCTTTGTCTAATTCTTTACCTAAGTCACTATGGTGATAGCATTACCTTTAGTACCAGTTCCTCAAGAGGCTGGAGCAGAGAGCCCAGTACTGGAGATAGCACCGGGCAATAGAGCAAGATGCTGGAGCTCCCGCCTCCCTCCCCGACTACCACTGTTTTGTTTTTTGTTTTACCTAAATTGATATAAAAATTGAAATATAAAATTATGATTTTGTACTTAGAAAAATCCTTAGATTTTAAGAAACCCTGTGTCATATTTTATGAACTAAACCCCAGGAGTGTGTGGTGATTTGCCTAAGGCTTCTGTCTTGTTTGCTTAAATTCCAACTCTAGTATGAGGAGAGAACGAATAAGTGACAAAGGCAGGTTTTTTAAAAATTTTTTCATTCTGCCTCTTGTACATAGTTGCATGTGTTGATTCTAAATAATGTGCAAAGAGTTTTCTTAAAAATATAAAACAAAACAAAACAATCAGTCTATTACTGTTAAAACCCAGTTCTGACAGGGTTGTGGAGAAACCATCCAATTCTAGGACAATCTTTATACCACAGCATCTGGTCCTGGGAGCATCTTAATTTTGTCTTTGGCATTTAATATGATAGCTGAGGGGCATCTAAGATAAAGGAAAAGATGATAAACGTCTCATTTAGATCCCAGAAAAGAATAAACATTACTTAGAATAAAATAAAGTATTAGAAAGCCCTTGAAAGAGAGAGAAGAATTTGGGGTGTATTTTCTGGGAATTCCTTATTAACTCAATTTTCCATTATCAGATGATCAATTTCTTATGATGAACTGATAGAAAACTTACATGGCAGAGTTAAGTTTCACAAAAGGAAAGAAAAACACTAGAGACAAAGAATAATGACTTTTTAAATCAACGGTTGTTGCGGGAGGTCCTTCCGCTCCTCCAACCAATAGCTGCTGAGATACCAGCCCATTGGGGCGTGGTCTCTCCCCCTGTAAAAAGTGACTACTTCCCTCCGTTCGCTCTCTTCACTTCCTGCTCCGCAGGCGACTAGACTCCCCTTCCTGTTTGCGCAAAGGGCTGTTGTCTGTGACGGTGATCTGTAAGTTTTTTCCCCTTTAAATAAATACTACCCTAGTAATCATAATTATAAACTGGTGTGGCATTGTTCGTGACTTACGCCTTCAAACGGTATCATTAAATAAGACATAAATATCATCAATAAATTCTACCACACTCTCAGCCTTAATATAAATGGAATTGCTCCACATGTGATGAGATACAAGGGGTATAAACTTCCAAATTATACCAAAGACTAATTAAAATAGATACACAGTGGATGTAATTAAATTTGGCTGCATTACCCATCTGAGAAGATTAGTTTTAAGAGTCAGGCTTGCTGTGTACACTTTACTATAGCAGTTAAATACAAGTGGAATCTCCTCTGCTCAGTCCAAAGATGTTCCATGAGGTCACTGCACTATGTGATGGGTCTTCTGCAAGATCTCAGACTATTTAATATTCCATGGAATGCCAAACGCCAGACGTCAGTTCACTCTAACACATTCCATTCAAGATGTAGAATTCTGAAGTTGGGGGCCCAAAAGCCAGCTAAGTCTACAAGTTTTCAACTGCATCACATAAAGAAAGGGTGCTTCCCGAAAAAACAAGCGAGCAAGCAAACAAAAACACCACTGGATCTTATTTTCCCGTGGAAAGGCAAACACTCAGGCTGGTTAGCATAGCATCTCATCTTTAGAGCAACCATGAAGAATCTGATAGAGCATGATTTTCCCCGAGTTTTTCCTCTGAACTTGATGATAACGATTATTACCCCCATCATACTCTCTTTTTAGTCTATTCTTGAAAAGCACTTTACCCTGCTGATGTGTTTTTTTTTTCCAACAAATTTATTTTAAAAATAAAAAAAAATCTCAGCAAAACACGTAGAATGCAGGCATTTGAGAGATTTTGTTTGAGTCAATTTGTAGACACATTCATCACAGCAGAAATCACAGAGGGTGTGAATTAGGCTCTAGACTCGCTGTGTATTGACTGCAAGAAATGTCTTCAAGGAATAGCAGGCCAAGCCGTGTTCTTCAGCTCCCCCACCCCACTTCCTATATTTCAGAATTACTTCTCATGCAAGCTGGCAGTATATTTTTTTATGTGTGCCACAAATCCTAGTTAAATTTGAGAATATATCAAGGAAGCTAAATTTAGGAAACATAGACTGTCACTACATTAGAATAGATTATTCATGAAAAAGCACAATAACATGGAAATAGCTCTGAAACTCAGAGAACACTCGGTAAAAACATTAATAGCAATACCGTTCAGGCAAATATCAAAGAATTACAATTGGCATTATTGTGTTATTGCCACTACCTAAGTTTTCAGCCCTCAGCCTTCATCAATCACAGTAGGTTTGGTCATGTGGAAATAATTCCCATGGTTTTCACTGCCACAGAAATTGGGGTCTAAATTATTTATTAGTTAATGCTCAAAGGGTAGAGATGGAATACATTCATGGTTATACTTCACAGGGCAGAAGAAAAAAATAGGCTTCAGGTACAAGTTCATAAAGATTCTTGCTCAAGAAGATAAGAAATAATTTTAAATTTTTAAAATGTAGATCACACATAGCTGTCATCTCCCTCCCCTTCATTTGGGCACATAAACTCAGTGATTTTGGCAAGGAGATGCTTTCTCTCCTCACCCTGAGGCATTTCTGGATTTTAAATCGATTGGGACCTGTCTAAGCCTCACCAGGAGCTCAAAGCACTGGCAGGTACAAGAAAATTTCTAGTTCTCTATTTTAAAGTCAATTTACAAATGTCTCCATGAGGGTATTTTTTTATTCTACAGGTATTGCTGCTGCTAGCTGACAGCAAACAAGTTCCCCTAACCTAATAACAAAATTATGAACATGCATCACAGAAAAGCATTTCAGCTTCCTTGTACAAACAGCACGTTTCATCACAGATAACTGTCCAGAAGTCGGGACTGTGAGCGTTAATCATGAACACCAACTCCAATATAGACAACTACTTTCAAACAAGCCAATCTTCTCTGTCTTGAAAGGAAGAAAAATACACACACATATTGGAAAAATAACAACTACAACAGAACATATTCTAGCCACCTACAAGACAGATTTCTTTAAACAGCTGCTTAAGAGAATCAGTTACATCTACAATATAAACCTGTGTGCAGACCCGGACTGGCAATAGGGTCCAGACCTGATGTGGTGGCGATACTCACAACAAATCAAGCACATCACATAACACCACCTGGTAAATCTTTTACATCCAAGAGTAAAGAAACATGCAAGGTTTATTGTTAGCCCTGGCATGTGAGGACCCGGAGACGAGGGTGGAGGGAAGCGCTTACTTCGAAAATGCTCCGAAGCGTAGTAATAGACATCCTCGTAGCCCTCTTGGTAATCCTCTTCCGGACGGTACTTTTTCCCCTTTCTTCTCCTAGATCTCCGAATCTGTTTGACGAATCCCAGGAAGCGGTCCATGCCTGGCTCCCGGGGAGGCGCTGCGCAGCCAGCAGCAGAGCGGACAGCTCAGCTGCTCTGCAAGTCGGTGGAGCATGAATGACCGTCAGGAAGCCCCGGGACCTGGACACATTACCCTCCAGCCTTGCTCCTCCTGCCCATCAGGGCCGAGAGTTCAGCTGCGGAAGGGGAAAACATAACCGCGATCTGGGAGTACCTTGATGAGACCTTCTCATTTAGCCCAAGAAACTGTCAGATCTGCTTTTTTTTAAGGATGGGTGGGGCAAAGGAAGAAAGTAAGATGATAATAAAAGTAAGATAATAATTAAAGGGAAAACAAACAGCGAAGCTCTGGGCTTCAACTTGTTTTCACACCAAACAAAAGTTGAGCATTTTCAGCTGAAGCAAGCGGCATCCCAGCACTAAAATGTCACTACCCAACACCTCCATCACCAGGGCGGGTGGGGAAGCTCGTTAGTCACTGGACTGAACCAAAGCTAGGGACGGGCTTGGCTTTCCCCACCAGCCAATTCTTCCCACTCCGTATTAACATTCCTACGCTCAAAGCTCAGCAGGCACGTGAAAACTTCCTAGAAAGCTGAAGTTTGGGAAAAGAGAGGCTGGTTAACTCTTTGCGCTCTCGGCAAGCCACTCTAGGGATCCGGGAAGTGGTTTCATCCATATGCACAGCCCTCTTGCTGACTGAGTGTGCAGTATGTGTTAATTGGAGCAGCAGGGGGAAGGCTCAGCAGCTGCTTTCAAAGGACACATTTACCCCACTGGGCATTAATGTATTCCAATCGCTGTTTGATCTAAATATTAAAATGCGCTTCTCAGAGAAGCTTCTCACAGGCTTAGTAACAGCACTCCACAATCTGCAAAGAAAGGAAACTGCATGGTTTTCAGAGGAGGGGAGCACAAATAATCCAACTTTGAGTGCATGAAATTCAAGTAGGACTCACGCTGAGCGGTCACGCTGTTTAACAATAAAAAAAAGCTACTTATAGGACAAGCGAAACCGAATTATTAAAAGAAGAACGTTTTTAAATGTGTCCATACCTTGTTTATGTTAATCTTTAAGAATCACGAACAACTTAAAAAACAACAACGACAAAACACAAAACCTCTGGCTATCAAAAATACTTGAGGTGAAAGGGCAGAAGTCCGCTAGAGGTGAACTGAGTAAGCAGGAACCCTATGTAACCATCCCCACTCCAGGCTCTTTTTCATGGGTCTCTACACAGATGGGGATTCCTAACACCAGGAACAAGCCCTCAACTCACAGCCTAATTCATCATGCATGTCAGCATATTACCTAGCAAAGTAATGATATTCCACAGCCCCTTGTTTCCAGAAATGTAATTTAGAGAAATGTGTCTGACTGAATGATGGTTGTTCAATAACAATATCATAACAAGTTTGCACAAGCGTCCCGGGGGGGGGGGGGCTGGCTGTGCTCACAATACCTGTTGTTTGGCGCACAGGCAACCTGTCTCTTTTCTACACTGAGGCAGATAGATCTCTGTTTTCAGCTATAGACTGCTCAGGACGAAGTAGGGACAATTTTATTGAGGAAGTCAAATATTTACTAACCAAGAGCATTTCAGCTCTGAAGTGTGTGGAGTTACATTCAACAGCTCCATGAAATCCCCCGTGCTCGGAGCTTTCTCGTTTTGTGTGCTGGAGGAGAAGGCTTGTGGAAGAAATACAAACTTAACGATGCCGACAAAAAGATGCTACAAAATGTGTCATGAGCATCTTTAAACACCAACAAAATTCACTGTCCTTAGGTCCTGAGTCCTTTCGTTATTACTCTGCCTTCCTCAACCAAAACAAACCAGAACAATTAAAATAATTAAGCAGAATCTTGAAGATCTGGAGTCTAGACTTTGAATAACAAACAGTAAATGAGTGGCAATAACAGCACATGGCCTCTTCAGTCAGCCAAAGAGCATGCACACAAGGGCTAGTAGCCCTCCACGGAAAAGAAAAGAAGGTTCAAACCATTTCCATGGCCCCAGGTTATCAACTCAATCAACACTGTAGGGCCAGCGAACAGAACACAATTTGGCACTAATTTAGAGATTATCTTGCCTACTCAAAAGCTACTTGCATAAAAAAACCAAGTCTTTCCTATGTGATTGTTCTTGAAACAGAGTGTGCTGGAGAGTTTCGTGTCAACTTGACACAAACTAGTCATCTGAGGGAAGTTCAAATGAGAAAAAGCCTCCATCGGATCAGGCTGTAGGCCAGTGCGCAGGCGCTTTCTTAACTGGTGACTGCTGAGGGAGGAGAGCAGAGTCCTGCCAGTGCTTTCATGGTTTTAGAGTTCTGGATGCATTGCAGGCTCCATCTCAAAGTTTTCTTGTCTAGCACTCGAAGACCAAGGCTGACGTTTATAGTAGTCCTGGACAACTGTCAAGTTAGTGAAACGTGGCTGTGTTTGTCTCAGCAAGGTGTTACATCTCCGCAGAAAAGCCCCACCCTGCAGCTCCAAGAAGGCAGCACAGGTCTTGTCATTCCATTCAGTGGTCCTCCCTGATGCCTGCCTCCACAGGTAGAGCACAGAGGCTGCTAACAGCAGCTGTGGGGACAGTCATCTCCCACAGTCATGCTTGATTTGGCTTGGCTGAGTGTTTGGCGTTTATTTCACCTAAAATTGGGTCAACATATGAAAGTCAGAAGATTACACAAAATAACCAGGTATTCAATGTTTTCCTTGAAGTATGGGAAGACCTAGTAGCTCTGGACCCAATTCCATATAGTAACGATAGAGAAGAGCTGAGAAAGACTGTCACCCACCAATAACTCTCCGCTTCTCACTTAGCTATAGCCCCCTCTCCTGGACTCAAACCTCTCACTCAGTCACCTCTGGGCCCTGCAGGCATTTGTGCCCATGGGACATGATGGGGATCTATTTGAGTAGCTAGTTCCCAAACACTAACTACTTGTAAAGCAATGGCAACACCCTTCTCTCCTGTAGAGAAAGCTAACTATTGTAACAAGTGAACTTTAGTGGAGCTAAGGGTCACTAAAGCATATATTAAATTCCTAAGACAAAAAAAAATGTGTTCTCATGAGACAAAAGATAGCCTGAATTAGTCAACAAAATGTACTTCAACCAAGGATAGCTAGTACATGTTAACATACACAGGCACACACACACACGCACATACACACACACGCACACACACAGAAGCGCTCATTTTCCTCCTGGGAAGTAGGCAATTGACTATAAAGCACTTGTATGGTTTCTATATTCTTCTGAATTAGGTTCCCCATCTGCTTTTATTAAAAGAGTAGGCCAACTATTAAGATTAAGTCTTTAACCTACAAAATCTCCTACATTGCTTATTAAAGGATACCCTTCCTTGCACATTTACATTAAATGATGGTTATGGTATCTTCTGAGAGGTATTATGGAACACACAGTCTATCTGACAAATATTTAACGTGCTAAAAAATCTAGTCCTTTGAGATGCTGAGGTATCTGCGTGAAAGGTCAAGAACTACAGACCCCCAGGAAAGACACTGCGCCACCCTGGAGAGGGCCGAGCAGGAGGGAGGAAGTACCACAGTCCCGGGACCCCAGGACAGACACTGTGCCACCCTGGAGAGAGCAGCACGGGAGAGAGGAAATACTCCATCTTCAGGAGTGATGACATGGCATTCTCACAACTATAACAAGCTTTATAGTGGAAGTGATTTATCTCATGCTCTTTGCTAAATGAAATCCATAGATTATGTGTCTCATGCATACATAATTTTAACATAAAACACCTTAATAATGTTCTATTTAAATATCTCTAGCAATATTGAATAAATGCATTTAAGGGTCTGACGACAATAGAAGATAAAGTTATATCTTTGTAATCACTTATAGTATTATTTTTAACTTAAGATGTGATCAAAAACCACTCCATGCATCAAATAGTAAATAAGATGGTGACAAAATGAACACCAGAATAAATGTCTGTATGGTCTTTGTGTATCAAAGCTGCAAACAGTATGAAAATGTGCCTCTATAACCATGTTAGACTCATGAACTGAAATAATTAGGAACAAATTTTGTCTTACAAACATATTTATCATATGGAGATGTGAGAGCTGAGCTGAACACAGAACACATTTCTGGTTTGTAAACATTTTTTTTAACCTAACTTCAGTACTGCTTGCACCGTGGGCTACTGCCTCTAACATGCTGGCAAACCCTATTCATACTATACCCTGTTCAGCACTATGACAAGCCAATACATGGGGAGGGGGAGATGAACAAGCAAACAAAAAGAAAAGAACACTTATTTTCAAAAGCCTTTTCCGAGTCATTCCTAAATAAATAGCTAATCAGATCCCATCCAATCACTTACTGTTGGGGTTGTTTATTAAATAATGCAGAGTCAGAACCTAAACAGTAAGTGAAGCAAATTTTCTGGTCTGTAAATCAAAGTGGATGAACTAAGCTAATTCATCCGTCTGTGAGATATTTCAAGGTCAACCCTCCACTGCCAACAAGATTTTAGTGAAAAAGACAGTGCAGGACAGTGCTTAGCGTCTGAAACTGTTTGCTTACTGAGCGTGAAATGAAATTTAACTGTGGTATGTCTGCATTTGTAGATTTATTATGGCTGTTTAGACTTCTTGCAAAATGAAATGTCAGGCAGTCATTCTGAGGTTCTGACTATTTTAGGCTTCAAAGGTCTCACATGACTTTGAGGCTATTCTTTCAGTTTTTAAGCATCACTTTTCCTTTGTATCCCCCACTTTGTAGAATTAACTAATATTTTTATTTACTGCCTAGATATGAAATACGCACAAGACAGTGAAAGTGAATGTTTAAAAATAATTTTCAAATTTGCCTTGTTTAATGTACTATCTTAACATGGTAAGAGCTTTAAAAAGATTCTATGTGTGGAAATTCACAGATTTTTCCCCATTGAAGGTATAAAATGTATTAGGAGAAAGATTTAGACTAGAAAGTCTCTTGCAGCTACAAGATGGTATTGCATTCATACAAGATGCTTTCAAGTGATGAAAAACATACTCTTGGCTATGGAGTCTTTTAAGTTACTTGTGAAACTTCACAAGGGGCATTTAAGCCCCATACAGTAGATCTAAAAATTGTCCAATGTCTTCTGATTCCTAGAAATCCATACATGTTCTCTGTCCCCACTTCTCCACGCCCCCTTCCTCTCCACAACTTGTCTTTCTAAATCACTTAGAGAGCAGGAAAAAAAATCTACCTTGAAATAGCACAATTTATTTATTATTTGTTTTGGGGGTGGCTGTTTTTACCAAAGTATGAAATTTCAAAAAATATTTTGTAATTGATTTATTTGACTACAGAAACATTTCATAACTTAAAATATTTTCCTGTAGTCTGATGTGTTTTAGGGGTTGTAAAGACTAGCATAATTATATTTTTTAGTTTCTTCTAGGTGTTTTCCCATCTTTTGGGACTTTTTCTCTTGTAACCAGTTCTTAAACCCCTAACCTAGTCCTGTTAACAGCAACACTTGCTTTGTTTGTTATCAGATCTCTACTGTGACATCTACATTTTCAGAACTTCTTGTTAGAAGTTCTCTATCTAAAATGAACAGGGTTCCTGCGTCTCCTCTCACTTTGCTATTGAACTTCAGCTGCCTCGTCTATTTGGCTGCTTCCTTGTTCACCTGCTTAATTGTTCCCCACACACATTGCAAATCAATATTTATTACACAGTGGGTGTGCAACTGGAGACGGTGAGAAACACTAAACCATCCTTCTTGATGGTAGCTGTATTTACAAGTTAGGGGTTTAAATCCATTAACTGAAATGGGGCTTTTAAAATGTCTATGGCTTTAAGGGCTCACTATTCACTCTATAAAGTATGTTTAGTGCCTCTGACATGTTAGATCCTTGATCCACGCATGCTTTCACCAACCATTACAATGCGTCCTGTTTTAAAGCCCTGCTAGCTCATTTTGACACACATTTTAGGAAGACCCCTGTGGAATTAAATAGTATGCTTCCGTGAGCCATGAACAATGTGTGTTTGGCTCATGTTCAACCAGATTCATTCACTGGACAAGTGTTCACCATTTGTCAGGGATGTCAGGCACTGTTCCAGCAATGAAGACAAAGTCGTGTGCAGAGGGCAGAGCTCCCTGCCCTTGGGTGTCGCACACCTGATCAAGGTGCACATAACATATTGGGAAGCACAGCCTATGGTTCTGGAAGTGGTCCACAAGGTGATGATGACAGAACCTGACAGTGGGACATCTGGGAAGGCTTTCCAAGAGGAAAAAGAATTTCAGCAGAAGGTAAACAAGACAAAAACATTCAGCCACACAGAAGACTAAGCAGCACACCCAACAGGAATGCACAAGAAAGACCAAGAGTCTGGCACTGGGCCAAGGACAGGAAGAAAGTCACTACAGTGTAATGTAAGAAGCTACAGTGACAGTCAGGAGTGCCTCAACCTGAACTCTATAGACTGGGGACAATGCTCTACATTAGCGAGAGGCCCGCAGAACACTCTCTGGCGTTTTAAGGAGGGAAGCATCAAGAACTACTTTGCATTTAATACAATAAGTCATTCTTAATAATGGTGGGAAAATGGGCAAGATTAGAAAAAGGGCTCTGAGTCAGAAAGGAAAAAAGGGTTGCCTATTGGTTTTGGGCTTGAATAACTGGAAGGATAATTAATATGGGATTTCCCTTCTGTATGCTGTTTATAACATTGGTTAATAACGAAGCTGTTTGGGGCCTGTAATATGGTAGAACAGAGCTAGGCAGGGAAAACTGAATGCTGGGAGAAAGTAGGCAGAGTCAGAGAGAAGCCATGTTGCCCCGCCAGACACAGATGCTGGAATTTTACCTGGTAAGCCACAGCCTCGTGGTGATACACAAATTACTAGAAATGGGTTAAATTAAGATGTAAGGGTCACCTAATAAGAAGCTAGAGCTAATGGGCCAAGCAGTAATTTAATTAATACAATTTCTGTGTTGTTATTTTGGGATTCTGGGCAACTGGGAAATGAACAAGTGGCCAAGTAGCCCCCACACAACAAACTGGTGCTCCAACATGGTTGACTAAATCCACATAAAACCTGAGAGGACTTGGAAAGATACTAAAAAACAAAGGCTAGCTGCATTTTTTTCCCTAGTGGGCTTTGTTTGCTGGCGGCAAGCTGTAGCTCCTTTAAGAGTGGTTTTCCTGATTCAGTGGTAGCAATAAAAAAGCTACACCATTTTGAAATGCAGCTTCCTGGGCTATACTTCCAGTATGAACTATGACAAGGTCCGGCTATGGGGCATTTAAATGGGTTTTTGTGAGTAGAGAGCTACAACTTGACAACACAGACCCTCTGTGTGCCTGAAAATAGGGCAATGTGCATGGCTCTCAGAAGCAGCAAACATGTCTCTGCATGTTGGTTAAACTGCATGGAGCAACAGGCAGGATTGTGGAGTTAGTCTTAGCCACGCCCACCTAGCATTAAAAAATGTGTTCCTGGTCAAAAGATAATCACAGATATGCAATAAAGACAAATTCAGACATAAAAGATCTCTAAATGGGTCATAGTGTCAGATAAATGTATGTAGGCTTGGGAAAGAAAAGAAAAATAATATAGAGAGATATAAAAAGAAATAAATTGTTAAAAAATAAAACAAAGACTTTAAAGAGGCAGAGTACAGACAGCCATAGATTAAAGGAGTCTAAGGATTCAAAATCTGAGTCTAAGGATATGTTGCTTTGGAAAAGCGGTTCTTCTGTTTCCACAGAAGATGAGAATCAGTGGATTTCTTCCAGACTAATGTGGTTTGATGGACTAAAACCCCCTAAAATGTCGCCTTGAACACCCATCAAAAAAATTACTACAGCCATCAAAAATCAGGAAGCAGTTTGGAGAGAACTATGCCCAAATTCCCTAAATGATTGTTTACATTTAAAGAGAGATATGCTAGAGATTTGCATTGGTATAGATCTTTGTTTGTTGATATAAACTAAAGATCAATTATTTTTCTGTTCTTGATTAAGATACTGTGTTTGTGTAGCTCATTTTAAAATGAAATGTATAATTAAGAAACATAGATTAGTAAGGTAAGCATCCAAACTGCCTAGGCTCCCACAAAGCCAGTACGTGCAGTAGGATCAAAAACCCATTGCCAATGTTCTTGAGTTCTCAGTAGTCCTCATTGTCCGCTCTATCCAGCGAGCCTGGTTTTATCCCAGGCTTTTTCATACCCAGGCCAGCTGGTCTTGGTGAGTTCCCAATAGAACATTCCCATTGTCTCAGTGTGTGGGTGCACCCCTGGATGGAGATGGGAGGTCCTTGGACTTCCCACAGGGCAGGGAACATTGATTGCTCTTTGGGCTTATGAGGGAGGGGGACTTGATTGGGGGAGGAGGAGGGAAATGGGAGGCGGTGGCGGGGAAGAGACAGAAATCTTTTATAAATAAATAAATAAAAAATAAAAAAAAACATAATTTTTTAAAACTTTAAAAAAAGAAACATAGATTAATAGAGAATCATCTATAATAGACAAGCTTGTTACATATTGTAGATAATTGCCTTGTTTTAATCCTATATCCATAAATATTTCTGAAAGATAACACACAAGAACTTTGTCAATAAAGACTTGAATATCTAAAAGGATCCTAGAAATATTTAGGGAAAAAAAGCAACCTCAGTTAGGCAGTGGTGACACATGCCTTTAATCCCAGCCCTTGAGAGGCAGATAGTGGAGGATCTCTGTGAGTTCAAGGCCAGTCTGGTCTACAGAGTAAGTTCCAGGACAGCCAGAGCTATTCACAGAGAAATCCTGTCTCAAAACAAAGCAAAAACAAACAAAAAGACCTGGTCAACCAGTTTTGCTTATTAAACATTATTTTTACTGTTTAATTTCACAATTAGGGCTGCCAATCTTTCTGTTTCAGAGTAGAAAACTGAAAGGTTTATGATATACTAACCAGTGAAATCTGAAAAACCTTCAAAATCATGTCCAGTTAAAGCAATAACGGAAAAGATAATTCCATAAAGATTTCTTTTCTCAGAAAAACAGAATTTTACCTGAGAGTTTGAGAAACAAGTTAGACCAAACCCTGAGTTGGAAGCCCCAGAATCCATGTAAAAAGTTGAGTGTGTTTGCAGATGTCTGTAACCCCAGCATTGTGGAGGAGGGAGACAGAAGGATCTCTGCGGCTAATTGGCTTGTGGTTCCACGAGACACCCTGTTCTCAAGGAAATAAGGTGGTGAGTGATAAACCAGGACACCCACCTATTTCTCTGGCTCATGTGTGCATGTGCAATTATTCAATGTCCGAACATACATATGGGCATAAAATAGAAGCCCATGATATACATGATACACACAGACAACACCCCCCAAAAGGAATCTAAAGCCAGATATAGACTTTATACCTTTGATAAACATTGACTTGAAATAGATCATATACATAAATGCAGACTGCAAAGGAAAAGTGCAAAGCTACGAAGCAAAGGCATAAGAAAATCTAGATGACTTCATGATGATGACATTTATATATAACATGTGAGGAGCAGCCCATGAAAACAAAACTGATAATCTGAACTTCACTGAAAATATGCTACATGCTGTGAAAAGATCATCCACGCACAGGATGAAGACATGCAAAACACACAATCACAGGCTATTCTATAAAACATGCAAAGGAGCTTGAAAAAGTCAAGAGTCAGAAAATGTGCAACTTGATGTTTGAGATAGATGTAAAACCCATGAATATATAAATCAGCAAGGAAGAATCTAGAGACAGCAAACACACACATGCAAAGATGCTCGGCATGACAGGAATTCAGGACAACGCAACAAGATATCATGAGTGCCTTCCAAACAACTGACAGTGTCACGCACCAATGAGAAGGCGCAGTGAGGGGGGTCTCGCTTGTTGCTGGTTAAATAGAAAAGGGTACAGCTACTTAGGATGATGCTTCAAATTTCTTATAGAACTAAACATATCTTTACTATTTGATCTCACAATCATTCTCCTTGGACATGCTCAAAGAAGTTGAAAACTTACATCCGCCACAAGAACCTGCACAGCTGGCCGCTTATATCAGCTTCATGCATAATCAGAAAAACTTGTAAGCAACCAAGATGCCCATTGGTAGAGAGGAGGATAACTTGTAGTACATCTACATGGATGGAATTACAGTGCACATTTGAAGAAATCAATCATTGTGAGACGTAAAACCAAAATGCCTGTGCCGAGTCACGGAAACCACTCTGGAAAGGCTACATGCTGCCTGATTCCCACTGCATACCATTTATTCCACAGACTGTAAGAGGATTAGGCATTGCCAGAGGTTGGCAAGAAGGGAGCTAAAAGGGTGGTGGCACAGGAATTTTTGTTATTTTTTAGGGAGGTGGTAGGATTTTGAATAATACCATAATAATGGGCACTTGACATAACATATTTACCAAAGTTTAGAGAAAACAGCAACAGTAAGAATGAACTCTCATGTAAACCAACTGAACTTCAGGTGAGATGGTATGTCACTGTAGCCCCATCAGTCCTAGCAGGTGCCTCGATTCTCTGAAGGATGCTGTCAGTGAAGGAGGATGTGCATTTACGGATGCAAAGGAATATGCAAACTTTGTGGAAAAGTCTATTGTTATTCTACATCTGACCTGAACTATAAACCACATTAAAGAAAATAGATTCAGCCTGATCTTTCTCTAGCAGGGACAGAAAAACGACAGATCCTATAAAAGGAAATAAAATTGACTGAGAAATTTTGTTTTGGGAGTCAGGTATAGTGGCATATATCTTTAATTCCAGCATTCAGGGGGTAGAGGCAGGTGGACCTCTGTGAGTTTGAGGCCAGCCTGGTTTACAAAAGCCAGTTCCAGGACAGCTAGGGAAACCTTGTCTGTGTAATATCATTAGGACATTGAAATGAGAGAAAGGATTACATCTCAGCAGATATACAGAACGCTTTAGATGATTAAGTTCACAATACCTGCTATAATTTTATAGATGCCATAAGCACTCAATGCAGAACCATCAGGGAGGGCATACGCAGGTGTGGCAGTTCTCCCTAGCATATGATATTCTGACTTAAAATCTGAAGGTAATACCTTTACATTCTATTTAGAATTTCATGGGTTAGGTTGAGTAAAAGTCAAACAATTTCCAACCTGCAAAGACAAAACAAACAAAACCAACAACACAATTTTGTCAAAATGATACTTTTGTTTTTTGCAGCACCAAACTAGTTTCCCTAGAGATATGGAGGCAACGGTAATTAGAACACACTCTCTGGTGCACACATTTTCATTCTTCTGGCTTTGGAAAATGAATGAACCGCTGTGACCATCAATAACTCTCTTCCTCCTTGTCCGGCAGAAGGAAATGGCTCACTGAAAAGCTGCATGGCTGACTGTGAGATATAGAACTCCATCACCAGGATGAGCCCACCCTGGGTTGCTTTAATCCACCGATAGAACAGTGGAGCTGATGTAATCAGGTCGTGATTTAGGAGCTTTGAACACCAGACCCTTGGCCAATCACTTCAATCCACACACCTGATGATAATCATCTCTTACTTCGGAGCAAAATATACGGGAGGGAGAGAGGCAAGTGACATGTCACGACAAGTGTGTCTGAATATAGTAACCCAATTTATGTGTCTCATTTTGGTTTATTTTATGTGAAATTCAGAAAGTGCCACACAATTGGATTTTGTAGATAGATTAGAGAGACACAAAGGAGCCAAATGTGGTCTACAAAGCCCGGAGGCCATACCATGACTTGCACAGAAGTGGACTAGCTAGTGGAACGTAGCCATGTTCTTGAGAGTTCTTATTTTCACCTCATGTTTAAGGCCAATAAAACTGTACACTTTCTCAGCACATTTGTCAAAGACCAACTTATCATTCCGTCTAGAAAGCCAAAGCCAGTCTTGCAGAACTTGGTGTCTCGCTGAAGAAGGCCTGAGCTTCCTGCCAGCAGAGCCTGCAAGCTGCAGAGCCTTGCTCACCTCATCCAACCTGAAGACTTCTCTGCTCATAGATGAAGGGATTGAACAGTACATTGCCTTGTATGTTTGGAAGAGCTATAGTGCTATATGTATTTCACTATATGTTCTTATATCTACTAAAACCACTATCAACATTTCCTAGGGTATTAAGAGTACTGAAAAGGGTTTTCTTTTCTTTTCTTTTCTTTTTTTTTTTTTTTTATAATTATGTGTTCATTGGTACAAGCTGATAATGGTGCTCAAGTTGCCGCCTTTGTATTTGTTTTGGGAAATTAAAATTTCTTGAATTTGGAAATCTCTTGATTGCTATGTGGCTAAATTATTCCCAAAATATCAAGCCAAGTGATTTGCACATTAACATTTTCACTACAAAACAGATCGATCAATGATCATTTAAATCTTCTCTTGCCAAAGTATTAGTTTTGAGAAAATAACACCTCCATTAATGTTTATTTTCTCATCAGTTTTTAGTGTATTTATACTCCAGTGCCTAAGATGTCCCATATACATACAATGTAAATGATTTGCTACCTTTATTAATTTTTTAAATTAGAGAAATTTAATAAAAGCAATTTTGGAAATGTAGTATTTACACAAACATTACCTGCAATACTTCCTTCCTCATTCCAGACACCCACACATACAATGCATGCTCTTTCTGCCATACTTGAACTAAAATTCTTATCTACTAGACCATATGCAAGACAGAGCATCTAATGTCACCTTCATGTTGTCACACATAGAGTTTGATGATCCCCGGTGCCACCAGTGCTCACTCTGCTAATGGCTCTGTCCTTTCCAGGACTGAACACAGAAACACGCATCAACTGTCATAAGGACATAACGTTCCATTCTCTGAACAAGCTTGTTCAGTTTCAAATGTTAGTAGAATTAGGAATGATAAAATGTAACCATGACAAAGGTTCCTTGAGTAGACTGGGATTTGAAAAAAAAAAAAGTAGGTAAAGAAAGGTTAAACCCAAGAGATTTTGAATAAGTCATTTTAATCCAGCCAAGAAATTCAGACACAATAGCAACAATCCACCACCACCGTATACCCCAACAAGAATACGGCACAGTGCTTTAGGGGCAAACGGATGTTGTTACAGCTTAGATCTAAGGTAAGGCATCTCTGCCATGGTTGCAGCATTTGGTCAGCCTTTCTTTGAAAGATGTTTCACAGATACTGAATACCACTAGGCTTTTCAGGGTTGTCTGTGAATAGACACAGGCCAGAGGAATTCATGGGACTTCAGCATCGCAAGTGGCCACACAGGTCACAGGGACCACACAGCTCTCTACCGAGTTGATGGCCTTCTGCCTAAGAGGCAGGAGTGGTTGCCACCTTTCTCCTTCAGTATAGCCAGCGATGAGCAACACATTGTTTAGGCTTAAATCATGATGTTTAGTCTCTTTGGGAAGCACAGAAAAATCCCCTTATAACAAAAGTTGCAAGCCATACAGTAGTATAGAAGCAGACAAGAAGTCTGAAGAAATATGAACAAGAAGACAGAAGCACCGATTTTATTCTTTAGAAAAAAGGGCATTATTTTTAATTTTTGGAGCTGCATACAAACCTCCTTTGCTCATATTTGTCTTGAGTGGCACAGTCTAAAACATTTGTGTGACAGTTTCCAAGAGCTTTTTGATGTCCCCAAGGCCTGCTTTAATCACTCGATGCTGAAGTCTGATTCTTTTTATATGTCTGTATCATCACTATCCTTGCTTGATTTTCATCTGCAATGTCTAACTAGCCTAAATCTATCTTTAGAGTTGAGCGGTTTGTCCGCATCTCTTCATCAGTCTCATAAAACTCAGCAAATCTCACAACATTTCCATTTCAAACTATCCTGCCTTGCCAAGGAGTAAAATGAGAATGTTTTTACCTCTTTTCCCCATAGAGGAGACCAGTCAAACAAGGCTGACAGAGATGAGTAGAGCTAAAACCCAGGTATCATGTTTATGGGATTCATTTTAAAAATACACAGTTCATGCCAGCAAGATGGCTCTGTGTGAAAGGGTGATTACCCCGTAGGCCTCATGGTCCAAGTTCAATTCCTGGAAGACACATAAAGATGGAAGGAGAGAACTGATCCCACAAAGTCATTCTCTGACTATCACATGCTTGGAGACACACACATATCAACACATAAACAACCAGTAAAATAAGGTTTACATGTAAAAAGAACACCCAATTCATCAGGGAACTGTTCTCTTAGTATAACAAGTTTTTGTTTGTCACTAATTTATCAGAGAACTCTTGTGACATGACAACTACTCCACTCTTTCAAAATATTCATTGAGTATATTTTGTGCTTGCTGCTAAATTTTATCTTTGTTTGTCCAAGTCTCTGTGTGCATATATACACATGTATGTGTGTGTTATGTATGTATGAGGAACACACATGCTTTTACAAGTGTGCGGAGGTCAGAGGAAACTTTGTGGAGGGGTCTTCTCCTTCTCCCTTCACGAGGGTTCCTGAGATTGAAGTCAGGAAAATTCTTTTACTGGCTTTGTCATCTCAATAGCCCTCTGTTTCTGAAAATGCACCAAAGAGAGTGTAAAGGAAATTAATATAAAAATAATATCTACCCTAAATACATATAAGGCAGCAGTGTTTTGAATACCTATGGCATCCGTGATTTACCTTTCTCCCTTAAGACAAGCCCTTACAGGTAGAGGAAAATTAAAAGTCCTTGTATTAGCATCTGCTGTTACTTAACATTATCCAAACTTAGAAGCACAAGAACACACAGTTCTTATCTTCCATTCCCTGTGGGTCAGGAATTTTGGTGATGCTTGTGGGGATTTCTGCTCAGACGCTCACATGAATGCAACTAAGAAGCTGAGTTCTTATCAGTAACCCAGCTGAAGGGTCTGCTTCTAGGCTAAGGATGCAAGTACAATCCAGTTTGTGGAAGAAGGACTGGAATCTTCAGTTTGTGTTGGCTGTCACCTGGAGGCTGCCTTGGTTTGTATGCATGCCTCAATGCCAGCAAAGGAGAAAGAGATGGAGATGAGGCCTCAGGAACACGGTTGCTACACAGTTGGCATGCATGTAGTTGCATGGATCCAGTCCTGTTGGCTGAAAGGCAGGCACAAGTCCTGTCCACACAGAGGGAAGAGGCCCTCAGCAAGGTAACATTACAAGAAGGCGGGATGAATACAGACCACTTTACTAACTGCCTGCAACACTTAACTTCCAGCAGATCTATTATTAGTAAAAAGAATGATCTTATTTAGTTGAAAGGCCTGGAAAAAAATTGACACTCTAAATTCTCCTTGTTTCATCCTCAATAATGAGCATGGGTCTTTTTGATGTATCCTTTTCAAATTATCGTGGAATTCAGGCATGCCAAGTACAGATATTTTCCTTCTCATATAACATGTCCTCATTAAATTCAGCCAGTACAGAATCTGGGTGTCCACAAGGCTTGGTAAGCAGTTGGAAGCTGCTGAGAAGAAAGCATGGCATTGTTGCACCCCGGGGGATTTCACTGAGAAACACTCCAGGCGCCATCACAAGGCATTGCTGCCACATCTTGTACTTGACTCAAACTGGGACCCGTATTCCTGATAGTTCCCAAGGTAACATACTCTTCCGGCTTTGTGTTGAGGCAATTGGCTCATTTTAGTTTAAAATTCATAAACATTACTTTTTTCTGTGTGCTTCAGTATATTCTGTAAGTAGTTGTGAGGGTGGAAGGAGACAGGAAAGAAAGGCAGGAGCAATGCTGACGTGACTGACAGTGCATGGCTCACAGGGCTGCCCAATGACAGTGCATGGCTCA